>CM060885.1:80990000-81400000 GCA_030762935.1 Hymenopus coronatus
TTGTAGCTCGTAAAAAATCATACTTATATTTTAATGTACTCCTAAATAAGCTAATTTTTCTGACGAAAATTAAGGACGCTGTACATTGTATTTTAAAGCAGTGCGTCTGTGAAAGTTTACAAATTCGCAGTATATTAAAAATATTATTGAAAACTTATAATAATAATAATAATAATAATAATAATAATCTGATGTGTTCCATTCACATGACTTTCTTGCATCTATGCATATTCTATTTACTTCATGCTAATCGAGAAAAACATAACAGAAATGGTCTTATTACTTGCTTCCATGTTAACTAGAAGCGAAATAAGGAAGTGCCATAGGTTAAAGTGATAGTAAAAAACTGGTTGCTATGTGACTGAATTTTTTTTTTTTTTGTATGGACAGGAGTTGACAAATTCCAGTTTTGGAAAAGTATAGTAAGCTTTTTAAAGCTGAAACCAAAAACAAGGTATAAACTCCGGGAAAAAACTGTATATGACATAAATTGTGTGTTTTATCGTGATCTAAAATTTTTCTCTTATGGTTTGCCAGTTACACAAAATTCCTCCAGAATAAAGCAGTCTTCAGAAGGTATTCCCAGAAAATTAAAGATAAACATTTTTTTTTGTCAGGTAAATATCTTTATTATACAATATTTGATAAAAATCGTTAGAGCCATTTTTGAGAAAATTAAAATTTAAAAAAAAATACATTTAAAGGGTAGTTGGGTGTGGGGCAATTTCTTTGAAAATCTTCGTGTCGTATCTTTAGAGGATACCAAGTTTAAATACCAAGTTTGGTATTTCACGTTATTTTCGATTTTGAGCTAAGCTGCTCCCCCACACAAAGATATTTTTAAAACTGTTTTTTTGGGATTCAGGGGGAGCCAAAACATGTATTTCCGGTGAAATCTCGGTATCGAATTCTTAGGTGCATCACAATATCTTCTCTATAGACTATGTACATAGTACGTATAGAGAAAGTAGTAAGTATATGACCTAATATAATTATTTTTTCCATATATCAAAATTATAATCTGCTATATATTATATAATACGCTTTCAATGCCTAAATTCGTTTTCTATTAAAAATTAGCCACATGATGTATTTATAAAACTATATCCATAGAACTTTTATAATAAATGAATTTTCAGATATATCTGACATTATTTTTATATTAGCGCTAATTGTTTTAAAAAAATGTTTCTTTTCTACTCTCCAAGACTACAGTTTTGAAAATGTAACACTATATTTACAAAATTTTGTCATTATTTCGATAAAGTATATGATCATTTCCTTTAATGTACCTTTTAGACGCAGTATAAAGTTTTGAAACACAGATGTGTTCCATTCCTACGATTTCACTGTAGCTATAAAAGCTACAGTTAAAAAGATTCTTCTTCTGTGTACTATGTTAATTGAGACAATCGTTACCCAGTTTCTTATGTATGTTGTTATAAGTAGCAGAGAAATAAGGTAACACACTGGGCTAAAGCGACAGCCAATTCTTTTAATAGCGGGTTGATACGTGATTTTCGTTTCTTTGCATAACAGAGTGAAAAATGCACTTACAAGAAATCCTTAAGTATTTCAAAACTGCAAAATAACGTCCCGGAAATAGTAAACTGCAGGAAAAATTGTATATGAAAAATTGCAAGTTTTAACGAAATCTACAGTTTTTCTGTATGAAAATTTTGCCTATCTGTTAGGTTAATCACTTATGAAAAGTCATCTAGAGTGCAAAGTATTTAAGGTGCTATTTGAATAAAATTCAAAATATAGATTTTATTCTCTGTGTAAGTATCTTTCACATACGGTATTTTACACCAAATCAAGTCATTATTCAGAAACTCAAAATTGGTCGGAAATGTTTCCATGTAAAGGGTAATTTGGAGTGAAAGGATTTTCCTCAACTTTTTCGTATTGACTCCTTGAAAAATAATAAACTTAAATATATGATAATTAACTGACTTCGTTTTTACTTTCGCTATACGTACTATGTACATAGTGTATAGAGAATGTATTGCACTCTACCCAAACATTTGATACCGAGATTTCACCGGAAATATATGTTTTAGGGTTCCTTATATCCAAAAAAGGACTTTCAAAAAAAAAGTGCATGTGTGTATGTGTGTGTGTGTGTGTGTGTGTGTGTGTGTGTGTGTGTCTGTGAACACGATAACTCAAAAACGAAAAGTCGGTAAAATACCAAACTTGGTATTCAAGTTCAGTTTCTTCCAGGGATCCGATACGAAGGTGTTGAGAAAAATCCTCCCACCCCAAACTACCCTTTACATGGAACTTTTTCGAAAAGTTTGATTTTCTCAGAAATTGCTCTAATGATTTTGATTAAAATATCATATATTAAAGATATTTACCTGACAAAGAAAATGTTTATTTTGAATTTTCTGGGAATAGCCTCTGAAGACTACTTTATTCTGGATACGTTTTACGGAAATAGCATTACTGGTAATCCATAAGAGATACACAAAAACTGACTGCACAAAAACTTTAGATCAGAGTAAAACACATATTTTATGTCATATATCTTTTCTCGCGGAATTAATCGTTTTTTAGATACTCTTTGTTTTTAGTTTCAGCTTTGAAAAACTTATACTTTTCTCATACAGGAATTTGTCAACTCCTGTCCATACAAACAAAGGAGCT
Organism: Hymenopus coronatus; assembly: GCA_030762935.1. Lineage (NCBI taxonomy): Eukaryota > Metazoa > Arthropoda > Insecta > Mantodea > Hymenopodidae > Hymenopus > Hymenopus coronatus. The sequence continues at coordinate 80,992,653 of CM060885.1, forward strand.
TCAAATCACATAGCAACAAATTCCCTTCTACTTAAATGGAAGTAAGTAATAACTTTATTTCTGATATTTTTTTTCGATTGTATGAGTAAATAGAAGTATAAGCTTTCTAAAAATAATTTGTGGTAGAGATTTAGAGAAAGTCATGTGAATGGAACACGTCAGATGTTTTAGTTATCGTATTCAGACACAGTCGCATACAGACTTTTTTTTTTAAATACTTTCTAGCTCAGTTAAGTGCTAGTTAATATACGAAAATTGAGAAAAATGATATGTTTTCCAAGTTTTAGAATTGAAGCTTTCTTATAATCAAAATTATTTTTTAAATTTTCCAGAACTTTAGAACAGTAAGCATTTCAATCAAATAACTGTTACTTAACATTTTGGTAGATACTGTACACTCAAGGACAATAAAAATAAGAATGGCGGTGAGGAATTGGTTGAAAATGTGAATGTTTTGCGGTGACATTCTTTGATGTCATTCTGTTACAACATGCTACGCGAGTGCGAAAATGCAAAGCCAATTGGGCAATCCCCCCCCCCCCCTTCATCCCTCAGCCCCGCTGACGCTCCATCTCAGCAGGTTGATTTGTATAAGCAGAGTATTAATTTAGTTTAACATGTGCGCGTATTACCTAAGCATTAGAACTTCAGTGTGTTGTGCAGAGAAAAGATTAACCTCATTTTGTATCACCCGGTAAAAGGGGTAGAGTATTGTCCAACCAGAGAGTTTAAGGGATCACCTGCTCCCAGTTCATTTGTCGCCACTTACGTCACATGTCCAACCCCTTTTCTCGTTATCGTGGTCTGTCCAATACACTTCTAACAGCGCAGTAAACAGGTGAAAGACATGTGCGGAGTCGGCGAAAACGCTTCGTTTTATGATAAGCATTTCCGGGCGTATTTTTAATGTCTTTGGGTCTACATTATACAAATTAAAAGACTTCTTACACATTCAGAATTCACTCATTTTTTTAACTGAAAAGTTACAGAATGTAGCAATAAAAGAGCAATTTAGAGAGTTAGGAGGAGTCACTAATATTTATTGATAGTGTACAATACTTTATAAAGAATGGATGAAGATAAATTAATGAAGACAAGGTGTAACAGGAGTCGAAATGGGAATTTCGTAATGTTTTATTCATTTTCATGTTTTAATTGCATAGGCATATTTCAAAATTCCGGTTATGTTGGTATAGCTTTCATAGAAGTATGCTAATTGTAAATGGTTAAAAATATTGTTTAAGATAGTCCTGCGTAGTAGTATTTTTTGGAACATTTTGGTACATTCACTTGGTAAAACATAAATAGCGTTACAAATATAAATGTTAGAGAATAGATATTTTTCTTTATTTTGATCGGTAAGTTTAACTTTTACTATTAGCAGCATTAGCATCCCGCTGATATGTCGTTCATGTGAGTTTCGAAGTATTGCGAAGTGTTAGAAAACTAGGTTTCATTTTTTAAAATGTAAATATATTTTATGTTGGTAAACAATTTCTGAAGAAGTGAAATGTCCTATACTAATGCCCCATTATCTCAGAAACTAATTGCCACAAATGTAAATAATCTTTATTTTAACAAAAAATGCTTTTGTATATAGATTAGTTATTTTTTTTTAATTTAAAAATCATTATTTAACAAAATGTTAAGAGATTTGTTAAAACAAAACTTATCTTTGTTTCTAATGAACAGAAATATTCTACTTTTCATCAATCAACTGTAAAAGTATTGCTGCATAAGTCTTGAAAAGTTAAGCCCATTATCTTAAAGAGTTGCTGATATTTTGAGCCAAATGTTAACATTGGTATTTCGACTCCATTTAAAAGTTTCCCAGCAATATCGTCCGCACAACATGAGATTTATTGCTGTTTTGTCCTCTACAGTATTTTCACATGTGAAAGCAGTAACAAGAATGCCATCAACAATAACATTATTTCGCAATTGTGGCGTTTATCCAGTCACGCACTTTGGTGACATCTGTATACACTCCAGGACGGCCTTTTTCGGCGCAGTGTTCTCCCCAAGACACAATGCCCACTAGTTTTTTATCGACCACGAGGGGCCCCCCAGAGTCCCCAGCGCAAGCATCTCTGCCCCCTTGCGGAACTCCTGCACACATCATGGTTGAAGTAAGGTTGTAGTTTTGTCGGTAATTTTCATCACATTCTTTGCGATCTATAATATATATAGTAACCTTCTGCAAGTGGAGAGCGTATTCGCCTTGGTACGCCAGCTGACCGTATCCGGAGACGATTGCTGGAGCTCCTGGCTCAGGTGTTTTATCTGTCAGCTCAATTTTGTTTACAGTTGCACTGTAATTGAACGAAGGAGAAATCTGAAACAAGTAGATAAATTATCGCATTAAATGTTGAACACTTCTAGAAATTGTTATGTTGAACCTCGATCAAATACAGGCCGTATCTAAAGGACACATAACATATACACAATATATAAAACCATAACACAACCGTGACATAAAATATACAGGGTGTTAATGAACTACACCGAAATAATTAGCACGATTGTGCACGTGACTGATATAAGTAATTTGAGATCGGCGATGCATGGTCCCCGGATAAACATAACGTTAAACGTGTGGGTATCAGGTGCTGATAAGTCGGTGTTAAAGCAAAGCAGGTTGCAAAAATGGCTTAAAATGTCCTTAAAACTGCTGCTCGAGTACAGAAATATCGAATTTTAGCAGCTCGTTACTAGCATTCTCAGGATTTAATAATGCAAAAAGCTGTAAAATCTCGAACAAGTCACTTCACAGTGCGACACTGAGCATTTATTATCTACGTTTTTGACTTATGTAGCCTACGCTGGAGGCGTTTTTTCAACTGCTCTGGTGGCTTAATGCGTAACGCGGTAAGTTACTATACCAAACGTCATGAGTTCCATTCCTACCATGGAGCAAAATGTTTTTTATTATGTTTTAATTCCAGACTAAGTGCCGCGATACGTGGCGTACTGACACTTCAGAAACTTATAGCCGTTACTTCGACATTTCAATAAACAGACTATAAATCTCCTATCTCAAATTACTTATTTAAGTAATCTACATATTCTGTGAAAATGTTTCGATATAGACCATTAGCATCCTGTATATACACAATGTGATCAAAAGTATCCGGACTCCTGGCTAAATATGACGTACAAGTTGGTGGCGCCCTCCATCAGTACTGCTGGCAGTCAATATCGTGTTGGCCCGGCCTTAGTCTTGTTGACAGCGTTGTCTCTCGCAGGCATACTTTCAATCAGTGCTGGATGTTTCTTGGGGAATGGCAGCTCATTCTTCACGGAACTGAGGAGAGGTACCCATGTACGTCGGAGAGGCCTGGCACGAGGTCGGCGTTCCAAAACATTCCAAAGGAGTTGTATAGGATTCAAGTCAGGATCTGTGCATTACAGGGATGTTATTGTTGTGTAACCACTCCGTCACAGCCCGTTCAGTATGAACAAGTGTTCGATTGGGTTGAAGGATGCAATCGATATCCCCGAATTGCTCTTTAACAGTGCGAAGCAAGAAGGTGCTTAAACTATCAATGTAGGACTGTGCTTTGATCATGCCACGCAAAACAACAAGAGGTGCAAGCCACCTCCAGGAAAAATACGACCACATCATAACACCACCATCTCCGAATTTCATTATTGACACTACACACGCTGGCAGGTGAAATTCACTGGGCATTCGCTATACCCACACCCTGCCATTGGATTGTCACATTGTGTACTGTGATTCGTCGCTCCACACAACGTTTTGCCACTGTTCAATCGTGTAATGTTGACACTCCTTACACCAAGTTTGGCATTTTCCTCCGCGATATGTGGCTTATGAGCAGCCGCTCGACCATGGAATCCAAGGTTTCTCACCTCACGTCTGTCACAGTACTTGGAGTGGATCCTGATGCAGTTTGTGATGGTCTGGTCAGATATCTGCCTGTTACTCTTTACGACCCTCTTCAAATGTCGACGGTCTCTGTCAGTCAACAGTCGAGGTCGGCCTGTGCGTTTTCTTGCTGAACATGTTCCCTTTCACTATCACATCAGAATCAGTGGACCAAGGGATATTTAGGAGTGTGGAAATCTCGCGTGCAGACTTGTAATACAAGTGACACCTGATCACGTTCGAAGCCCGTGACTTCCACGGAGCGTCCCATTCTGCTGTTTTACGAAATCTAATGACTATTGAGGTCGAGGATGAGTACCAGGGTCCGGATGCTTTTGATCACGTAGTCTATGTAAAACATTGTAGTTAGTTTTGTTTAGTTCTTATCCCTCCCCTCTCTTCTCTATTGACAGCCTTCTCAGATCTCAGCTGCCTAGCCTTAAGTATAAATTTACCTAGCCCGTCCGCGCCTGCCAGAAGCGTCCAACATGCTTCCAGTTCTACATTCGCGATGGTAAAGAATCGCGGTATATATATATATATATATATATATATATATATATATATATATATATATTCCCGCCATTCCTATGTAAAACATTGTAGTCAGTTTTGTTTAGTTTGTATCCCTCCCCTCTCTTCTCTATTGACAGCCTTCTCAGATCTAGCTGCCTTGCCTTAAGTATAAATTTACCTAGCCCGTCCGCGCCTGCCAGAAGCGTCCAACATGCTTCTAGTTCTACATTCGCGATGGTAAAGAATCGCGGTATATATATTTTCCCGCCATTCCTCCGTACCCCTACATCTAGCCAAAATATGGGTCCACAACTTTTCCTCCTCGCAAATGGGACAGATTCTTGTCAGCAATTTTTGTGCTCCTCCATGCTCCTAGTCTAATCCACGCGAGACCCCCTCTAATGAGTTTGGTACATTTAAGTATAATTATATATAATAAGAGGGTGCATTTATGAAGATGCACTCTGTGCTATAAATTTAAATTGCTATATTTGAGTACCTTTGTCATTTTATTTTCGAGTTTACTCTTTTAATTCTTTGTTGTTGTTTTAATATTGTTTTTAGTGTGTATTGCAAGCGCAAGCACGGTCTGTGGACCCGTGCGATTGTTGAAATTCTATATATGATATTGTTATATCAATAAATTCACTTATTCATTCATTAAGGACACCAAACGAAGAAAGCAGTTGATTAGCTTACACTTTGACCTGTCCTAAACTTGATGTAACTTTCAAACTCTTCTATTTAAATTTCTATGTGTGTTTAAAAATCGCACACATTTGGGATTAGGCAGCTAAGGAATAACCGTTGTCATACACCGCACCCACATGCTACGTTTCCCATATCTAAGGTGACCTGTGCCGTGCCGGCGTGTCTATCAAACCACGCGACTTGGACCTTAGCTACCAACCGGCATCTCTTGGAGTGGGCCAGGCACGTGCCATTTAGTTATGTACGACTGCCTAATCCATGGTAATTTTATGGAAGTTTTTGTACGTGCCGAATTTAGAGCTGAAAATTATATTCACGTATCACGTACGGTATGATAAACAAGGTCCACATTTTCGTTTGGTGTTGTTAGGAAACAGCCCGTATATAAGATCTTTAAATTATAAGGTAACACCTCTCGCGGCCTTTCTTCACTGCGCTAGAGATCCGAGAGTCGCTGGGAAAGTGCACTGGAGTCCTTACCTTAAATGCTGAAAGTATTGAGCATCTGCTCCAAAACAGGCAGCATAACAAGTTAGACATTGTCACCCAGCAACAAAAATTCCTGTGTAATCTAAAGAAACTTAGTGATGACATCAAGCAAGAAATCACAAGCATTCCTGCTGCTAAGCTTAGAGGAGTGAGCGAGAGTATTTTAACAATTTGTGCTGCTCGTAAGGTCAACATTTCCGTAATTTATCATATGTATTTTAGTGCGCCTTTGCCGGCGACTCTCGGATCTCTCGCGCACTGGAGAGAGATCGCGATAGGGGTTACCTTATAACGTCATTCGTTTTGTAATCGGCTTCGCCTCCCCGTAATTGTAGGACTGACCCTCCCCCCTATGACTGACAAGCCAATGCTTAGGAGTCGGGGACTACGGTACGAAACTATCGAATGGAGAGCCTGTTACGAGGGGTCGGCCGTAGCCAGGCGTGACCATGAGGAAGTAGATTATGCTAAATGTAAGCGAAATTTATGATTGGAAAGGTGATGTTTGAGCAATTGCTGGAATGAGTGGCGGGGTATCCCGGAGGAGCCGTTCCTTATATAAATACTGAAAATATTGACAATGTGCTCCCAAACAGGCAGTATAACAAGTTAAAGATGTTCTCACTCAGCAGCAGTAATTCCTGTTTAATATACACAAACTTAGTGATAACATCATGCAAGAAATCCCATCCTGATGCCAAGCTTAGACAAGGAAGTGAGAACATTTTACCAAATTAAGCTGCCCGTACGTGAGCAGAACATCAAAATTTCCGTAGTTTATTTTAAGATACGTATTTTAATGCGCCTTTCCCGGCAACTCTCGAATCTCTCGCGCAGTGGAGAGAGGCCGCACCAGGGGTTACCTTAAACTTTAACGACTATATATATATTATAGTTTCTTGAAAACTATACAAGCTATCACAGTGTAGATATTACCACTCTTAAAACATATTCTTTTTCAGAAATCATAGTCAAATCAAAGCGTAGAGTAATAATAGCTAGTTTGATATTTCAATAAAAAAGAAAATTTGTAAAATATTTCACAATTTAGTAACACTTTACTAAAAAATCTGATGTGTTCCATACCCATGACTTTCTCTACATCTGCAACAAATGATTGTTAAAAAGCTTATGCTTCTAATTACTTCATCCAATCGAGAAAAAATTAGTAGAAATAGTCTTATCACTTTCTTCCTTGTAAGTAGAAACGAAATAAATAAGGGAGTACCATAGGTTAAAGTGATAGTCAAAAGCTGGTTGCTATGTGACTGAAGTTCCTTTGTTTGCATGGACAAAGTTTGAATTCCCGTATGAGAAAAGCATAAGTTTCTCTGGCTGAAACAAAAAACAAGGAATATCCCAAAAACGATCAACTGCACGAAAAAACTGTATATAACACAACGTTTAACGTTAACGTTTAACGTGCTCCACATTTCTCGTGTTGTAAGCTTTTGTCCATCTCTTACGGTTTAGCAGTTATGCAAAATTCCGTAAAATCCATTCAGAATAAAGTAGTCTTCAGGGGTTTTTCCCAGAAAATTAAAGATACACATTTTAAATGTCAGGTATATGATATTTTAATCAAAATCCTTAGAGCCATTTTTAAAAAATTAAAGTTTTCAAAAAAAGTTCCATGTAAAGAGTAGTTGAGGATGGGGGAATTTTCTTGATAATCTTTGTATCGCTTCCTTGGAAGAAACTAATCTTAAATACCAAGTTTGGTATTTGCATAACTGCTAAACCAAGTTTGGTATTTAACGGTCTTTTCGTTTTTCTGCTATGCTGTCCACAGACACACACACCCGGACCTTTATCTGCAAATGCTTTTATTATTTTTTTTTATTCAGGGGGACCTAAAACATGTATTTCCGGTGAAATCTCGGTATCGAATTTTTGGGTGTAATACAATACCTTCTCTAAACACTATGTACATAGGACGTGTAGAGACAGTAAAACTGTTTCTACAGCAAACGCACGGTGTTCATTTGACCAACACCCCATATTGACTAGCATTGCTTTGAGCTGCGCTACGCACTGGTACCAATATAAACTCTCTAGGAAGTTGGGTCCAATAATGGTGGGGAATTTAAAATGGGTCATTGTTTCTACCACACCTGTACATACGTGCTAGACAAAGTAGTACACAGGTCAAATAAGTATTGCTAATACTCAGTGTAAAATGGAACTTTCTACAGGATAGTTCGTATCGAACAAATGAGCATTTTAGGGAGAAAAGTGAACTAGTAACTTGGTACATAACTGGCTAAGCTCCAGTAGCAAAATTATTACCTTGTACATAAACGAATTAACCCTTTTTTGCCTACATTAGTATACTACAATTGCCGTTTTTCGGTTAATTCTAGTTTAAAACTAGATTTCTAGTAAAAATATATGGGAATTTACCTATAAATTTATTATATAAATAGAGAAAATAAGAATGAAAATAAATGTTATTTCTTTATTAACCTTTTTCTTCCCAATTAAAAGTTTAATCTAAACCAGTTTTTATAATCTTGCCAAAGGCACCACCAAAAAGTGGTTCAAATGGCCATGAGTGTTAGGTGATAGGTAAAGAATGGTATGGACATCCATTCAAAGCCAAATGTTGCAAGTTCAAAACCCATTGACTGTGGTAAAGGACGGGGAGAGCCCAAGTAAATTAATCGGTGTGATGCTTGAAAGCTGATGGTGTTAATTTTGACTATAGTTATATGGGTTTTACTCTTTTATTTATTTAAAAAATATCACTGCAATTTTAGGGCAAAAATTGTATATAAACAGTGTTGATTACTTGTCTAATGTTGAAGGTAAGTATAAGGTGATATAATCCTAGAGTACAACCCTATTTGTATAATTACACATAAAACAAGCGGAACTTATAGGTAGCGACAGGCAATAAAAGGTTAAAAGGACAAATAATGAATACTGTACACAATTGGGCAACTCCGCTTTGAAAATACATACCTTGAGCAGAGCTGCATCGTGATCCTGACAACTGCTGTTATATTTAGGATCTCTGACAATTTTCACCACCTTATGAATTGTTCCTCCCTCATTTCGTTTGTTGGATCCGGAACGTACACGTATATCAGCTTCAGCGAACCTTAAAATAATGAATATGCATTAAAGAATACATAAAGTTCACTTCTGGTCAACAAAACTTTCACAAGTTTTCAACAAAATATACATTCCAGTTATTCCAGTCAAACATATATGTAACTGCCATGCCTTTGTTTACATGCGTATCAGCCGAGACGGCAGTGACTTCAGTATTGGGGCCACTGCGCAGATGCGGCGCAGGATGTGTCAAGGGTACGTTTTGTCAGAAATTTCTTTGTGAGGTGTGAAGTCCACTGGCAGAAGCTCGTCAGGTTGCTGTAAGAATGCACAACCATCAGAGATGTGATGGCATCGGCGTTGCAACATCAGAAATTTACGTGCACGTTCTCTTGTATGTCCAATAAATTTATACTTTATATGTAGTATGTAAATAGTGTATAGAGAAGGTATTGCACTCCACCCAAAAGTTTGTAATTTCATCAGAAATATATGTTTTAAGGTCCCCTGTATACAAAAGCAGCATTTTTAGAAAATATCAGTGTGTCAGTCCGTGGAGCACGATAACTCAAAAACGAAAAGTCGTTAAAACATCAAACTTGATATTTAAGTTTAGCATCTTTCAGGGATGCGACAAGTAGATTTTGAAAAAAATTCCCCACCCTCAAATATGAACTTTTTCCAAAGATGTTGATTTTCTCAAAAATGGCTTTAACGATTTTGATTAAAGCATTGTATACTAAAGACATTTACCTGACAAATAAAATGAATATCTTGAATTTTCTGGGAATAGCCTCGTAAGACTGCTTTATTCTGCATGAATTTTACGAAATTTTGAATAACTGCTAAACCGTAAGAGATGGACAAAAACGTGCCACTTACAAAATGTATGTTATATATATTTTTTTTCGTGGAGTAGATCGTTTTTGAGATATTCCTTGTTATTTGTTTCAGCTTTGAAAAACTTATACCTTTCTCATACAGGAATTTGTCAACACCTGTCCATACAAAAAAAAAAAAAAAAAAAAAAAAAAAAAAAAAAAAAAAAACACATAGCAACCAGCTTTTGACAATCACTTTAACCTATCGTACTGCCTTATTTCAGTTCTTCTTGCAAGGAAGCAAGTAATAAGACTATGTCTGCTGGTTTTTTTTTTTCAATTAGCGTGAAGTAAATAGAAGCATAAGCATAAATGCAGAGATGAAGAGAAAGTCATATGAATGGATCACATCAGATTTTTAATATTGTTTAGTATTTAATGCATTGCTAAAGCACGTAAGGTCTGTGGATCCCTGCGTTGATTAAGATTAATGTATATATTCTGTTAGTTCAATAAAATACACTTATTCATTCATTCAACTTCCCAGCCTGTATGTGTATTACTTATTTGAGCGGAATACCTTTATCGTATACTTACCCCACTAGACAATGAGCTGCAGTGAGAGCCCAAATATGATCGATTATTGTTGCGCCGCAGAAAGCAAACCCTTCGAGGTCTTCAATGGTTAACTGAAATGTGTAGAAACAGAATGTCAAGAGAAGGTAAACATATTATTTCTCATTCTATTGCTTAAGGATATGTATGACTGAACTTTCATGAAAAGTTACACAAAATCGGCCTTTATTAAATTTAATAAAACAATTTAAACATTCCTGAACACAAAAAAGTTATAATCGGCCACCAGGTATCATTTCTAAATCCGTTAAGTCAATGGAGCTACAGAAAAACGTTAGAATGAATTTGGACTCGGCAAGAAAAACTTCGGTTTGACGAGATATAATTCGCATCAATAAAGAAGTTGTTCAGAAGGTGTTAAAAGACAGGGCAGAGGAGAGTAAAAGGAAAACTGAGGAACCAGCCTACCAACGAGGTGGATTTTCATGTGACCTATATTTCCTGTATTCTCACTATTGATATTATTATTTTCCTTCCTGTAAAATGCTCCTTGCGGAACAGTTTTTTTTGTTATAAAAATAAAATTTTCTGTACATCTTTACAAAGGTACAATTTCTTAGATTTTAGTTTCATATGTATTTAAGCACATATTTTTCAATTTACAAACACAAAAAATTATATTGCGTGACAAAAAAAGAACATATTCAAAGCTTTAAAGCACTTTTGAGTCTAAACCAAAGAGACACAGAGAAGCTAGGCACATTTCATAAAGCTGGTGTATTGTAAACCTAGATATAAAATATTAGACCAAAGTTTTATTTTTTTTTGTCTCAAGGGAGTTTTTAGTGACGTGTAAAACCATAAAACATTTTTACCATAACTTCAAAATATTGCAGCAAAATAGATAAAGTTTGCACAGTAACTTGTATTATATTGTATCTGTGGTAAAATTGCTAGCATTAATAGCTTGGAATGTCAAATATTGTCATACATTCCTTAATAAAAAGGCTCTATTAGTCATAATGGATAGCTAGTGCTAGAAGAAATAAACCGGGGCTATTTTGATATAAGGGTACCCATCTGCGAAAATTAATCAAAAAATGCACATAATGGAAAAAAAAAACTAATTAAACATTGTACTGCTTGTAGTTAAATTTCCTGTTGTTTTTATCAGCATGCGGCGCTTTAACAGTATCAGGTGACCATTTAAATTAATGACTGTATGTGGGTATGGTGCTTTAACGTTTTCACTATGGTGAAAAATTACTAAAAGTCCGAAATTAGGTTTTCACCAATAACACTTGGCTTTAAATATGTCTATTTCAAGTTGAAAATATAATAATATGCACTAATAACTAAAAAAAAGCGAGTATGGTAATAGTTTTCAAAATTTACAAAACGGGTCTCAAATCGAGTGCTTCTACTTCCCCGTCATCAAGGCATGCCGAACTACCGATTAATTAACCTGGGCCCTCCCCATCCTAAACCAGAGGCGAGATAGAGCACCCGGCGAGCCTCCCCACACCACACTAACAGAATATTTCAGGCCGTGAAATGGAGACTGTTTGGCGGCAAGGTGCAGCTTGACTCGGGCCAAATGACTTGCAGTTTTTCTTTCCTTTATATATTACTCGGAATTTGTGTAAACAGCCATGGTTTAAAAATGGATGCAGGAGAATATGAAATACTAAGGCTTATAAAGAAACAGTGTTCAATTGTATGTTTAAAATTAATATTAATAATTCCTTTATCATTTACTACTTATGATTATTTATCATATTTACACCATTATTAAAAATGTTTATGCTTGGATAAAAATAGTGGAAAAGAAAATTGATGAGATTATTTTTTTTCTAATATCACCAGTGATTGTTTAATTAAATAATAAACATCATGTTTCCATACAAAGATAAAAACTTTATAAAACGACAACTAAATATGTTTTTTCTCCTAAACCAATAGTCAGATAAAAATGTCATCTCATCAATTTACTAATACTGTATTTGTCAGTATAACTGCAAATTAATTAAATGACAATAAAATATTATAAATATGTTAATACCACAGGAACTATTTTGAACAAAAGTCTGAAAATTATCATGTAAACTATTCTTAATACTGTAATTGCTGTGTTAAACTTTCAAATCAATCCAAGCAAAATTGTAGATTTTAGGTTTTTTCAGAGATGGGTATCCTTAAAGGGTTAGGTATTTTGATAGAACTGGGCTTCATTTAAATCTAAACTTTGCTGCATCTTTCGCGTTATGTTGACAGTACAACGACGCGTGTGTAACCAAGTTATTTTAAAACGGATTTGGTTGAACAACTACAAGTAGTGTATTACCAAATATGTCTTCAATCAGTTTTCTGTTTGCAAACAGGCACATTGCTTAGACATTATTGTGTCATGTACACAAAAACTGTTCCATTCACATGGCTTTTCCTAAAAACTGCTGCTAAAGCATTTCTTAATCTACATCGCGGTAAACGAATTAAACTCTAGTAGCAATACTTGTATTATAATTGGATTAATTGTTTTTTCACATAAGCCGTGTGTGAAACAGGAGTTGGATAGGTAGAGTCAACTGAAAAATCCTTCTCATAGCTGCGATTTGAAACACGGATCTCCCGGTCTCTAGCCGTGTGTGAGACAGGAGTTGGATAGGTAGAGTCAGACTGAAAAATCCTTCTCATAGCTGGGATTTGAAACACGGATCTTCCGATCTCTAGCTGGTTGCTCTGCCACTGAGCTACCATGGCAACTTGCCAACACAGCATTGAATTTCTCAACTGACTCGCATGTTTCCCGGTAAACCGCAAAGTGTTCTCAAATTATTTTGAAATGACAAACTCAATGGAAGCTTTACAATTGCAACTCTTTAAAACACAACCTGAAAATAATGGTAATCTAAAAGCATTATGAAAAGTATCCTAAAACAAATTTGTGTATATACAATACACACACAAATGATAGCGATTCATAGCATAGCCAACTATATTGTCAATTGTATTCGATTAATTGCTTTTCACACAAGCCGTGTGTAGGACAGGAGTTGGAAAATTCAATGCCATAGCCGGGATTTGAACCACGGATCTCCCAATCTTGACCATGGTAAAATGCATTACATTGAATCCAGTGCCCACAGATCGGGAGATCCGTGGTTCAAATCCCGGCCATGGTATTGAGCTTTTCGGTCTGACTCTACCTAATTCAATGCTATGCCGGCATGTTGCCATGGTAGCTCAACCGGCTAGAGCTGGGAAGATCCATGGTTGAAATCCCGGCCATGGCATTTAATTTTTCAGTATTACTCTACCTATCCAACAGTATTATAATTAATACTCCACACGCACGAACAGCGAACCGGGATGCGGGCGCGGTAGATCCACCTTTAGATTAGATTAGCAACTTCCTCTCTTACATTGACATATTCAGTAGAGCAACGTGTCCGTGTCTTTGTTTTCTAATAACAACAAGTTTTTCCTATGGAATGTGTACATTGCTATTTTGATGTGTACCCACCTGATAGGGAAACTCTGTTATGTTGGCAGGCTTGCCTCCAACAATACGTGTATTGTGCCAAACGCCGGCTGATTCTGTAAAGTAATAATGTAACGCATATTAGTGAGTGCTATTAAATATTGATAGTAAATAGAGAAAAAAACAAAACAACACAAATAGCACATTACATAAAAAGGTCATTTAACAAATAACCGGAAATATGTCTATAATGTTTTATAACAAGAACGGAATACGACAGCTATTATTAATTTCTCTACACGTACTATGTACATAGTTTATAGAGAAGGTATTATATTGCACCCAAAAAGTCGGTACAGAGATTTCACCGGAAATATATGCTTTGAGACCCCCTGAATCCAAAAAAAAAGTTTAGAAAAATGTTCGTGTGGCTGACTGTGGGCAGCAGCTCAAAAACGAAAATATCGTTAGATACCTAACATGGTATTTAAGTTTATCTTCCAAGGATGCGACACGAAGATTTTCAAGAAAATATCCTCACCCTGAACTACCCTTTACATGGAAAAATTTCCGAAAATTTTGATTTTCTTAAAAATGGCTCTTAAAGGTTTTGATTAAAACTGTTACATTTAAGATATTTACATGCCAAAAAAATCCATATCTTGAATTTTCTGGTAATAGACTCTGAAGACCTCTTTATATTGGATGAATTTTATTGAATTTTGCATAGCTGGTAAGCTGTTAGACAAAAACTTGCAGTATAAAAATGTAGATCACGATAAAACACACGATTTATGTCATATACATTTTTTTACTAGAGCTGATCGTTTTTGAAATATTGCTTGTTATTGGTTTCAGCTTTAAAAACATGTTTTTCTCATGCAGAAATGTGTTGACTCCTGTTCATACAAACAAAGGAACTTCAATTACATAACAACCAACTTTTGACTATCACTTTTACCTATAGTACTCCCTTATTTTGCTTCTACTTACAAGAAAGCATGTAATAAGATTATTTCTGCTAATTCTTTCTCGATTAGCATGTAGTAAATAGATGCATAAGCTTTTTAACAATAATTTGTTGCAGAAATGTAGAGAAAGTCATGTGAATGGAACACATCATATTTTTTTTAAACGTAATTTCCCCGAAATTGTATGCACTTACGCCAGTGCTAGATAAGCTTCTCAACTCCACTTGAAAATAATTCTTGGGGGCTTGTACGTACCCAGTTATGAACTGCCGCCTGGACTTAACCAGCTGTGAAGCTTAAGCCATTAAGAGCTTTGTTTCAGCGAGTTAAAAATGTGAAGATGCCAGATTCGGAGATTACGGGGGGTGCCAGACGAACTTCAGGTATTTAATGTGACCAGCAGTTTGTGGACTATGGTTGTCATGCAGTATGTGCACGCCACTGGACATCCGAACGCGCCACCCACTCAAAATTATCGGTTTCAAGGTTTGCGTACGTCTCACTGTTTATATTTTGACCTCTGGGCATGTAATGTTCAAGAGTTACTCCCTTATGATTCAAACATGTTAGTAGCAACTTTAATTTTGGGTTTGGAGCTCCTCGGTTGAACTTATCTACCCTCTCATACGCTTATATTCGATTCAAACCACTTTCACCATATTGGCTTCCGACGGTGATTTTCGATTGGTTTCAAACTTAACACTGACAAAAGTCTGTATTTTTACCTTCTCTACACGTACTATGTACATAGTGTATAGGGAAGGTATTGTATTGCACCCAAAAATTCGATACAAAGATTTCACCGGAAATATATGTTTTAGGGTCCCCGTATCCAAAAAAAGCATTTTCAGAAAAAGGTCAGTGTGTGTCTTCGTGTGTCTGCGGAAACGAAAAGTCGATAAAATACCAAATTTGTTATTTAATTTTACTATCTTCTAGGGATGCGGCACAGATTTTGAGAAAAATTTCCCCACACCAAACTGCCCTTTACATGGAACTTCATTCGAAAATTTTTATTTTCTAAAAAATGGCTGACGATTTTGATTAAAAGTTCGTATATAAAAGATATTTACCTGACAAATAAAATTTAATTTTTAATTTTCTGGGAATAGCCTCTGAAGACTACTTTATTCCGGATCAATTTTACGGAATTTTGTATAACTGCTAAACCATAAGAGATGGAAAAAAAACTTATCACACAAAAAATATAGAGCACATTTAAATACACAATTTAAGTTATATACTTTTTTTAGTGGAGTTTGTCGCTTTTGAGTTATTCCTTGTTTTTTATTTCACCTTAAACATACTTTTCTCATATAGGAATTTGTCAACTCCTGTCTATACAAACATAGGAACTTCAGTCACATAGCAACCAGCTTTTGACTATCACTTTAACTTATGGTACTCCCTTACTTCGCTTCTACTTACAAGGAAGCAAGTAATAAGACTAGTTCTGCTATTTTTTTTTCTCGATTAGCATGAAGTAAATAGAAGCCTAAGCATTTTAATAATACTTTGTTGCAGAAATGTAGAGAAAGTCAGGTGAATGGAACACGTCAAATTTTTTATTCAACTTTTCCGGTCATTTATTGAGTCAACCTTGTACTATATAAAGATTAAAGATCTTAGCCGGTATGTATGTATGCATTGAGACAGTACGTCTCGTGTCACGGGACTAAGAGATATTCAGAAAGGAAAGATAAAAATCATTTCTAAAAATATAAATTTTACGAAGAAGGGAAATATAAATGTACATTGAAAATGAGAAGGGAAGAACGATTTCAAACACGTATAAGTAGCCGAGTTGTCACGAGCTGGTAGCACAGCACCGTTAGGGGGCGAGAGTACACTGCCGGAGGGGAACATAACAGGAAAAGAGAAAACAATGCTACCGCTGGGCAGGCGACACTTTTTGGGGCACTTGGCGTAGAACATCGGCTTAGCAAAGATGTGATATTTGGGGTCCAATAGGCTACCTTTAGCTGTGAGGGAAATAGTTATTTTAATACTGACCAGAGTACGGAATAAATCACTACGTCTAAAGTAATAAGTAATAATAATTGCGGTCACGTAAAGCATAGTTCACATTAGAACATTTAAGAGGAATGCGTGAGTGTTCGACGGCGGAAAAAGGCGAACTAATTGAATGAAGCACTTGTATCGTACCACATCCTGAAAAGTGTTTCCATGCTAGTAAATATCCTGAGCTAGGACACCCACATATCCACATCATCCCGTATAGCCAAAACCTGTGCCCGGGATACCAACCCGGAACCATGTATATATGTAAATCTAATTAATAAACATTATATGAACTAACAGTTTCGAAACAGGTCAGTATAGCTATCACTTTATGGTGTTAGATACAATAGCTAATTACAGGCAATTATGGCGTCATTAATTATTTTAATATGTGCACTAATTTTCAAATCAGTATCGGTAACTAGTTTGTCCATTACAACACCATATACTTAAATATGATTGAGGAATATATCATCCATTATTTTTTGTGCTATTTCCTAAATTTCGCTCTCTTTCCCAAAATACGTTCAATATTTGATAATATTTTTCCTTATTATCTATTAGTAAAATTATTTATTATTTATAATTATTTAATTTATATTATTAATTTTTAATTATTGGTGTGATTCCCGCTAGTGTCAAAGTATCAAGTACTGAAAAAGAGAAAACTTATAATGCAATGCTGAGCAGAACCATTTCATGAAACGATTCTCAACGGATCATTGCCATATTGATATCACAGAGTCAGCTCTACATTTTAGGGAAAGTAGATGAAAACTAAAAATAGCCGTGTGGAGGAGTTTGTGTGTTTTTTGTTCCTACAGGCCCAAGTTTACTAACAAAAAATCTATATAACAAAATTGTATTTTTATAACTTCCATTCTTCTGTTTATTTCATAGCAATCGAAATAAATATATGCAAAAATGGTCTTATTACTTTCTTTCTTGTCGAAAGAAGGGAAATATGAGAATTCACTAGGCTAAAGCCATCTTAAATCTTTTAAAAGCTGGATGCCATGTGAATAAAATCCGTTTCTTTGCATAGCCAGGAGTTTACAAGTTCGCGTATTTTAAAACTGAAAATCTGATGCGTTTCATTCTCATGACTTTCTCTACAACTCTGCAACAAATTATTGTAAAAAATTTTATTTTTCTGTTTACTTCCAGCTAATCGAGAAAAAATTAGCAGAAATAGTCTTATTACTTGCTTCCTTGTAAGTAGAAGCGAAATAAGGGAGTACCATAGGTTAAAGTGATAGTCAAAAGCTGGTTGCTATGTGACTGAAGTGTCTTTGTTTGTATGGACACGAGTTCACAAAGTCCTGTATGAGAAAAGTATTTTTTTTTATAGCAGAAACCAAAAGCAATCAACTCCGCGGAAAAAAACATAAATTGTGTGTTTTAAAGTGCTCTGCATTTGTTGTGTGGTAAGTTTTTGTCCATTTCTTAAGGTTTAGCAGTTATGCAAAATTCCTTAAAATTCATCCGGAATAAAGTAGTCCTCAGAGGCTATTCCCAGAAAATTCAAAATATGCATTTTATGTGTCGGGTAAACACCTTTAATATGCGATATTTTAATCAAAATCGTTAGAGCCATTTTTTAGAAAATCAAAATTTTCGAAAAAAGTTCCACGTAAAGAGTAGTTTGGGGTGGGGACATTTTTCTCAAAATCTTCGTGTCGCATCCCTGTAAGATACTAAACCTAAGTACCAAGCTTGGTATTTTACCGACTTTTCGTTTTTGAGTTATCGTGTTCACAGGCACGCAGACACACGGACACACACACGGACCTTTTACTGAAAAAACTTTTTTTTGGATACAGGGGATCCTAAAACATATATTTGCGTTGAAATCTTGGTATCGAAATTTTTGGTGGAGTGCAATACCTTCTCTATACACTAAGTACATAGTAGGTTTAGAGAAAGTAAAAATTACCAACAAACATCTAAAAAATGGTCAACAAGGCATAAATTGTGTGTTTTAATGAGAACTACGTTTTTGTGTAGTAAACTATTGTCTATCTCTTACGGTTTACCAGTTATGCAAGATTCAGTAAAATTGATTCAGAACCTATACCCAGAAAATTATCAAAAATATATATTGTTTATTATAAGAATATCTTTACATTATTTTGATCACGATTATTAGAAATATTTTTGAGCTAAACTTTTCGAAACATTTCCATCTATAGAGTAGTTTGGGGTGGGGATATATTCTTCAAAATCTTTGTATTGGAGCTTTGGAAGATCCTGAACTTAAATACCAAATTATTGAGTTTCGTTTTTGAGTTATCGTGTTCACTCACTCACACACACACACACACACACACACACACACACGACCCTTTTTTTACAAATAGTTTTCTTGGATGCATGGGACACTAAAACATATACTTCCGGTCAAATCTTGGTATCGAATTTTCGTGTAGTGAAACACCTTCTCTATACATTATGTACGAGGGCCGTTTTTTCCAACCTCCGATATGCTATGAATAAGACAGGTTCATAAAAAGCAATTACTTTATTACTAAAAAAGTTTGTACACCTATGGTTACGTTTCTACATAATCACCAAAAATACTGAGACATTAATCGTACCTGTGCACAAGCTTTGCAATACCCGCTTCAAAAAATGTTGCCGCCAATAATACAGCGCGGAACCACCATCAATGTAGGTGTTTATTGTGAAACTTGACGACGTTTGCTGAGAGCCATTCAAAACAAACGTAGAGGAATGCTGACTTCAGGAATTGTGTTGATCCATGACAACGCTCGTCCACACACTGCTGACACAACCCATCGGCGCCTTGAACACTTTCATTGGGATATGTTCGATCATCCGCCATACAGTCGTGACGTGGCTCCCAGCGACGTTCACCTTTTCCCTGAACTGAAGATGCGGTCAGGAGGGCAGCACTTTCAAACCAAGGAAGATCTCCAAAACGACGTCAATGCTCATTTGAAATCATTGGTGGTATCTTGTGCACAGGTACGAAAAATATTTCAATCTTTTCGGTGATTATGTTGAAAAGTAACCATAAGGGTACAAAACTTTTAGTAATAAAATAATTGTTTTCTATGAACTTGTCTTTTATTTATAGCCTATTGGAGGCTCATAATAAATGACCCTCGTACATGGTACGTGTAGAGAAAACAAAATGGAAACATTATTAACAATGTCTTTTATCGTCTTCAGACCATGCATTTTGTAATGCAAATATTGTAGTTGTTTTTATGGAATAACTAATGTAATACTTACCAACATAAGTGCTCAAACAAAAAACAAACCCAAATATTACGCTGAGAATCATCCTATAAACCCGTTTCTTATATTTCACCAATAACTGTAGCAGTTTTAGATGTTCCAAAGTCAAAGTTATGTATTGAAAGCAACTTATGCAATGAATAAAAATTATAGAGCTTTTATTTATATGGAAACGATTTTGGGACCTAAAATGTCAAATTATATGTTTTTTATCTCCTTACAGAGCTTCTGTGGTTTTTAATATATCGTAAACTAAGAATTGCAGGTTATTACAGATATAACATGATTTTATTGTTTTTCATATAACAGCCGTATATAAAATATTTATAGTAATCCATAGCACGGTGGACGTATTCGTTTTATGTTGTCTTTGGAATGTTTTACTTTCTCTAGCATGTATGTGCAGGTTTTCTATTGCACACAAAAATTCGATATTGAGATTTCACGGGAAATAAATGTTTTGAGGCTCCTGTATCATAAAAAAGCATTTTCAGAAACATATCCGTGTGTGTATGTGTGCTGAAACACGAAAAATCCGAAAAATACCAAACTCAATATCCCTTTGTTACTTATTTGTACCTATAAGTTCCGCTTCTTTTAAGCGTAACTATACAAATAGAGTTGTGCTCTAGGATTAATTCCTTCAACAATAAACACGTAATCAAGAGTGTTTCATATTGTAAAACTATATACAATGTTTGCCCTAATATTGCAGTGAATTTTAAATAAATAAAAGCACAAAACCTACATAAGTACAGTCTATAAGCTACCAAGCATCACACCGACTATTTTACCAGGGCTCTTCCCGTCCTTTGTCACAATCACTGAGATTTCTACTTGCAACGTTTGGCTTTGAATGGACGGCCAGTCCTTTATCGATCACTCATGGACATTGAAACTTCTTTTTTGGTAGTGCTTTGACAGCATTATAAAAACTGGTTTAGAAGATTTTAAACTTTTAACTGGGAAGAAAAAGATTAATAAAGCATCTACATTTAGTTACATTCTATTTTCTCTATTACTTTATATATCAATTTCATAGGCATGTTTCCTTATATTTTTACTAGAAATCCAGTATTAAACTTGAATTAAAGGGAAAACGACATATCTAGTTTACTAATTCAGGCAACTAAAAGTTAAATTCGTCTTCCAAGGATGCGACACTAAGATTTTCAAAAAAAAAATCTGCCAACATCAACTATCCTTTACATGGAAACAATTTACTAGATTTTGGTTTTATCAAAAATGCCTTTACTAATTTTAATTAAAAAGCCATATGCTTAAGAATATGTTCATGACTAATAAAATTTATATATATATATATATATATATATATATATATATATATATATATATATATTCTTCTGGCAATAGCCTCTAAAGAACTCTTCAATCTGGATGACTTAAAAACACACCGTTTGTAACACAAATTCTTTACTTTCTCTACACGTACTATGCACGTAGTGTATGGAGTAGGCATTGTATTGAACCCAAAAATGCGCTATTGAGATTTCGCAGGGAATACAGCTTTTGAGTCATCCTGAATCAAAAATAATATTTTTAGAAAAATGTCCATGTGTGTGTGTGGGTGGGTGTTTGGGACAGCACACTCCAAAACAAAAATCTCCCCAAAACCAACAACCTTTACATGGGAATAATGTCTACATTTCGGTTTTCACAAAAAATTGTCCAACAATTTAAAATAATATATCTCATGTTTAAGATGTTTATTTACATTGCAAATAAAATGTATATCTTGAATTTTTAGTTTATACTCTCTGAAGAGCTGCTTATTCCGATTTTTTTTAATAGTTCAAAACTGGTAACCATAAGAGATGGAAATTTACTATGCAAAACAAGTAGGTCTTCTTAAAACACACAGTTTGTCATTCATTTTTTTCATGGAGTTGACCGTTTTCGATATACTCCTTCTAATTGTTTTCAGTTTTAGAAAATCTGATGCGTTCCATTCACATGACCTTTTCTTCATCTGCAAAAAATTATTGCTAGAAAGCTTAGGCTAATTGAGAGACATATATATATATATATATATATATATTATGACATACTGAGGTCACTGTTGTGCCATGGTTTTATTTATTGTGTATATATTTCTTTTAAGTGTAATTATCTATTATAAAAGGGTACATTTATGAAGGTGTACTCTTTGCTGCAAATTTAAATTGCTATATTTGAGTATATTTAGATTTTTATTTTCGGGTTTACTCTTAATTCTTTATTATTGTTTTAATATTGCTTTTGATTGTGTATTACAAAAGCACGTACGGTATGTGGACCCATGTGATTGTTGAAATTCCATGTATGATATTGTTATGTAAATAAATACACTTATTCATTCATCCATTTACAATACATTCTCTATACACTATGTATATAGTACGTGTAGAGAAAGTAAAAAAGTACATTAGGCTAAACCAACAGTGCAATGTTTTAAAATTTGGTTGCTATGGGATTGGAATCCATTTCTTTGCCTGATAAGTTCCCGTATGAGAAACCAAAATAAATATAAATTATGAAACCAATAACAAACAAAATTTCGTGAACGTTGAACTCCAGAGAAATATGTATATGATAGAAATTGTGTGTTTTTAATAAATTACATTTTTCGTGTAGTGAGTCTTTGTCTATCTCTTACGGTTTACCAGTTTCGTAAAATTTAAAAAAATCATCAAACATAAGAAGGTCTTCCTAAGCTTTTGTCCGAAAATTCAAGATTTTAAAAAACTCATATGTTCCATTTTCATGCCCTTCTCTAGCTCCACAAACAAGCTTTCTTTACGAAAAAAGATGTGATGTGTTACACTCACATGACTTCCTCTAGCTTTTCTACAAACTTCTTAAATAAGTTTAGTCTTCTTTCATCAGCATGATAATCGAGATGATCATCAGCAGAATGTTCTTATTACGTAGTTCCTTATAAGTAGAAAGAAATACACTAGGCTGAATCAATAGTCAAATGTTTTAAAAGCTGTTATTATCATTGCAAATCAGTTCTTTGCTTCACCGGGAGTAGAACAAAGAAAAAACGGACGCTTGCTGTCTGAGAGAAATATAAGTACTTCACAACTTTAATCAATGACAAGGAATATCCCGGAAACTGTTACCTCCATAACAAAAATCTAAAGGAGTACATTGTGTGTTTTGACGAGACTAGAGTTTCTGTGTAGTAAGTTTTTGTGCATCTCTTACGGTTTAGCAGTTAAGCAAAATTCGGCAAAATTCATCCAGGATAAAGAGGTCTTCAGAGGCTTTTCACACAAAATAGAAGATATGTATTTTATTTGGTATGTAAATATCTTTAATATACGGAATTTTAATCAAAATCATTAGTCATTTTTTAGAAAATAAAAATTTTCCAATATTTTTCCATTTAAAGGGTAGTTAGGAAATCTTCGTATCGCATCCAAGGAATATACCAAACCTAAATACCAAGTTTGTTATTTAACGGTATTTTTGTTTTTGAGCTGTGAGTCCCCCCCCCACACACACACACACGCACACACACAGACTGACACGCACGCAGACATTTTTCTGAAAATGCTTTTTTATGTATTCAGGGATTCTGAAAACATACATTTCCGGTGAAATCTCAGTATCGAATTTTTGAGTGCATTACAAAGTACTTTGGAGAAAAATCCCCCCACCCCAAACTATCCTTTACATGGAACTTTTTTCGAAAATTTTGAGTCTCTAAAATTGGCTCTAACGATTTTGATTAAAAGATGGTATTTTAAAGATATTTACCTGACAAATAAAATGTATATTTTGAGTTTTCTGGGAACAGCCTCTGAAGACTACTTTATTCTGGATAAATTTTACGGAATTTTGCATAACTGCTAAACCGTAAGAGATGGACAAAACTTTACCACACAACAAATGTAGAGCACTTCAAAATACACAATTTAAGTTATATACATTTTTTTCGTGGAGTTATTGGTTTTTAGATATTGCTTGTTATTGGTTTCAGCTATAAAAAACTTTTACTTTTCTCATATAGGTCTTTGTGAGCTCGTGTCCATACAAACAAAAGAACTTCAGTCACTTAGCAACCAGCTTTTGACTATCACTTTAACCTATAGTTCTCCCTTATTTCGCTTCTACTTATAAGGAAGGATGTAATAAGACTATTTCTGCTAATTTTTTCTCGATTAGCATGAACTGAATAGAAGCATTAGGATTTTAACAATAATTTATTGCAGAGATGTAGAGAAAGTCATGTGAATGGAACGCATCAGATGTTTTCGGTTTTGAGTTTTGTTCTCTGACACACACACAGATGCGTGGGTGGACGCACTGACCTTTTTCTAAAACAGTATTTATTTAATTAATATACAGGAAACCCTAAAACCTGTATTCTCGGTGAAATCTAGGTCTCCAACTTTGGTGGCATGCAACAGGTTCTCTACCTATGTACTATGAAGTAAGAAGAGAAAGTAAAACCCAGTTTTAGTGGTTTGCAAATTACATTACAATTACGATTCTCATTTATAGCTTTCCATGACAAAGTTTTATTTTTATGTCAGCTATTATACTTTTAAAGCTATAATTTTATTATGCAATTAATTTGGCTGTTACATTTCAGATTAACTTTGGAATAATGTTCATCCCGTGTGTGTTAAAGAGGTCTACATTTTTGTGTAGTAAGTTTTTATCCCCCCCCCTTACGGGTTATCAGAAATGCAAAATGAAGAGGTCTGCAGAGCTATTCCCAGGAAATTCAAGATACATATTTCGTTTGTCTTAAACATTTCTAAAGCGTATTTTCAATTTATTAGAATTAAAATCTTTAGAGCCATTTTGAGAATATCAACATTTTCGAAACTTTTCCCATGTTAGTTGCAGGTATTTTCTAGAGAATCTTCGTGTCACAGCTTTGGCCGATGCTGAACTTAAACATTACGTTTGGTATTTAACGGATTTTTCAGTTTTTACTTTCTCTACACATACTATGTACATAGTGTATAGAGAAAGTATTGTACTCCACTCAGAATGTTGATACCGAGTTTTAACCGGAAATATATGTTTTAGGGTCCCCTGTATCCGAAAAAGAAGTTTCAGAAAAAGGTTCGTGTCCGTGTGACTGTGAACACGATAATTCAAAAACGAAAAGGCGGTAAAATACCAAACTTGATATTTAAGTTTAGTATCTTATAGGGATGCGATACCAAGGTTTTGAGAAAAATCTCCCCAACCCCAACTACCCTTTACATGGAACATTCTTCGAAAAGTTTGATTTTTTTCAAAAATCTCTAACGATTTTGGTTAAAATATCATATTTTAAAGACCTAACAAATAAAATTTATATTTTGAATTTGCTGTGAATAGCATGTGGAGACTACTTTATTTTGAATGAATTTAGCGGAATTTACATAACTGCTAAACCTTAATTGATGGACAACTTGCAAAGAAAATGTATAGCACGTTAAAACACACAAGTTATGTTATATACCTTTTTTCGTGGCGTTGATCGTTTTTAAGATATTTCTTGTTTTTGGTTTCAGCTTTACAAAACTTATACTTTTCTCATACAGGAATTTGTCAACTCCTGTGCATACAAAGAAACTTCAGTCACATAGCAACCAGCTCTTGGCTTTCACTTTAACCTATGGCACTCCCTTATATCGCTTCTACTTATAGGGAAGCAAGTAATAAGAATATTTCTGCTAAGTTTTCTGAATTAGCATGAAGTTCATATAAGCATTAGCATTTTAACAATAATTTGCTGCAGAGATGTAGAGAAAGTCATGTGAATGGAACAAATCAGATTTTTAAAAAAGTCCGTGTGTGTCTGCGTGACTGTGAACACATTAAATCAACAACGAAAAGTCGGTACACCACCAAACGTGGTATTTAAGTTGAGTATTGTAAATAGTTGTTGAAGCAATAAATACATTTGTTGTTCATACACCCGACCAAGGCGGTAAGGGTTATATCAGCTGATCGGCGCAGAAAAGTTGCGCAGTAACATGAGCGCTGCCGGAAGGAATATATCTGTCACAAAGCTCGTTGACGATTGGTCTTTGCAGAGCCAAGATGATAGGGAAAGGCATATGAATCCTTGAATTGTCAAACTTATGTCAAAATATTTTCCCTGAACATATTTTCAAAATTATACACTAAAAGGCACCTGCAGGCGACGAGAAGCATGCCATCTGGTTTACGGTTAAATGGAAATAAACTTTATGGATTATCGCTCAGAGCTAGGCGGTATTCAACTGTTTCATATTCATAAATACCAAAATGAATTGGCGTGGGGGTCACAATATTGCCTATAGGCCTACGGGTAGTTTTATATGAACATTTTTTGTGTGTTGTAAGGAATCATTGAGAAAATTGCTAGCTGAAGCTGAAATTCAATTTGGTACACTGTTAATCCGTGAAATGCTATAATCATGAATATCAGTAATAACCATTTTATCTTTGTAGATTTTTACTTTCTCTACACATTCTATGTACATAATATATAGAGGAAGTGTTGTATTCCATCCAATACCGAGATTTCACCAGAAATACATGATTAAGGACCCCCTGAATCCAAAAAAAGCAGGTCCGTGTGTATGTGTGTGTGTGTGTGGGGGGGGGGGGGGTGGACGGCATAGCTCATAAACGAATAGACAGTTAAATACCAAACTCGGTATTTAGGTTTGGTATCTTCCAAAAATGAGATATGAAGATTTTCAAGAATATCCACTCACCTCAAAACTACAATTTATGTGGAACAATTTTTGAAAACAAAAATTATTTCCTCAAAAAACAACTGTAATGGTATTGATTAAAACCTCTTGTATTTAAGATATTTACAAGGCAAATAAAATTTATGGCTTGAATTTTCTGGGAATGGCCTCTAATGACCTCTTTGTTCTGGATTATGTTTATTGAATTTTGCATAGCTGCTAAACTGTCAGAGTTGGACAAAAACTTATAACACAAAAAATGTAGATCACGATAAAACACACAATTTATCTATATATACTTTTTTCATGGAGTTAGCCATTTTCAAGATATTCCTTGTTATTGATTTGTCAAGCCTGACCACGTAAAGAAATAAATTTCAACCCCATAGCAGCTACATTTTAAAACATTTGACTGTCGGTTTAGCCTAGTGTATTCCCTTATTTCCCTTCTATTTATGAAGGAACTAAGTAATAAGACCGTTTCTGCTAATGATTTACCATCAAATATTAAGAAAAATAGGCTTATTAAAAATAATTTGTTACAGAAATGTAGAGAAAGCCATGTGAATGTAGCACACGAGATTTTTAATTTTTAATTGTGCTGCTGTTTTCAGGTCGTACTAATATGATGGTGATGTCTTATATACCCCTAAGAAAAAAAAATGTAAAATAGAACACAAGTCTATAAACCACAATATGTTTATAAAATCTGATGTTACATTCACATGACTTTCTCTACATCTGTGCAACAAACTTTTGTAAAAAGGCTTATGCTTCTATTCACTACATGCTAATCGAGAAAAAGTTAGCAGAAATAGTCTTATCACTTGCTTCCTTGCAAGTAGAAGCGAAATAAGGAAGTACCATAGGTCAAAGTGATAGTCAAAAGCTGGTTGCCAAGTGACTGAAGTTCCTTTGTTTGTATGGACAGGAGGTGACAAACTCCTGTATGAAAAGGAATGAGTTTTTCAAAGCTGAAAACATATACAAGGAATATCTCAATAAGGACCACCTCCACGAATATAATACATATAACATAAATTGTGTCTTTTAACGTGCTCTACATTTTTGTGGTGTAAGTTTTTGTCCATCTCTTACGGTTTAGTAGTTATGCAAAATGCCGTAAAATTTATTCAAAATAAAGTAGTATTCAGAGGATATTCCCAGATTCAAGAATTACATTTTATTTGGCAGGTGATTTATCTTTAATATGCAATATTTTAATCAAAATCGTTAGAGCCACTTTTAGAAAATCAAAATTTTGGAAATTTTCTCCGTGTAAAAGTTATTTGGGGGTGGGGGATTTTTCTGAAAACCTTCGTGTCGCATCCTTGGAAGATACCAAACTTAAATACCAAGTTAGGTATTTAACGGTCTTTTCGTTTTTGAACTATGCTTCCCACAGACAAATTCACACACACACACACACACACACACACACACTGACTGACTGTCAGATACAGACACAGACATTTTTTCTAATTTTTTGGATTCAGAGACTCTCAAAACATATATTTCAGTTGAAATCTCCGTATTGAATGTTTGGGTGGGGAATACATTCTCTATACACTATGTACATATTACGTGTAGAGAAAGTAGAAATACCGTAGTATCTGGGAAATACTCATCTCCTCGAAAAAACAATATGATGTGTTACATTCATACAACTTTCTCTAGCTGTTCCATACACACACACACAGACACACACACTATTTTTACAAAGGATATTCTTTATCTAAATATCATGCTAATAGAAGAAGATTAGTACAATTTGTATTATTATTTTCTTCTTTATGAGTAGAAAGGAAATATGAGAATACCTTAGGCTAAAGCGATAGTCGAATACTTTAAAAGCCGGCCAGTATGTGAAATAGTTCAGGTTTGGTTTGCTTTGCATGATCCCTTTGAAAAAACTTAAGTAGCTTGAAATTTAAATCAATAACAGGATATATCTCTGAAACGGTCAACTCCACGAAAAAATGTGTATATGACTTAAATTGTGTGTTTTAACAAGATATAAAGTTCGTGTGGTAAGTTTTCATCTAATTCTTACGGTTTTCCATTTAATACAAAATTCATACGGAATAAATAGGCTATTACCAAAATATTCAAGATACACATTTTGACATGTAAATATCTTTAATATACGTAATTTAAACCAAATTCTTTGCAGTCATTTTTGAGAAAATCAAATTTTTTTGAAAAATGTTCCATATAAGCGGTAGTTAGGGTTGGGGGATATTCTAGAACATCTTCGTGTCGTATCCAGATTTAAATACCAGTTGTTTAACATAGTGACCAATAACTAAGAATATCTCGGAAACAGAATAAACTCCACCAAAAAGTATAGCACATAAATTTCTGAAATCTGTATTTTTTGAGTATCTCTTAACGGTTTTCGAGTTATCCAAACGTCTGCCAGAATAGAGATTTTTCAGAAACTATGCTCAGAACTTTCAGGATATGTATTTTGTTTGTCATGAAAATATCTTAAACATAAAGCACAGTTATAAATCGTTAAGCACTTTTGAGAAAATCAAAACATTGGAAAAACGTTGCATGTAGGGGGGTATTTTAAATCTTCGTGTCAAATCTTTACAACACACTCAACTAAAACATCAACTTTGGTATTTAAGACACTTTTTTGTTTTTGAATTATGCTGATCAGAGGCGTATTTTTCTAATAATGCTGTTGGAATGGGTGGAATACAAGACCGTCTCCATCTACTATGTGCATTTTGCATATATGCTAAGGAAAGTAAAAACGTACACTTTAACGTCCCGCACAACTTTATAAGGAGTATGGTGTTTTAACACTCCTACATAACAACATATGTTTTTCTGAAACAACCTAAGAGAAATACTTAGGAATATAGGAGTGGAAGAAAGGGAAATAGAAATGGAATATGCATATTACTCTGAATTCCCTGCATGTATTTCACTACAAAATGCAGGTGGGTTTTAAATCTCAAAAGTTCAATTTTGGTACATATAAAATTATGTAACTTGAAAATAGAAGTACTTAGTTGAAACTTTCATTTATTTTACTTGAAAATATTTATATCAAAATCTGATGTGTTACACTCGCATGACTTTCTCTAGCTGTTCTACAAATAAACTTCTAACGAAAGATAATTCTTCTTTCAACACCAAGCTAATCGAGATAAACATTAGCAGAATTTAGTATTTAGTTCCTTATAAGTAGACTGGAACTAAGGGAATATTCTAGGCTAAAGTGATAGTCAAATGTTTTAAAAGCTGCTGTTATGTGATTGACATTGCAAATCGCTTCTTCTTTGCTTGACCAGCAGTAGAACAAAGAAAAACGGACACTCCCCGTCTAAGAAAAGTGTAAGAACTTCACAACTGAAACCAATAACATGGAATATCTCGAAAACGGTAAGTTCCACGATAAAAATGTATATGACATAACTTGTGACTTTTTACAAGATATACATTTTTTGTACAGTAAGTTTTTGTATATCTCTTACGGTTTACTAGTTATGCCAAATTAAGCAAAATTCATCCAGATTAAACAGGTCCTTAGAAGCTATTCCCAAAAAAATTCAAGATATACATTTTATTTGTGATACAAATGGCTTTAATATATGGTATTTTAATCAAAATCTTTACATCTATTTTTAAGAAAAACAAAATTTTCGAAAATTTTTTCATGTAAAGGATGGGATTTTCTTGAAAATGTTCGTGTCGGAACCTTGCAAGATACCAAACTTAAATATCAATTTTGGAATTTAACCGTATTTTGTTTTTGAGCTATGCTGTCCAAAGGCACACACGCACACAGGACCTTTTTCCAGAAGTGTGTTTTTTTTGGATTCAGGGGGACCCAAAACATACATTTCCGATGAAATGTCAGTAACGAATTTTTGGGTGCAATACAATACCTTCTCTATACACTATGAATATAGTACGTGTAGAGAACGTAATAAAATATATTGGTGAGATTATATGCACATGATGACATTTCTTGTAAAAAATATGATATTTTAAGATAAGAAAAAAATTAATTCGGAAATAATATTATGTTTCTGTTCACTTTATAGTAGGAAATAAAAACTCTATTAGTCAAGCTACATATTTTCCTATAAATTTTAAGTACCTCACAGGGTGACCAAATATTTCGGTTATTTTGAAGGCCGAATAAATGAAGCTATTTTCTGTCTGTGAAATATACAAACAAAATGCTAGTTTATCAAAAGTGCACGTCGTTGTTAACCGCTAAACACAGACTATACCAACAAATAAAAACTGTGTATTTTACAATTAAATATGCTATATTTTAAATTAGAAATCTGATGTTTTTAATTCAATGAGTTTCTCTACACCTCTGTAACAAATTATGGTTAAAAACTTATGTTTATATCAACTTCATGCTAATCGAGATAAATATTAGCAAATACACTTTCTTGTACGTAGAAAGGAAGTAATATCATAAAAGTATTTTTTATTATTATTAAGTTTACAATAATACAGTATTTGCGTCACATAGTCGCATGGGTCGCCTGACCGTACATGCTCTCTAAAAATACTTGAATTTAAAATATTAGCTATATATCTTAACAACATTAGAAATACACACGCATGCATATGCTCGCGCGCTGGGACAACAGAACCTTAGAACAATAAAACAAAGAACACTCTGATATCATACACACACACACTCACAACTACACCACGTATTCATACATATAGGTTACTCAAATACCAAACAAGTCTATACAGTATTTACACAAATATTTTATCTCTTAGTGCACGAACTTCCATTAAGTATGTGCCCAGGCTGTTTAGAATCAAATCCCAGCATGATGTCCTTCGTCTGTTCGAGGCCCGAAGCTACAGGGTAACTCGACGACATTAGTCACAGTTAAACCAATTCACACGTCAAAGTAATGACACCGAAAAAAATTTGATGTGTTTCATTCACATGAATTTCTCTACATCTCTGAAAAATTATTGTTAAAAAGCTTATGGTTCTATTTACTTCATGATAATCAAGAAAAAACAACTAGCAGAAAGTCTTATCACTTACATCCTTGGAAGTAGAAGTGAAATAACGGAGTACCATAGGTTAAAATGATACTCAAAAGATGGCTTCTATGTTACTGAAGTTCCTTTGTTGAATGGGCTGGAGTTGGCAAATACCTGTATCAGAAATGTAAAAGGTTTCATAGCTGAAACCGAAATCAAGGAATATCTCAAAAGCTATCAACTCCACGAAAAGAAAATATATAACATAAATTGTGTGTTTTAAGGTGCTCTTCATTTTTTGTGTGGTAAGTCTTTGTCCATCTCTTACGGTTTAGAAGTTCCGTAAAATTGACCCAGAATAAAGTAGCCTTCAGAAGCTATTTTCAGAAAATTCAGAATATACATTTTATTTGTCAGGTAAATATCTTTAACATACGATATTTTAATCAAAATCGGTAGAGCTATTTTTAAGAAAATCAAAATCCTCGAAAAATGTTCCATGTAAAAGGTAGTTTGGAATGGGGGGATTTTTCTCAAAATATTCGTGTCGCATCCCTGAAAGATACTAAACTTAAATACCAAGTTTGGTATTTTACCGACTTTTCGTTTTTGAGTTATCGTGTTCACGGACACTCGGACACACACACACGGACCTTTTTCTGAAAATGACTTTTCTGGATACAGGGGACCCTAAAACATATATTTCCGGTGAAATCTTGTATTGAATTTGTTGGGGGAGTGCAATACCTTCTCTATACACTATGTACATAGTGCGTATAGAGAAAGTAATTAAAAAGGAAATAATGTGATATACTGAACTAAACGGTAATCAAATATTTTAAAAGTTGGTTGCCATGGGAATGCAATACGTTTCTTTGCATTCCCAGGAGTTGATAAATTCCTGTATATGAGAAGTTTAAACTGAAACCAATTACAAAGAAAACCTCAATGAATCAACTGGACGAAAAAATATATATGACATAATGTGTGTGTTTTAACGAGAATATATTGTTAGCGAAGTAAGTTCCGCTTTACCAGTTATTCAAACTCCGGCAAAATTCATCTACAATAAAGAGGTATTTTCGGTCTATTTCCGTAAAATTGAAGATATTCGTATATTTTATTTCTTATGTAAATATCTTTAATAAAAGATATTTTGACTGAAGTCATTAGAGATATTTTTCAGAAAATCTAAAATTTCTAAAATTGTTCCCAATAAAGGATAGTTTGAGGTGGGGAGATTTTCCTCAAAATCTTTGGGGCACATCGTTAGAGGATGCAAAACTTGATGCCAAGTGAGGTATTATACGGACTATTCGTTTCTGAGTTATCGTATTCCCAGACACCTGGGCACTCGGACACACACAGACCGTTTTATAAAAATGTCTCTTTTTTTGATACTGGGGACCTCAAAACGTGTAGTCTTGCTATCAAAATTTTGGGTGCAATACAACACCTTCTCTATACACATTGTACGTATACAGAAAATAAAAAGCATTTCCATTGCTTTTACTGTTCTACACTTCACTAGATGTGTTTTAATTCCATGATTGTTTACTTTCTCTACACGTATATGTACATAGTGTATAGAGAAGGTATTTTATTCCACCCAAAATTTTGATACAGAGATTCCACAGGAAATAGACATTTTAGGGTCCCCTGTATCCAAAAACATACTTCAGAAAAAGATCCGTGTCCGTGCGTATGTGAACACGATAACTCAAAACTAGAAAATCGGTAAAACACCAAATTCGGTATTGCAGTTAACTATCTTCCAGGGATGCAACACGAAGATTTTAAGAAAATCCCACCAAACATTTTGAACATTTTGAACTAAGTAATACAATTCTGCTAATGTATATCTCGATTAGCGGTGTTGAAAGCGGAATTATCTTTTGTAAGACGTTTGTTTGTGGAGTAGCTAGAGAAAGTCATGTGAGTGTAACGCATCAGATGTTTACTAAAATACTGCACATTAAAGATATTTATACGGCAAATACAATGCACATCTTGAATTTTCTGGGAACAGCTTCTGAAGACACCTTCATTTTGAATGACTTTTGTATAACTTGTGTATAATTGTTAAACTTAATGAGATAGACAAAAACTTACTTCATAAAAAATTCGTTTTAACAGACTTCAACGTTTCTCAAACGAAAAGGTATGATTATTTTCGTATCTTTAGTTTACTCTAGAGAGCAAACAACCGAATTTCAATTGTTTACTTAGCGACCGGCTTTTAAAAAAATTGACTAGCGCTATAGCCTACTGTACTCCCTTATTACACTTCTACTTACAAGGAAGCAAGTGATAAGACCAATCATGCTAATATTTATGTCGATTACCATGATATGCATAAGAGCAGAATCCCTTTACTTTCTCTACACGTACTATGTACATAGTGTATAGAAAAGGTATCGCACTCCACCCAAAAATTCCATACCGAGAATTCATCGGAAATACATGTTTTGGGTCCTCCTGAATCCAGGAAAAGCATTTTCAGAAAGAGGTCCGTGTGTGTGTGTGTGTGTGTGTGTGGACAGCATAGCTCAAAAGCGAAAAGACCGTTAAATACCGAACTTGATATACGTCATGAAGATTTTCAAGAAAATCCCCCCACCCCAACTTCCCTTTACATTAAACGTTTCTCAAAACTGTGAGTTTCCTTAAAAATGGCTCTAAGGACTTTGATTCAAATATCGTATATTAAAGCTATTTACCTGACAAATAAAATGTATATCTTGAATTTTGTGGGAATAGCCTCTGAAGACTACTTTATTCTGCATGAATTTTACGGAATTTAGAAAACTGCTAAACCGTAAGAGATGGACAAAAACTTACCTCACAAGAAATGTAGAGCAATTTAAAACACACAATTTATGTTATATGCATTTTTTTCGTGAAGTTGATCGTTTTTTAGATATTCTTTGTTTTTGGTTTCAGCTTTGAAAAACTTCTACTTTTCTCATACAGGAATTTGTCAACTCGTGTCCATACAAACAAAGGAAGTTTAGTCACATAGCAACCAGCTTTTGACTATCACTTTAACCTATGGTACTCCCTTATTTTCCTTCTACTTACAAGGAAGCAAGTAATAAGACTATTTCTATTTTTTTTTATTAGAATGAAATAAACAGAAGCATAAGCTTTTTAACAATAATTTGTTGCAGAGATGTAGAGAAACTCATGCGAATGGAACACATCACATTTTTTTTTAAGAAATGTTTGTGGAATAGCTAGAAAAGATCATGTAAAGGAAACAGTTCAGGTTTGTTTTATTTCTCCTCTTTGAAAGTGCAAATTATTCAGAATGTTTGGTTACCCTGTGTAATATGTAGAGCTGTAACATAACCATTTTATGGGTCAATATAACTTGAAGGCAATAAAATAAAGGTATTTTTATTAACCTCCGTTATTGGACATAATATATGATTTATTTTATACTCAGTATAAAGATAACGAACTCTTGTCTCAGTAAATACTTTAGGATTTATTTCGATCCATATACATGAGCAATAAATTCTACTGATGCATATAAAATTATATAAAGTCGCATTATTCGACATAGCAGGCAACTTTTTACCTATACACCAGCTACGCTTATTGTGAAATAGAGGAAGAAGAGTGAAATAACTATGATTCACAGTTTCGTTTTTCTGTTTCTTTGTTGTTTCTCCTATGCTCGTAAGTTACACTTAAAGACACCATGTAATTGTTGTTATATTTAGATTAAACAAAGAAATATACAGGCCGTTTCAAAACGACACCAAACGAAGATAGCAGTCGATCAGTTTACACTTTTGCTTGTCTAAAACTATGTCGTAACCTTCCAACTCTTCTATTTAAAGTTTTATGTGTGTTTATAAATGGCACATATTTTGGATTAGGCAGTGAAGGAACAACGGTTGTCATTCGCCACGTAAACAACTTCAGAACGTGTTATAGGAAACGCAGCAAAACCCACATGATACGTTTTCCATTACTAAGGTGACATGTGCCGCGCCGGTGTGTCTATCAAAACACGCCCACACCACACGACTGGGACCTTCGCTACCAACCGGCATCTCTCTTGGAGTGGGCCAGCTACGTGCCACTTGGTTATGTACGACTGCCTAATCCATGGTGATTTTATGGCAGTTTTTGTATGTGCCGAATTTAGATCTGAAAATTATATTCACGCATCACGTACGGTGTGACCATCAAGGTCCACATCTTCGTTTGGTGTCGCTTTGAAACAGCCTGTATAAATCGCACTATATGAGAGAGCAAACATTTTTGTACATAACATTTTTACTTTCTCTACACATACCATTTGCATAGTAGGTAGAGATGGTATTGTATTACATTTGAATGCCGAGGTTTCTCCGGAAACACATTTTTTGAAGCGTCCTGAATAAAAAATTGATATTTTTAGAAGAATACCTATACATATGCATGTGTGTGTTTTTTTTCTGAGTCTGTGGACAGCGTAGCCTAAAACCTGAAAAGTCCGTTAAATTTCATACTTGGTATTTAAGTTTATAGGTAGTATCTTCCAAGGATACGACACGAAGATTTTCAAGAAAATCCTTAAAGCATAAACTACGTATAACATAGAATATTTTAATTCTAAAATAAGAACTGAAGGTTTCCTGGCGACGTGTTAATTCAAAATCTTCTCGGGCTTCTAGAAGCCCGAGAAGATTTTGAATTATTTTAGTTCTTTCTGTAAAAATGGCTTTATTAAATATTAATTAAAATATTT
The DNA here is from genome assembly GCA_030762935.1 of Hymenopus coronatus. NCBI lineage: Eukaryota > Metazoa > Arthropoda > Insecta > Mantodea > Hymenopodidae > Hymenopus > Hymenopus coronatus. The sequence goes on from CM060885.1 coordinate 81,028,878, forward strand.
AAACAACAAATAAAATATAATTTAATTTTCTGGGAATACACTATAAAAACGTTCTCATTCTGAATGAATTTTGTATAACTAATAAACCTTAAGAGATGGACAAAGGCTTTATTCAAGGCGGTAGATTTCCTTAAAGCGCAGAATTGCATTGTGCGCTTTATGCATTTTACTTTCTCTACACGTATTTTGTACATAGTGTATAGAGAGTATTGTATTGCACTCAAAAATTCGTTACCGAGATTTCACCGGGAGCACTTGTTTTGGAACCTCTGAATACAAAAAAAAGTTAGAAAAATGTCCGCGTGTGTGTGTGTGTGTGTGTGTGTGTGTGTGTGTGTGTGTGTGTGTGTGTGTGTATGTATGCGTACGTGCCTGTGGGCAGCATATTTCAGAAACGAAAAGACCGTTAAATACCAAACTCGATATTTAAGGTTGGCATTTTCCAGAAATGTGACACGAAGATTTTCAAGAAAATCCCCCGCCCCCAACTACCCTTTACGTGGAAAACTTTTAAAAAAAATCGATTTTCTGAAAAATCCTCAAACGATTTTGATTTAATTATCGCATATTAAAGATATTTTTATGACAAAGGAAATGTACATCTTGAATTTTCTGGGAACAGCCTCTGAAGACTACTTTATTCTGGATGCATTTTACGGAATATTGCATAACTGCTTAACCGTAAGTAATAGACAAAGGTTTACCACAGAAACAATGTGGGTCACATTAAAACACACAATTCATGTATAATATACATTTTTTTTACTGGAGTTGATCGTTTTTGAGATATTCCTTGTTTTTTGTTTCAGCTTTAAAAAAAACTTATACTTTTCTCATACAGGAATTTGTCAACTCCTGTCCATACAAACAAAGGAACATCAGTCACATAGCAACCAGCTTTTGACTATCACTTTAACCTATGGTGCTACCTTATTTCGCTTCTACTTACAAGTAAGCAAGTAATAAGACTATTTCTGCTATTTTTTCTCGATTAGCATGAAGTAAATAAAGACATAAGCTTTCTAACAATTTGTTGCAGAGATGTAGAGAAAGTCATATAAAAGGAACACATCAGATTTTTGTAGACTTAACCATTTTCGATGTCTTCCTTGTTACTACATTACGCTTTAAACTGTTTAATCATTTCTCAAACGGGAAGTCATTTATTGTTTCAATTCTGTTTTAATTTATTCCCAGCCAGGCAAAAGAGAACCGAACTTCAATTGTTCACATAGGCATCAGTTTATAAACGATTTTTGCATCGCTTTGCAAATGGGCAATTAAAATAAATTCTGCTAATCTTTGTGTAAATTAGCATGACATAAGTCATCAGACATGGCCCTGTTCACCCTTTCTGTTCCCCAGTGGAAATTATGTCAGATGACCTTTCCTACGATTTTTAAAACTTCCAATATTTATAAAACCTAAAGGTGTATAGTTCAACATCTTTTTTTTTTTTTGAAATGTGTCTTCATTCATTCTGTTTAGTGTTGAAAGTAATTATATTTATTTGTTTTTATTTTATGTTAAATCTAAAATATTTAATTAATTCCTGAAAGAACAAATTGTTGTATTAATTAGTTCCCGGTAGGTAAAATGAAAATAAGGGAATACAATATGTTAAAGCGAAAGTCACATGTTTTAATAGCTGTTGGTATGACTGAAATTCGTTTCTTTGCCTGGCCAGAAGATAAATGCCAGCATTGATTAAGCATTTTATAATTGAAACCAATAACCAAGAATATCTCGAAAACAGCTAGCTCTACAAAATATGAATGACATAATTGGTGTACTTAACCGAAGTTCATCAATTATACTAAGGTCATGCAGAGATCTTCCATTTCTAGAAAAATCGAGAGATGCATTTAGTTTTGCATGTAAACATCTTAATCATGGGATTTTAATCAAAATGATTCGAGTCATTTTTGATAAAATCAAACTTTTTGAAAAATGTTCCATATGAAAGGTTGTTGGTGTTGTAGGTAGGGTTGTTTTCTGAGAATCTATTTATCACCTACGTGGAAGATACTAAACTTATAAGCCAAGTTTAATTTTAAATGGGTTTCTCGTTTTTGAGCTATGCTATCCAATGACATGCTCAAACATACACACATCTTTCTCTAAAACTGCTCCTTTTAGCCTCAGGGGATCTCACTATGTATTTGCAGTGAAATCTAGGTATCCAGTTTTTTGGTGGACTGTACCTACTCTATTAACTATACGTACGTACATTTAACGCTGGAAATTTGTTTAGTTCTGTTAGTGAAAGTGTTTGTTAAAAAATTCCATTGATGCATCTAAACTGCTTTCAGTTAATACTAGAATCGGCTGTTAAGTCTCGGGTCTCACACAGATATGACGCCACTAGGCCAGTTAGACGCTAGCATCGTACAGTTTAACTCTAGACTAGCTTGTATCCATAGTTACAGGTCAATAGCTTGTTTAGTTTTCCAATGACAGCATTTTAAACAAGACAACTTTAGAGTTATCACGAAAATAAAGTCTTTGGAAAAACGAGCAGTGGTTCAAAATACTTCCATTTGAAAGGCTTATCGCCTAAAGAAATCAAGCAGGAAATGGACAGTACATTGAAAGACTCTGCCCCTTCATTTTCAATGATTAAAAGGTGGGTTGCAGAGTTTAAAATGGGACTTACGAGCACTAGTGATGAGCCTTGCTCTATAGAAGTCTAAAATAATTTGGCATCGCCTTACCAGGAAACATGTGAGTCAATTGAGGAATTAAATGCGGTGCCGACATATTGCCATGGTAGCTCTGTATTAAAGCAACCGGCTAGACCTGGAGATCCGGGCTTCAAATCCCGGCAGTGGCATTGAATTTTTCAGTCCTACTCTACTTAACCAATTCCTGTGAAAAAAATTAAAATGTATTCTGAAATGGTTTCTTATTTCAATAATATACACTGGAAAGTTTTTCCTCTACTTGGTGACAATGCTTTGATACATACTAATTACTTTACAGAGCGACAGCTTCCTCGTATTAGTGGAGGAGATACTGCTAATATAACAGAAGTTCCATATCAGGTTCGTATAGAGACTCTTACCCAATTTATACTTTAAAATAACCAATGTGTATAATAATATACATTCATGGAGAAGGTATAACCTTATGTTATATAATATTAACAGCAATAAAAAAATCTGAGGTGTTCCATTCACATGACTTTCTCTACATCCCAGCAAAAATGTTATTAAAATACTTATGTTTATATTTACTTCATGTTAATCGAGAAAAATAGCAGAAATAGTCTTATTACTTGTTTCCTTGTAAGTAGAAGCGAAATAAGGGAGTACCATAGGTTAAAGTGATAGTGATGTTCCTTTGTTTGTAAGGACAAGAGTTCACAAAGTCCTGTATGAGAAAGGCGTGTTTTTCAAAGCTGAAACCAATAAAAAGGAATACCTAAAAGTAATCAATTCCAGGAAAAAAGTACATAACGTAAATTGTGTCTTTTATAGTGCTCTACATTTTTTATGGTAAGTTTTTATCCATCTCTTAAGGTTTAGCAGTTATGCAAAATTCCGTAAAAATCATCCAGAATAAAGTAGTCTTCAGAGGCTATTTCCAGAAAATTCAAGATATGCACTTAATTTGTTAGGTAAATATCCTTAATATACGATATTTTAATAAAAATTGTTAGAGCCATTTTTTAGAAAATCAAAATTTCGGAGGATTTTCTTCAAAATCTTCGTGTCGCATCCTTGAAAGATGCCAAACCTAATACCAAGTTTGGTTTTTAACGTACTATTCGTTTTTGAGCAATGCTGCCCACAGACAGACAGACATAAATACATATTTCTGAAAATGCTTTTTTTGGATCCAGGGATCTCAAAACATGTTTTTCCTGTGAAATCTCAATATCGAATTTTCGGGTGCATTACAATACCTTCTCTATACACTATGCACATAGTACGTGTAGAGAAAGTAATATGTTAATCTAGATGATCTACAGACAAACTTCTTACAAAAGGTTATTCTTCTTTCTAAACGTTGCTAATCAAGATAACCTTGGATGTGCTCATCACTTGCTTCCTAGTAAGTAGAAGGGAACTAAAGGAATACGCTAGACTAAAGTGATATTCAAATGTTTTAAAATCTGTAGTTATAGGATTTGCATAAGTAACAGCACTGGCGTTTTCATCTTATGTATTGGATAAGACAATTCAACGAAAAGCCCATTAACAATTTTTAATATATAGGAAGGGAGAATTTATCAGGTTATGATTGTAATACTTACATTAGTTCCCAAATGTAAATGACGCATTCGATTATGTTTATTTATCGAATTTTCTTTTTCTTTCTTCACTGCCTCCTGAATTGCGATATGGCCAACCGTGTCTACACCCAATGTATGAATATCGATTGCAACAATAGAAATATAGAGCAATTATTTTATTTCAGCTTTTAATAACTAATACATGAAATGGAAACAAACATTATTTTCTTTCAGATGAGCACAATAACCTCAAATAAGCAAGACACGAGATTAAAGAAATGAACATCTGCGATAACATAGTTTGACAATATCGCTCCAGTCAGATGACCGAAATTGTTAAATCACATTGACGGTTTAATAGTTGATCTGAAATGTCATTGCAATTATCTTGTTTGCTTGTCCAGAAGTAGAACGAAATAAAAACAGACACTTCCTATCCGAGAAAACTATTGAAACCAATAACATGGAATATCTCTGAAACGGTTACCTCCACAACAATGACAGGAACTGTGTGGTTTGAGGACATTTGAGATTCAGCAGTTATGCAAAATTCATTCAGACTGAAGAGATCCTCCCAAAAATTCAAGATATGTATTGCTTGTTTTTCCTTTTTCAAGCACGTATGTTCAATGTACATATGTATTAGTTAGAGAAGCTAGGTATGGTAATCCACCAAAAAATTGAATATTAAATTGTACTGAAAATATATATTTTCAGAGCCCCTGATTAAAAATACATTTTTAGAAAAAATCCGTGAACAACATAGCCCGGAAACGAAAAGTGCTGTTTGTTCCGCGGTGTTTTAGCTAGTAGGTTCGTACAAGTGGAAGGAAGTGGTGTTTTTTCAGTCTAAAGTAAGCGAGGAGTAAAGGCGCGAAACAGAGTGGAAGAAGGAAGCACTGTTGCCGATAATATCGTTGTGTTCACTGTGTACTGCCTGATTCCGGTAGATATTGAAGACTCGTCATCCGACTTTGAGTAAAGTATTGCAGCACTGTTGACTGTTTTGCCGCGCACAACACGTGTACCACTCCCACAGGATAAAGTGTTACTTGAGCGATAAGCCACCCCAACCCACTAGCTATAACACCACTGAACAGACAGCAAATGCAGAACCTATATAAGTTCAGCATCTTGCAGGGATGGCAACTAAGGTTTTCTGGAAAATCCCTCCATCCCAAACCTCTCTTTATGTGGTACGTTTTTCCATATGTTTTAAATTTTAAGAAATGCCTATTCAGTTTTGGTGAAATACCGTACATTAAATATATTTACATGGTTAATAAACTGTATATCCTGATAGGTGGTGTCACATTGAAAAATTCAATGGCATAGCCGGAATTTGAACCACAGAATTTCCGGTCTCCAGCCGGTTACTCTACCCCTGAGTTGTCGTGGCGACTTGCAATGTTGTAAGTGCTTTTACTCCCGGAATGTATAGTATAGCCAGCCAGCTATTTATGGACAACTAGTTTTAATGCCATGCGGGCATTCTGTTCTCATGATGTCCTCTAGCTGTTCGGAAACAAAACATTAATCTGTTACCTACATAATTCTAATCAAGATAAACATAAGCAGAATTATTACTAGCTTTCTTGTTAGTACAAGAGAAATAAGAAAATGCACAGGCTAAAGATAGTGTCATAGCGGTCGTTATGCGAAACAATTAAATTTCTAAATTCTTTGCCACCGGAGTAAACAAACGAGAAACGAAGAAAGATGTCTTCCCGTTTAAGAAAAGTTTCAGTAGCAAAATTTAAACCAATAATAGGAATATCTTAAAACGATTAACTCCACAAACAATGTATATGGTATAAATTCTGTGTTTTAAAGGGATCTACAGTTTTTGAATATCTGTTGTGGTTTGCCAGTTATACAAAAGCCATCGTAGATGGAGAGGTTTTCAGAGGCCATTTGCAGAAAATTCAAGATATAAATTTCGTTTGTCATAAACATATCTTAAACATAAGGCATTTTAATCAAAATGAATAAAAAAATTGAAAAATGGTCCATATAAAGGGTAGTTTTGGGTGGGGAGATTTTCTTGAAAATCTTCATGTCGAAAAGGGGAAGGAAGAGTTTTATTCTTGCTTAAATTTGTTCATTATGACTTTAATCTATATGTAAATTTGTGTATTTTGAAATTTCTAGAAGGGATTTAAAAATTATTAAGTAGTATAGCAGTATCCCTGGAAGATACCAAACTTAAATACCAAGTTTCGTTTTTGAGCTATACTGCTGCATATACATGCCTTTTTATGATTTTTTTTTTTGGGGGGGGGGATCCAGGGAGATCCAAAACGTGTATATCCAGCGAAATCCCGCATTCGAATTTTTGGGTTCTTTACAATTCCTTCTCTATACCCTATGTACATAGTATGTGTAGAGAAAGAACTAAATACATTTAATCGAAGTTGTGTTTCTAATGTTCTGTGTTTTACGTTTTTCAGTTAGCAATAGAAATAGAAATGGATGGCAATATGAAGCAGGTCTGTGGGGCAGCAATAATCCATCCCTATTGGGCTCTCACTGCAGCTCATTGCGTTTATGGGTAAGTATAGCTGTTTCTCTATAAATATGCTTTAGTGTTGGAAAATTTGTGTTGGACTGAAAAATTCAATGACATATCCGGGATTTGAACAGCGAATCTTCTGTTCTCAGTCTAGTTACTCCGACCATTTAGCTACCATGGCAACACCACCGGCTCCTACATAAGCCACACTAGTGTGTTTATATACACCACGCAAGCCGTCCTCCGTAGTTGATTAGAAAACATTCTGTAGGTTCGTTTAGGCCAGGAAGCCATTAAACATACAACTTGTCAAGGCATATACATGTATACATATGTTTATATACTATGGAAAAAAAAAACAACGTATAAAGTTCTGGTGCTAAAAGCATGGGTTACAAAAACAACAGAATAGACACATAATCATAGCATTTGCTTTTGAGGACAGTTCGCCACTGCATTATACTTAATGTGCTGTATAAAAGCAGACAGTAGATATCAAAAATCAGTGTCAAAATGTATAAATAAATATAATTTCATTATATGTAACACTGATGTAATGTCAGATGATAGTTTTCTAATTATCGACATAATAGTTACTACTAGTAATTATATAAAACTGAAATATGATTATTGTATTATGTACTCTTCATAAATGTCAGCAAATTACAATACATATTTACAAATATTTTATAGAATTTCCAATGTAAAAATTTACAATTATGTACTAGAGTGTAAAATATCAAAGCATCAGGTTTTACAATTCTTGTGTCATTACTAAATACTACAAAATTAATTTGACAAATTCGTGCAAGTCAAAGTATTCATCTGTTTAATTTGAATATAAAACACACACACTAATATACACAAAATGCAATACTTTATAATGCTTATAAACACAATGATTATTACGGAATTGCCAGACAGATTTGTCACTTAAATATTCTTCTACAGAGTAAAATGATTTATTGCAAAGGTACTCCTTAAGAGAGGCCTTAAAAGCCCTGAAATTTTCAGCATTTACTTTGAGATTACTGGGCATTAAATATCTTGATTGTTTCATAATATACACCTTTCTGAAAGCAGCGAAGATTGGCATTGGGATGATGAATATATCCCTTTTGTCTGTTATTAATGTTATAAATGTTCATGTTTGTTATAAAACTATGTAGATTAACTGAATTTTAAAATGGATAGTCTGTAAACACAAGGTGAGGTGAGTATGCCCAATTTTTGAAATTTATTTAGGTTTACTGCATACGTTATTGCAAGAAGGTTTGCCTCGTCACTCGTTCAAAGGGGAAGTGTACGTATCAGCGAACCTTCACTGAGCAGTGCTGCCATCTGCGTGCGTTTTCCTCCTGGTTTTACTCTCGTAAGGTTGCGTGACCATCTGTTTTGTAGTTTAAGATAGGTATTCAGTTAAATAGGTAACAACTGCAATATACTTCAATGAAGACTACAGAGATATGATAATGCTCTATGTGGAGATGCACACCAATGCAACTAAGGCCCAAAGTCTGTATTCTGAACGTTTTCCAACTAGCGGACTACCTTTTGCATACGTGTTTAGAAGTGCAGAGATGCGTTTAAGAACCGAGGTGTCTTTCCAGGTACGGTATGTCCGGGAAAGATCAATCTGCAGTGCTCCTGATGCATCCCGGAATGCTATGAGATATTTTGGAGCAAATCCCATGTTAGGTAAACATGGCTTAAATTAAAATATGTGCATACAATGTAATATAAAAAAAATCTGTTGAGTTAGCTTTCCAACTCCTATCTAGGCAGCGCGGTGTGTCAAGCGACCGCATGTGAGATTTGTGGTGGACAAAGAGGCGCAGGGGCGGATATTCACCGGTTTCTCCCACCATCGCATTCCACCGGTGCTCCATCTTCATTACGTATGTCATCGCCTGCGGTACCACAAATAGTAAAAGCGGGCGTTAAACGCTACAAAAAAAGAAATAGAAGAAAAAAAATCTGATGTGTTCCATTCACATGACTTTCTCTACATCTCTGCAACAAATTATTGTTAAAAAGCTTATACTTTATTAACTTCCTGTTAATCAGAAAATTTTAGCAGAAATAATCTTATTAATTGCTTCCTTATAAGTAGAAGTGAAATAAAGGAGTACCATAGTTTAAAGGCATAGTCAAAAGCTGGTTGCTATGCCACTGAAGTTCCTTTGTTTGTATGGATGGACAGCAGTTGACAAATTCCTGTATGAAAAAGGTATGTTTTTTATACCAGAAACCAAAGACAAGACATGTCTAAAAATGATGAACTCCACGAAAATATATATAGCATATATTGTGTGTTTTAACGTGCTCTGCACTTTTTGTGTGGTAAGGTTTTGTCTATCTCTTAAGGTTTAGCAGTTATTCAAAATTCCATAAAATTCATCCAGAATAAACCACACTTCAGAAGCTATTCTCAGAAAATTCAATATACATTTTATTTGTCAGGTAAATGTCTTAAATATACAATATTTTAATCAAAATCGTTAGTCATTTTTGAGAAAATCTAAATTTTCGAAAAAAGTTCCATGTAAAGGGTAATTTGGGGTAGGGGAATTTTTCTCAAAATCTGCGTGTCGCATCCCTGGGAGATACTAAACTTAAATACCAAGTTTAGTATTTCACCGACTTTTCGTTTTCGAGTCATCGTGTTCACACACACACACACACACACACACACACACACACACACACACACACACACACACACACACACGGACCATTTTCCAAAAATTGTTTTTTTTGATAAAAGGCACTCAAAACATATATTTCCGGTGAAATCTAGGTATCGAATTTTTGGGTGGAGTGCAATACCTTCTCTGTACACTATGTACATAGAGCGTATAGAGAAAGTAAAAAAAGCCTGATATGTCTAGGTGTATGCATATTATTATAGCATGACCATGTTCAGCCTGACTTTACCTTTTCAAATCCCACACAACCTATTGTGTGTATGTATGTGTGTCTAATATACAGGATGTTAATGAACTATACCGAAATAGTTTCACAGAATGTTTAGATTATTAAATAAGTAATTTGAGATAGAAGAGTTGTGGCCTGTTTATTGAAATTTCGAAATAACGGTTATAAGTTTCTGAAGTGCTGAAGTGCCAGTACACTACTTCGTCTGGAATCGAAAAAATGATGATACGTAATAAACGTAATAAACAGTTACTCTATGACGGGAATCGAAGTCATGACCTTTGGGATAGCATATTCCCGCGTTACGCATTAAGCCTCCAGAGCAGTTGAAAAACTACCTCAAGAGTAGGCTACATAACTCAAAAACGTAGGTAATGAATGATCAGTGTCGTACTGTCAGGTGATTAGTTCGAGATTTTACAGATTTTTGCGACATTAAATCTTGAGAACGCTAGTAACGTGCTGCTAAAAATCGATATTTCTATACTCGAGCAGCAGTTTTAAGGACATTATAAGCCATTTTTGCAACCTGCTTTGCTTTAACACCGACTTATCAGCACCTGATACCCACACGTTTAACGTTATGTTTATCCGGGGACCATGCATCGCCGATCTCAAATTACTTATATCAGTCACGTGCACAATCTCGCAAATTTTTTCGGTGTAGTTCATTAACACTGTGTGTGTGTGTGTGTGTGTATAATACATATATTTTAATGACATTGAAATCTTCAGCCTGGCTTTAAACTTGCAAATCCTGTTTACACAAGGCTAATATAGTATGGACATTTCCATTCTAACTTTCCAGCTCCTGCTTACACAAGCCTATTGTGGAAGAATAACTAACTCAAAGTATTATATTTTTTCTAAGTTTGCCAGAAAGCCAGGCACGATTACGCTCCGGATCCGGCGACAGAATGCAAGGAGGAACCCTCCATGACCTGAACAAGATTATCGTCCATCCTTATTTCGGCAGGAACACCGCCGACTATGATGTGGCTGTCATTCAGGCAAGTATTTCAATTTTCTACCGACAATCAACTAACCTTTATATCGAACAATTCTGATGTGCTCCATTCACATGACCTTTTCTACATCTCCACAATAAATTATTCTTAAGAAGCTAATGCTTTTACTTAAAGCTAATCGACAAAAAATTACCACAAGTAATCATATTAATTGCCTCCTTGTAAGTAGAAGCGAAATAAGGCAGTACCATATGTTAAAGTGAAAGCCAAAAGCTGGTTACTATTTTACTGAAGTTTCTTTGTTTTTATGGACAGCAGTTGACAAATTCCTGCATCAGAAAAGTATAAGTTTCTCAAAGCTGAAACCAAAAACAAGGAATATCTAAAAACGATCACTCCACGAAATAATTGTATATTACATAAATTTCGTGTTTAACGCACTTTACATTTTTTGTGTGGTAAGTATTTATCCATCTGTTACGGTTTAGCAGTTAGGCAAAGTTCCGTGAAATTAATCCACAATCAAGTAGCATTTTTGGAAAAAGGTCCGTGGTGTGTGTGTGTGTGTGTGTGTGTGTGGACAGCATAGTTCAAAAAAAGAAAAGTCTGTTGAACACTAAACTTAGTATTCTAGTTCAGTATCTTCCAAGAATGTGACACGACGCTTTTCAAGAAAATCTCCCATCTCCAACTACACATTACATGGGAAAATTTTCAAAAATGTTGAATTTCTCAGAAACGTCTCTAACGATATTGATTAAAATAGCGTATATTAAAGATATTTACCTGACAAATGAAATGTATATCTTGAATTTTCTGGAAATATTCTCTGAAGACTACTTTATTCCGAATCAATTTTGGTGAATTTTTGCATAACTGGTGAACCGTAAGAGATAGACAAAAACTTACTAAACAAAAAATGTAGACCAGGATAAAACACACAATTTATGTCATATACATTTTTTTCGTGGAGTTGATCGCTTTTGAGATTCGTTGTTTTTAGTTTCTGCTTGGAGAAACTTATACTTTTCTCATACAGGAATTTGTCAACTGCTGTCCATTCAAACAAAGGAGCTTCAGTGACATTGCAACCAGCTTTTGACTGTCAGTTTTACCTTATTTCGTTTATATTTACAAGGAAACAAGTAATTAGTTTCGATTAAAGTTAAATAGATGCATAAGCTTTTTAAGAATAATTTGTGGCGGAGATGTAGAGAAAGTCAAATGAGTGGAACACATACGATTTTTTTTAATTTACTTCGCAGATGGAACAGAAAAATTCTGGAGCATCCTCCATACCCTCCAGATATAAGGAAATGTAATTTCCTATCTTTTAAGAAAACGAAATTGCACTTAGATGAGTTTGCTTAAAACCAGACAAATAATTATAGTAGCAATAGAGCGCTCTTTTCGAACATTAGGACAAGAAGAAGCTTTTGATGGCATCATTGGTCTCCCTGAAGTGTGGAGGCAGTTCTTCATGTTGGAGGAGATTACTGCAATAATGTGACTGCTCCAAAAATGTTTTATTGTCTTTTTTTATTTATTTATTCTAAGTCGCTTTAACTCCTAGGCCATATCGCGAACATACAATAATTATAACAATTGCATTCATAATATTACAATGAAATGATTTACACACTTAAACAAAGGCTTGTGAATTATAAATTACAGTAAGAAAGCAATATTTACATTGATTTAAATAAAATATTGTGAATAATACATTGCTTTGAAAGTCAAATTTTAAACGGATTTAAAATATTGTAAGTATATTACAGTTTGAAATCCAGTTTTATGCTTCTGAGAAAGCGTAAAACTTGCTTGAAGTTTTGTGAAGTATTCATGTTATGGATATATCTTCAGTGATGTTGTAGAGCTTCTGCATTCTGTGAAAATGTGTTTAATGGTGAGTTGGGCGTTGTAGACTTCACATTGAGGTGGGTTGTGTTTGATGAAGTTGCATGAGTGGGTTAGTTTAGTATGTCCTATTCGTAGTCTTGTGATTGTCACTTGTTCTTTCCTCTTCAGTGAACATATGGGGCAAGGATTGGTGACGCCATCTTTCCTTACCATACGTAACTTTAATGGTGGATTTTGACTACATGGCTGGTTCCATTTTGCTCTAAAGTGTCTGCAAAAGTGTTTTATAATGTCACGATAAGGTACTGTGATTTCTGCTAGTCGAGTTGCTTCTTTGGCTGCTGCTTCATTACCTTTGATGCCACAATGAGATGGAATCCACATAAAAATGATGTCCCTTTTGTCTGAAAGTGCTTGGTGATGAAGATTTTGAATATGTTGGAGAATTCAAGATCAGTTTTACTGTTGTTAATTCAAATGTTGTCACTAATTGTTGAATGACCCGTGTACAATTCATTGTTTCAGGTTATTCAGGAGTTCAAATTCAGCGATGTGGCTCAGAGTATTTCGCTGGCTTGTAAAACACCTTCCGCTGGGACTCGAGCCTTGGTAACTGGATGGGGTCAAATGGGGTTCATCAAACCAAAAGCTAAACAACTGCAGAAAGTTACTGTAATAATAGACAGTGAAGAAAAGTGTAAGAGCATATACAGTGACTGGACTCCGCGCATGTTTTGTGCTGGGGATCCTATAGGAAGCAAAAACGCTTGTCTAGGAGACTCCGGAGGACCTCTTGTGGTCAACAACCAAATTGCCGGCATTGTATCCTGGGGATACAATTGCGCTAGGGTGTATTATCCTAGAGTGTATACAGATGTCGCCAAAGTGCGTAACTGGGTGATTTCCTCTATAGAAAAGGAATCAAAATATCACTAAGCGCTTCTGGCCTCAACCCATAAGATGAAAGCATGTATTGAAGTTAAAACATTAGTGCTTGATGATCTTATACGAGCAGCAATAATAATTTATTTAACAAATAAAAACACTTCTTTTACATATACAGGGTGTTAATGAAGTATAAGGAAATATTTTCACAGAATATGTAGATTACTTAAATAAGTAATTTAAGATAAGAGACTTAGACTGTTTATTGAAATGTCGAAGTAACGGTTATAAGTTGCTGAAGTGCCAGTTCGCCACTGGCTAATTTATTAACCATTCGAGAGCATAACACGAAAAACGAAGGGGCATATTACAGTATAACTATCCATATGATACTGGCTTTCAAGTGAAAGATAATTTCCGAGTACGGGTCTCGTTCACGTATCGTGGCACTTCGTCTGGAATGAAAAAAATAATAATAATAAAAAAAATATTTACTCTATGACAGGAATCGAACTCACGACCTTAGGGATAGCAGCTTCCCGCGTTACTCATTAAGCCACCAGAGCAGTTGAAAAAACTCCTCCAGCGTAGGCTACATAACTCAAGAATATAGTTAATGTCAGTTTATTGGACTGGCCCCGCCTCCGCCAGCCCTGGTGGCGATCATCCGAAAAGGATGTACGTCTCCTCCCCTACCATGCACTAGCTACTCTTCGGGGATGGCTAGGAAGATGGTAAAATGAGGTCGGGTACCGCCGGAACAAACCTATGTTAGTGGGACAGAACTAAATAGACGCCTGCAAACCTGGGACCTAAAGATTAGTTGTGGTGTTGCCTGCTGAGGGCAGCAAGTGGGGGTGGGTATCATGCTGCTTAATATGAATTGTTGAATACAGTGTCGCACTGTCAAGTGATTAGTTCGAGAACGCTACCAACGAGCTGCTAAAAATCGACATTTCTATACTCGGGCAGCAGTTTTAAAGACATTCTAAGCCATTTTTTTTCAACCTGCTTTGCTTTAACACCGACTTATCATCACCTGATACCCACACGTTTATCGCTATGTAGTTGTGTTATGTTTATCCGGGGACCATGCATCGCTGAGCTCAAATTACTTGTATCACTCACGTGTACAATCTCGCAAATTATTTCGGTGTAGTTCATTAACACCCTTATATTATAATCTTTTACTTTCTCTACACATACCATGTAATACTGCATTGTGAAGGTTTTGTATTGCACACAAAAGTTTGATACCGAGATTTCACCGGAAATATAAGTTTTGAGAAAACCTGAACCCCCCCCAAAAAAATCCTGTATGTGATAGTATTTTATTAAGTTTACAATAATACAATGTTTACGTCACACAGTCGCATGGGTTGAGTGACCGTACGTGTTGTCGAAAAATACTTGAGTTTAAAATATAATATATATATATTTTAGAAACATTGGAAACATACTCACACACACTTGCACTCACACGGACCTTTTTCTAAAAATTGAAATTTTGTATAAAATGCATTAACTTTTCTATACTCTGTGTATATAATAATTGTAGAAAAAGCAAAAATGGAACATGTGATTTTTGAGTTATTGTGTTTTCCAGGCGCACACACTTGCAAACACCGATGTTTTTCTAAAAATGTAATTTTTGGGTAAAATGCCATGCCTTCTCTATACTCTGAGTCCGTAGCATTTGTAGAAAAGGTAAAAATGGAACACTTAGTTCAGTATTGGTAGGATAAGATGATTTAAGTTTTATTTTAGTTAATTAAGTCGAAGTAATGTATCCAAATAAAAATATCTATCTGAATGAAATTTGGTATCAGTACTTCATTTTGTACCAGAAGTGTTTGTAGAGCTCTCGCTTAAATACGGGGTTATTCAAAAAGAAAGAACAGGTTTCAAGCATTTATTGCTTCCAAACTACAGAAGATGGAATCATGGTTCCAATTGAAATAGCGCGGGCCGCATTTGCGCTGTTGTTTGTTGTATGTCTGCAGTAAAATGGCGACACCACAAGAGAAATTATTTAGTGTGGCTGCAGTTAGCAAAACTAGAGTCTATTGCTTCACTTTAACGAGCATTTTGCCGACAATTTAATAAACAACCGCGTCATATATTCACGAGTGCATCGAAAATTCGTAGAAGATGGTTCCACCTGCGAAAGGAAAAGCAAGGGACGTGCTCACACATCGGACGCGAATGTCGAGCGAAATCGTGGACTATACGAAAGAGCCCAAAGAAATTCACATCACGAGCAAGCATGGAAGTTAACATTCCTCAACCAACGGCAAGTTCTAAAATATCGTCTGCACCTGAAGCCATACAAACTGCAGATATTGCAAGCATTGTACACAACAAAAGGTACGAATTGTGCATCGGCATGTTAGAAGTTATGGAAGAACACAATTTTGCTCAACGATTAATTTTTTCCAATGAATGCACCTTTCATCTTTCTGGGAAAGTTAATCGCCATAACGTTCAAATTTGGGCAAGTGAAAATCAAAGGGCAGTTATTGATCATGAAAGAAATTCACTAAATATGAACTCTTCTGTGCGATACCTGTAACCAGGTTTATGGGTTTTTCTTCTATGGAGAAAACTGTGACAGGACTAACAAAGCTTGAAAACTGGTTATTTCCCCAACTTTAAAAAGATTCCGATGACATCTTCATGCAAGATGGTGCCCCGCCTCGTTTCTCTCACCACGTCCGACGTTGCCGAATAACACGTTTCCAGGACGTTGGATTGGAGGAGGAGGAGGAGCAGAAGCTCAACTTCATCACCGGTGGCCTCCCAGGTCTCCAGATCTCACTCCGTTGATTTTTACTTTCTCTATACGGAGATTTTACCGAAAATACTTGTTTTAGGACGCCCTGTATCCAATAAAAGCATTTTTAGACAAAGGTCCCTGTGCCTGTGAACACGATAACTCAAAAACGAAAAGTAGCTAACGTACCAAACTTAGTATTTAAGTTTAGTATCTTCCAGGGATGCGACACGAAGGTTTTGAGAAAAGTCCCCCCACCCCAAACTACCCTTTAAATGGAACTTTTTTCGAAAATTTTGATTTTCAAAAAATGGCTAACGATTTTGATTAAAATATCGTTTATTAAAGATATTTACCCGACAAATAAAATGTATATTTCGAATTTTCTGGGAATAGCCTCTGAATCCTGAGTGAATTTTCCGGAATTTTGTATAACTGCTAAACCGTAAGAGATAGACAAAAACTTACCACACCAAAAATGTAGAGCACATTAAAACGCACAATTTATGTTGCATACATTTTTTTCTTGGAGCTGATCGTTTTTGAGATATTCCTTGTTTTAATTTTCAGGGTCGAAAATCTTAACTTTTCTCATACAGAAATTTGTCAACTCAAAGGAACTTCAGTCACATAATAACCAGCTTTATGCTACTCCCTTATTTCCTTTCTATTTACAAGGAAGAAAGTAATAGGACTATTTCTGCTAATTTTTCTAGATTAGCATGAAGTAAAAAGAAGCATAAGCTTTTTAACAATAATTTGTTGCAGAGATGTAGAGAAAGTCGTGTGAATGGAACACATCAGATTTTTATTTATGGGGTTACTTGTTTTTATCTCTCCTATGCCTGGCACTCTTGAAGATCTACAAATTGTTGAAACTGTGCATTCGATAACTGGAGACCAGCTGATTTGTGAGTGGCAAGAAATGTGACATATTCATGTAACACCCGGTACTCATATTGAATGCATATTATAAAAATCTGATGTGTACCATTCACACGACTTTGTGTCTATACCTCTGTAACATATTATTGTTAGTAAGCTTATCTTTTATTTATTTCATGCTGATCGAGGAAAATTAGCAGAAATAGTCTTATTTCTTGCCTTATTGTAAGTAGCAGCGAAATAAGGGAGTACCATAGGTTAAAGTGATGGTCAAAAGCTGATTGCTATGTGACTTATGTTCCTTTGTTTGTATGGAGACGAGTTCACAAATTTCTGTTTGAGAAAAGTATGTTTTTCAAAGCTGAAACCAAGAAAACAAATATCTCAAAAACGATCAACTCCAGTAAAAAAATGTATATAACATAAATTGTGTGTTTTAACGTGCTCTACATTTTTGTGTGGCAAGTTTTTGTCCATCTCTTACGGTTTAGTAATTATGCAAAAATGCATCCATAATAAAGTAGTCTTCATAGGCTATTCCCAGAAAATTCAAAATATACATTTTATTTCTGAGGTAAATATTTTTAATATATGCTATTTTAATCAAAATCGTTAGAGCCATTTTTTAGAAAATCAAAATGTTCGAAAAAGGTTCCATGTAAAATTTAGTTTCCGTTGGAGGAATTTTTCTCAAAATCTTCGTGTCCCCTCCCTGGAAGATACTAAACTTAAATACCAAGTTTGGTATTTTACCGATTTTTCGTTTTTGAGTTATCGTGTTCACGGACACACTGAAACACACAGGGACCTTTTTCTGAAAATACTTTTTATTTGATACAGGGGACCCTAAAACATAAATTTCCGGTGAAATGTCGGTATTTTTTTTGTGGAATGTAATACCTTCTCTATACACTATGTACATAGTACATATAGGGAAAGTAAAGATGTACACTTTTCTCTCTCCATGAACGCTGGAATCATGTTTCTATGTTTTGTAGTTTGGAAGCAATAAATGTTTGAAATCTGTTCTTTCTTTTTGAATAACCCTGTACTATAAAACATACATGTTATCCCTTCTCCTTCCCTTTAAGCTAAAGCTTCAGTTTACTCTCACCTTGAAGCTGTCAGTGCCTAAGAAGATTCCATAGTGTACTAAACTTTTGGTCAACCTGTGTGACGTGATTGTATTAGTTATAACAATTTTATGTGTCGTTATTCCCTGCAAAACAAATGATACGTGTAATGTCTTAAATTATGATTTGTTTTACACCCACAAGTGCCATATTAAAATAACGACTATATATCTATTGTATAAAACACAGGCACCTTTTGAAACAAAGTAGAGCATCCAGAAACTTACACTCAATTGGAGTGTGGAATTATTTAAATATAACTTCTGTATCAGTTGCAGTAATGCTGAAATGCAAGAATACGGCTCAAAAAATTATAATTATGTACTTTGTACACTTATTTCTTCTTTGTTCTTGCACCTATTCTGGTAAGTAATACTTTAAAATTGTTCCACAGAAACAGTTGAATACAATTTACAGTGTCTGAATTGAGAAAAAGTTATCATCAATAATATTTTCTTTACGCCGAATTTAACGAAACACGTTCATTTGTGTTACTTTTTTATTTAGTTTTCGTTTATGGACGATTTTTCCTTTTATTGCATTGTGTTACAATAATAAAAGCTTTTAGTATTTTTAACGGCCCTCTTTTTTAATTTCGTATTAAAATAGCATTCAAAAATTAAATTAGACTGGTTATAGGCGGTATAGCTGTTTTATACTGTAAAACAATTAAACTATAGTGTTGTTTTGAATAAAGAGCAAAATTCATGCAACTTCAGTAACCCCGTCAACATCCAAGCGTGGCATCACATCGCTTAGTTTACTTGGGACCTCCCCATCCTATACCACAGGCACGTTTGACTGAAGTCTCTGGGATACAACTCGCGATGTTCGACTTTGTATGGATAGCCAGTCCGTTTCGTATCGCACTAACGATCACAGCTATTCAAATCGCTTCAGTGTGATGCCTGTGAAAGGGATACAAATACCGTATTGCGAATTATGTAACAAAATAATACATGCTAAAAGAGTCAATTGTATATTGGAAGTGAAAATTTGCTTAATTTTGATCTTAGGCCTCATTATCAGGCTTGAGGTTCTTTTCTTTATACAAACATACCAATAATTCGATGCCTCGTCTGGAATTATTTCCGATTTTCCTAATTCTCTACCATTGCTACCCCTTTTTCTTCAGTTCGGTTTAGCTTTAAACCTCTCTACAGATCACACTATATATAATCTACTTTGAGTAAAATTTAAGTAGTTTAAAATTTAAGCCAATAACAAAAATGTATACAGCATAATTTAGATGTCTTAACGAGATCTTTATTTAATGTGTAGTATATTTTTGCCTATTTATCGGTTATACAAAGGTAACCCAGAATGAAGATCTTCAGACACTATTCCTAGAAAATTCAATATATATATATATTTTGTTTGCCATGAAAATATGTCAAACATGTTTTTAATTAAAATCGTTAGATTCATTTTTTAAAAAATCAAAATGTTCCATTTAAAGGGTAATTGGATGTAAGAGGCTTTTCTTGAAGATCTTCGTGTTACATCGTCAGATAATACTGGACTGAAATACTGACAAACTAGGTATTTTGAAATATTCGTTTTTGGGCTATGCTACGTACACAGAGGACATTTTCCAAAACAGCTTTTTATGGATTTTTAGACGCAGGAGGGTCTCAAAACATACATTTCCAGTATTTAAATTTTGGATGACATACAATAACTTTTGTATCTATTCTGTATGTTGTACATTCTTCCTAGAGAAGGCAAAAACAGCCACAGTTCTAAAAGATGTAACGTCATATGTTTATAGTAAATTCTAAATCTGTAACAACATTTCCTGAATATGAAAGGCGTCCTTAAAGGTTAATTGTTTACCTTTCTTACACGTACTACATTTATGTGTATACGAGGACCGTTTTTTCAACCTCCGAAAGGCTATAAATAAAAGACACATTTATAGAAAACAATTATTTTATTACTAAAAGTTTGGTACTCTTATACCTTTCAACATAATCACCGAAAAGGTTGAGACATTTATCGTACCTGTGCACCAGCTTTGCAATACCAGTTTCAAAAAATGTTGCCGCCAATGATTTCAAATGTTGTTTTGAAGATCTTCGTACTTTATGACTTTTGCGGAGAGTCAGTCAAAACAAACGAAGAGTAATGCTGACTTCAGGAATTGTGTTGATCCATGACAACCACACACTGCTGGCACAACCCATCGGCTCCTTGAACAATTTCAATGGGACATTTTCGATCATCCGCCATACAGTCCTGACCTTGCACTCAGCGACTTTCACCTTTCCCTGAAGTGAAGACGTGGCTAGAAGGGCAGCATTTTCAAATCAGCGAAGATCTTTAAAACAACGTCAATACTCTTTTGAAATCATTGGCGGCAACATTTTTAAGCGGGTATTGCAAAGCTTGTCCACAGGTACGACAAATGTCTCAATCTTTTCGGTGATTGTGTTGAAAAGTAACTATATTTGTATAAAACTTTTAGTAACAAAATAATTATTTTCTATGTGCTTGTCTTTTATTTATAGCCTATCGAAATTTGAAAAATAAAGGGCCCAAGTACCATGTGGATTTTCAGTTACATAAAACAAGGTACATATAATATGTTAACGAGGAGCTAAAAGGCTATTCACTGAAATTTCAAGATAAGTATTGCAAACATATAATTCATTTCTCAAAATGGATAAACGTATCTGAAGAAGACTGGGATTGTGAAACCCGTCAAAAGGGAGCATTTCCTGCAGAGTTTAGTCCTATTCTTGAAAAATCATCTGTGAAAACCGATTTTATGACAAATCTCATTATTATTTTTGGTGAATTATGTTCATGCACGCCCCAAGGACGCCAAACAAGCAAAGACATTCTCAAATACGGATATATAGACGAAGAGCTTAAACTTCCCTGTAACAATTAATTATTTGTAACAAGTTTATTCTTCTATCTAGTTCATAAAAATCCAGATAAACATTGGTAGAAACAGCCTTATTACTTAGTACCTTTATGAGTAGAAAGCAAATAAGTGAATACTGGGTTAAACCGACATTCAAATGTTTTAAATTGTGGAAGCTATGGGATTGAAATCCACTACTTTGGTAGTCAAACTTAACACGTTCTCGTATGAGAAAAGTTTTAAGTATTTTAAAACTGAAATTAAAAGCAAGAAATATCTCGGCAACCGCCAACTCCGCGAAAAAACTGTATATAATATAAATTGAGTGTTTTATCAGGATCTACATTTTTTGTATAGTAAGCTTTTTGGTATGTGCTACAGTTTACCAGTTATGCAGAATTCATTCAGAATAATATTCAGAGACTGTTCCCAGAAAATTCTAGATATACATTTTATTTATGATATAAATATATTTAATATACAATATTCTTATCATTTTGAGAAAATTAAACTTTTAGAAAATTCATCCATGTAAAAGGGTAGCTGAGGATAGGTAGATTTTGTTGAAAATCTTCCTGTCCCATCCTTGGAAGATACTGAACTAAAATACCAACTTTGTTATTTAAGGGACTTTACGTTTTTGAGCTATGCTGCTCACAGACGCACGCACACACACACGCATATCAGTCAGACGCACGGATCTTTTTCTGAAAATATTATTTTTGGATTAAGTGGGTCCTAAAGCATATATTTCCGGTGAAATCTTGGTATCGAATTTTGGGGTGCATTAGAAGACCTTCTGTTTACACTATGTACATAGTACGAAACACAACCAAGCCTAGAACAATAGTTGTAATAAGTTTGTAAAATATTGAATAATTTTCCTAAAAGTGCAAACATATTCGGTAAATTCGTTGTATCTTGAAATTATATGGTTTGGAAGTTTTTCCTCTGTTTAGTAAACATTTTTAGATGAACACTAATTACTTTATTTAATTGCAGAATTGTTAAACAGGCCACAACCGACTCGCATTATTGGAGGAACGTCTATTAATATAACAGAAGCACCATATCAGGTTAGTAACACACATGTTCTGTTTAACAGTTCAAGGATCCTAGGAGTGAAGTTTTAAAGTCGTCATTTCTGTACTGATGTTTCTGGAACTCATTGTGTATTTACGTTGTGAATATTTTAATATGATTTCAGTGTTTACTTTTTCTACACGTATTATGAACAAGTGTATAGAGAAGATATTGCACTCCACCCAAAAATTCGATACTCAGATTTCACCTGAAATATATGCTTTAGGGTCTTCTGTATGCCAAAAAAAAAAAAAGCATTTTCAGAAAAAGGTCCATGTGTCTGTGAACATGGTAACTCAAAAACGAAAAGGCGGTAAAATACCAAACTTGGTTATTAAGTTTAGTATCTTCCAGGGATACGACACGAACATTTTGTAAAATTCTCCCATCCCAAACTATCCTTTACAAGGAACTTTTTGGAAAATTTAGATTTTCTGAAAAATGGCTCTAACAATTTTAATTAAAATATCGTATATTAAAGATAAATACCTGACAAATAATACGTATATCTTGAATTTTCTGGGAATAGCCTCTGAAGACTAATTTACTCTGGTGAATTTCACGGAATTTTTCATAACTGCTATACCGTAAGAAATAGACTAAAACTTATCACACAGAAAATGTAAAGCACACTAAAACACACAATTTATGTTATATGCATTTATTTCGTGGAGTTGATCGTTTTTAAGATAGCTTTTCTTCTGTTCTACTCCAGTTTAATAGCATTAGGAATGGATGCGTAGGCTTCCACGACCTGTGTCTTGATGTGTCTTGTTAGCTTCCGGAGAAGGCCGCGTTATCTTGCATGGGAATGCCGACGTTTCGCTCATCTTGTCCTGAGCTTCTTCTGGGCTCTTGTGCAGTAATTGCTTATTTGCTCCCGCTTATATAGTGGCAGTGCGGTGGAGGTTGCCTCGCCCCCTCGCTTCTGGTTGGCTAGTTGCCCGCCAATTGGTGTGGGTGCTGGCGCTGCTCTTTCCTGGTGATTCTGGAGTTAGTTTATGCTTTCTTTTTCCAGGTTTTTATTTCCTTTTTATATTATTTCCTTTTCTAGATTGTAGTTTGGTTTTTCTTTTAGTAAATGCTGCTGTGGTTTGCCGTCAGTTTCTGGAATGCCGCATGTCTCCGCCCCTTACGTCTCATTGGCTACAGCTCAGCCAATGGCTCTCCTTGTGGGCAGAGAAAAAAAATTAGGATAAAAACGAAACAAAACCTGGAAAAAGAACGCTTAAGCCAACTCCAGCATCACCAGGAAAGAGCGGCACCAGTAGCGAGAAGGTAGGGCAACCTGCACCGCCCTGCTTTATATAAGCGAGAGCAAATAAGCAACCACCGCGGAGGGAGTCCTGACCCGCTCTCTGGCGGAGCTTCAGGCAACCGCCCGCAGCCTGCAATCAACGTCACAGGAGGTACATCGGGAGAACGTCTCCTTGCGAGACCACTTCAACAGGAGCCTCGAGAAGGTGGTGGACTTCACAAACAACTCTAGGATCTACAAGCTGCTGCAACAACAGAATCGCGGCTTGACCATCCGGCTTCAAGACATGACACAACAACTAACAGGAGCCTTGAGAAGGTGGTGGACTACATAAACAACTCTAGGATCTACAAGCTGCTGCAACAACAGACTCGTGACTTGACCATCCGGCTTCAAGACATGACACAACTAACAGGAGCCTCGAGAAGGTGGTGGACTTCACAAACAACTCAAGGATCTACAAGCTGCTGCAACAACAAAATCGTGGCTTGACCATCCGGCTTCAAGACATGACACAACAACTAACAGGAGCCTTGAGAAGGTGGTGGACTACATAAACAACTCTAGGATCTACAAGCTGCTGCAACAACAGACTCGTGACTTGACCATCCGGCTTCAAGACATGACACAACTAACAGGAGCCTCGAGAAGGTGGTGGACTTCACAAACAACTCAAGGATCTACAAGCTGCTGCAACAACAAAATCGTGGCTTGACCATCCGGCTTCAAGACATGACACAACAACTAACAGGAGCCTTGAGAAGGTGCTGGACTACATAAACAACTCAAGGATCTACAAGCTGCTGCAACAACAGAATCGCGGCTTGACCATCCGGCTTCAAGACATGACACAACAGCTCATAACAGCCATACACCAACGTCCCAATATGTTAAGCTTTGGAGCTCCAAGGCTACGCCGCCCAGAAACCACTACGGAAGAGCTCCATCGCCCTATTAACTCTCCTATCTGGAAGTATGGTACACCTAAACTTTTGTAGGTCTCCGTCAGGGCCTTGCGCTCGTCATCTAAGTAACCACTCACAAACACTCGGTTTGCTTTGGCGCTACTGGGCCTCATGTTACCACAGTTGCCCCAATAAACAGTGACACCACAGTATTAAATCCTTTCCTTCCCGAACACCTTTTATACCTGTTATCCTTGTAACCTTTATTCCTATTCCCCCTCCCAAAAAAAGCACCGCACAAGAGCCCAGAAGAAGCTCACGGCAAGATGAGCAAAACATCGGCAATGCCATGTAAGACTATGCTGCCTTCTCCGGAAGCTAGAAGACACACATTAGAATGTTTAGAACTTTTCAGTTTTGCTTCAAGTGCTTTCAAAATGCAGTGTACTGTACCACAAAAGAGTATTTATGTGCAATAAGTATGTGCTTACACCATCCTGTAGGGAAGCTGTAAGGTAATTTGTGTGTGCTCAAAGTAGACAGGCCGTTCGTTTGCTTGTAAGTAAATTCAGGTAGACGGGATCACTTACCGACACAAGAATCAACAGCCGTGACCGAAAACGGACCATGCGAGTTTTGTAGCATACTTATTATAGCACTGAAAACAAGTTTGCTCCTTTGATAAAATTGGGTGTTTATTTTTTTGCAGTTAGGATTGGAATATATTTGGGAGAGGTTTTACTGTGGTGCAGCAATAATCCATCGTTCGTGGGCTATCACTGCAGCTCATTGCGTTGAGGGGTAAGTATAGATATGTTTCCCCTTACTCTTCAGCTTAAACCTTCAATTATTGTTTGATTCGTACGAGAGCTGGAAAGAAGTGGCAACACACAAAGCTTTTGTTTACTATCGTGAGGCTTCTACAGGCCTTCTACGTTTTTCCCTTCCTTCAGCCCTGCAGCTGGAAAGAAAACAAATGAATCTTTATTATACAATAATGAGGCATTTACAGGTCTTCAACTTTTCCCCTTCAGCTTAACAGAAATAACTAACAACATATAGATCTTTATTCCACAATAATGAGTCATCTACAGGTGAGAAATAACTGGCAACATGTAAATATTTATTCTCAATCATAAGATATGTATCCCTCCTGTAGATATAAAGAAATAACTAGCAACGTGTAAGTCTTTACTCTAAGATCATGAGACATCTATAGGCCTTCAAAGTTTCCCCCCTGTAGATAGAAAGAAATACATGGCAACATATAAATCTTTACTCTAAAATCATGAGACATCTATAGGCTTTCCACTTTTCCCCTGCACATAGAAAGAAGTAACTGGCAACATATAAATATTTATTCTAAAACAATGGGACATTTACAGGCCTTCAACGTTTTACCCTCCACATGTAATCTTTAATCTATAAGCATAAAACATCTACAGGCCTTCGGCACTTCCTCTCTGTAGATAGAAAGAAAAAACTGCAACCATTAAATCTTTACTCTAGGAAATTATTTTTCCCTGCAGATAGAAAAAATTATTGGCAACTTATAAATCTTTATTCTACAACCCTGAGACTACTACAACCCTTCAAACGCTTTCCCCTTCAGCTAAACAGAAATAAGTTTGATCTTATAAATATTTATTCTAAGGTAGAGTTATGACACTTCTACAGGTCTTTAACGTACAGTATTTTCAGAACATGATAACCCTCTTCCAAAGACTTAAAATTTGGGATTATGAGAGGTGCTGCTGGAAATCATGCATCGCACTTGCAAAGTCTTCCACTTCCTATTCCCTTAACTGAGGTGCGAATCTCGATTTGCAAGCAGAGTCTTCAGTCTCACCCCTTATACAGGGTTGCCTTGTGTTTAATAAAGGTTATTGCCCAGTGGCATAGAGGAGCGGTCCCGTTTGAAGGCTAACATATTTTGAAAAACACTTTAGTGGTTTGCCTGCCCCCTGCGGTCGGCCGGGAGTGTGATCGCCTGCAAGTGCGACCGAGTATTTGCCATTTTGTAAGCTCGTGGTGAGTGTAGGTGTTGCTGTGTAAGTGGCCTTACTTTTGGTTAAGTGTTTGTTATGCCAAAAAAGGTGGTTGTAATGATGATGATAATAAAATAACAATAAGATAATAATAATAATGATAAGAACAATAATCATAATGATAAAACAATAAGAATGATAATGATGATAGTGATAATGATAATAATAATGATAAGATAAGAAGAAGAAAGAGGAGGAGGATACTAATAATAATAATAATAATAATAATAATAATAATAATAATAATAATAGTGGCAGGGGTAGGACACTTAATTCATTGCAAACCAGTTTAAAAACGTTTTGAATTTTACTACTAGTTTGCGAATATATCCCTCCATAATGTCATTTATAATAAAATCCCGGAAAGGTTTACAAAATGTGCAGAAATTCATAATAAAGAGACGAACCTTAGACAGGACTTACACAGATCCAGAATAATTTGCAGTCATTCCAAAAAGGGTTTATGGAAAAGGAATAGTTTTGTTTAATTTACTTCCCGGTTCTATTAAAGAATTTCACATGAACAAAAATATGTTTAGATAGAATTTAAAAGATACTTTATTACTCACACCTTCTACATAGAGGATGATTTCGTTCAATGAAAGAATACTGGTAATAATGTAACATTGTAAATATAATATTTTAACAATGCTTGAGTACGATTTGGTTTTTGGAAACAGACATTGTATATAATGCAAAACTGACACCCCTGAAATTGCATTGTCAGAGTTATCAGTTGTAAACAAATGTATTATTAATATAAAAAAAAAAATATTTTTGGACATTATCTACATCCTAAAGTTTGGGCATACAGACGAATCTCAAAATAGGATCCACAGATTGCAATGCTATGTACGTACAGTGTAGGCTTATTTAAGTTATTACGTTCTCTATACGTACAATGTACATAGTGCACCCAAAAATTCAATACCAAAATTTCACCAGAAATACATGTTTTGAGACCCCCTGAATCCAAAGAAGTATTTTTAGAAAAATATCCGTGTGTGTGTCTGTGTGCAGCATAGCTCAAAAACCAATTTGGTATTTAAGTTCAGTGTCTTCCAGGGATGGGACCCGAAGATTTTCAAGTGAATCTCCCAACTACTCTTCACATGGAAAAATTTTCGAACATTATGATTTTCTAAAAAATGTCTCTAATGATTTTGATTAAAATATCGTATATTAAAGATATATACCGGATAAATAATATGTATGTCTTGAATTTTCTGGGAATAGCTTCTGAAGACTACTTTATTCTGGATGAAGTTTACGGAATTTTGTGTAACTGATAAACCGTAAGAGAGAAAAAAACGTACTAAACAAAAAATGTAGAGCACAACAAAAACAAATAGCTTACATTATATACATTTTTTGTGGATCTGACGTTTTTTAGATATTGCTTGTTTTTGGTTTCAGCCTTGAAAAACTTAAACTTTTCTTATGCAGGAATTTGTCTACTCCTGTCCATACAAACAAAGGAACTTCAATTCAAAATCTTCTCGGGCTTCTAGCCAGGTAAAAACTTGGCTTGACACCAACGTTTCGAAGAAGTGCATCTTCCTCGTCTTCAGGGTGAACATCAGTTGGTGTCAAGCCAAGTTTTTACCTGGCTAGAAGCCCGAGAAGATTTTGAATTAACACGTCGCCAGGAAAGCTTTAGTTCTTATTTTAAAGGAACTTCAGTCGCAAATTAACCAGCTTTTGATTATCACTTTAAATTATGGTAATCCCTTTTTCGCGTCTACTTACAAGAAAGCAAGTAATAAGTCCAATTTTGCTAATGTTTTGGCACTTAGCATTAAATAAATAGAAGCATAAGCTTTTTAACAAAATTTTGTTGCACAGATGCAGAGAAAGTCATTGAATGGAACACATCATATTTTTTAAAGGAGCAGCATCGATGCCGCTGCTACAATCGGTCTAGGTTCAAAAAAAAAAATTGTTGGTGTAAATATTTGGTGACCACCCCCAAAAGGGAAGAAATGTGTTTAGTTCACATTTTTAGCTTTGGCTGGTTACTAGCGACGTACAAGCCATGCGGTTAGCCCCGAAGTACCTGCAGCGACGTTCAGGGCTCTAAAAAAGGCGTTCACATGATTGATCAATTTAGTTTGGGACTTTTAAGCCCGGCGCCTAATCTCAGTCTTCTCATACGGGAGAGCCGACGCAGTAGTCTCACTGGGAAGCGATGACAGACAGAGTAGATGGACAAAAGTCTCATATTCCAAATGTGCCGTAATCAAAGGAACCAGGAATCTGTATCAGTGAGACTATAAGGCCTAAAAAAGGGTTAATTTTTACGTTAACCGGCATTTGGGGAGACCGGAATAGAGTTTATAGCATGATTATTATTGTTATAACCTTAATCATTACCATAATTATTATTGTTGTCAAAATAATCATTAGTATCATCATTATTCTTATAAATGTTAATTTTGAATTTTTTGCTAAGTCGCCCAAACTTCCTGCTACGTTTGCGCTCTGGATCCAGCTACGTATTGAAAGGTGGTGTTCTTCATAAAATAAGGAAGATAATCATTCATCCTGACTTCAAAAACATCAACAAGGACTTTGATGTGGCTGTCTTGAAGGTACGTGTTTAGTTTGTAAACATTTTACTATGCATTCTACCACAAAATTAAGGGGATACCGAAGTTCTATATGAGCGCTTTTTATAATACATTAAGGTGTATGAAATTTCATCCAAAATCTAATATATTTTATTCACATGCGATCCTCTACATCTCAGTAGCAGATTATTGTTAAAAAGCTTATTTTTCCATTTCATGCTAATCGAGATAAACATTGGCTAATATACCTTCTTATATGTAGAGGTTAAAAAAGGAACACACAAGGCTAAAGGGGTTGCTAAATCTTTTAATATCGGGTTGTCCTGTGAATAAAAGCCATACTTTGCATAGACAGGAGCTAATAATTTTATTTATTTTAAATAAATATAAATTGTAGTTTTAAGGAGATCTCCATCCTTTGTGTAGTAAAAAGTTTGCTATTTCTTACCACGTAAATTATATAAGAGGTCCTCATAGGCTATTCCGAAAAATCAAAGCAAACATATTGTTTCACATGTAAATATCTTTCATATACGGTATTTTAATCAAACTTGTTACATCCATTTTGGAGAAATTAAACATATTCAAAAGTTTCCCAAAATTTTCGGGTAGATCCCTTGAAGATAAAGAACTTCAATGCTAAGTTTGACAATTTATCGACTTTCGCTTTTGTGACAGCGTGTGCACAAGTAGATAATTTTTTTATACCGAGGACCCTAAGGCATGCATTCCGGTGAAATATTGACATCAAATTCTTTGATGGAATGCAATACATTTTCTATAAACTGTGTAGATTTTACGCACAGCGAAAGTAAACATTTAGAAAAATTAAAAAAAATTTCGTCTCATAATAAAATAATATATATTTTAAACTTTAAAAAAATGTTCAGTTTTTACCACTAATCCACCAATTAATTGAAATATTTTGAGTAGTCTCTTACTTTTTAACACACTTCCTGATTTAAACCACATTTTGTCTCAACATTTTTCCATTCTCAAATTGCTCCACACGATGTAATTTTTACTTTCTCTACACGTACTATGTACATAGTGTATAAAGAAGGTATTGCACTTCACCCAAAAATTCGATATCGAAATTTCACCGGAAACATATGTTTTAGGGTCACTTGTATCCAAAAATCTGCTGTGTTCCATTCACATAACTTTCTCTACAGCTCTGCAACAAATTATAGTTCAAAAGCTTATTTTTCTATTTACTTCTCGCTAATTTAGAAAAAATAGTAGAAGTGGTCTTATTACCTCTTCGTTGCAAGTAGAAGGCAAATAAGGGAGTACCACAGGTTAAAGTGATAGTAAAAAGCTGGTTGCTATGTGACTGAAGTTCCTTTGTTTGCATGGCAGGACTTGACAAATTCCGCATGATAAAAGTATTAGTTTTTCAAAGCTGAAACCAAAATCAAGGAATATCTAAAAAAGTCCAATTCCACGAAAAAATGTATATATCGGAAATTGTATGTTTTAATGTGCTCCACTTTTTTGTGTGTTAAGTTTTTGTCCATGTCTTACGGTTTACCAGTTATGCAAAATTCCGTAAAATACATCCTGAATAAAGTAGTCTTCAGAGGCTACTCCCAGAAAATTGAAGATATACTTTTTATTTGCGAGGTAAATATCTTTAATGTTTGACATTTTAATCAAAATCGTTAGAGCCATTTTTAGAAAATCAAAATGTTCGGAAAAAGTTCCGTGTAATCGGTAGTTTGGGGGGATTTTTCTCAAAATTTTCGTATTATCTTCTTATATCTTGAATTTTGTGGTAATAATCTCTGAAGACCTCTTCATTCTTGGTGATATTTCTTTAACTTTTCTATAAATATTGAGCCGTAATATATAAATAATACCTTACTATAGAGAAATGTAGATCTCATTAAAACACACAATTTATGGCATACGTTATTTTGTAGAATTAACCGTTTTCGAAATATCCCGAGCTACTGGTTTTCGTTTTGAGCTATATACTTCTTTTGTCTCTGTTTTGTGTACTTCTAACAATCAAAGAGAACCGAAAGTCAGTTGTTTCACTTAGCGACCCACTTTTCAAATATTTGTGTATTACTTTAGCATAGTGTATTTGCTTGTTGCCCTTCTATTTACAAATATAAAAGCAATAGAGTATTTCTGGTAATTTTAATGTTCATCTTGATTAGCATGTAAATAATCATTTCTAACATCAGTTGTTTTGCGGAACGGTTAGAGAAAGCCATGTGAGTAGAACACATCCATATTAGCCCTACTTAGTGGAGCAAAAATTTTTACCTTTTGTACTCTCCAAAATTCTTGGTAATTCAAATTATAACATTTTATTAATCAAAACAGGAGCGTTATTTCGTAAAGTAAGTTAAATATTTTTAAAGTGCTTTCGTGAACAAGTATGCAAATTTGTAAATACATTAGGAGAAATTTGATGTGTTCCATTCACATGACTTTCTCTAGATCTCTGTAACGAATCATGTTAAAAAACTTATGCTTATCGAGAAAAAATTAGCAGAAATAGTCTAATTACTTGATTCCTTGTAAGTAGACACGAAATAAGGGAGTACCATAGGTTAAAGTGGTAGTCAAAATCTGGTTGCTATGTGATTGATGTTCCTTTGTTTGTATGTATGGACACGAGTTGACAAATTATTCTATAAGAAAAGTATGTTTTGTAAAAGGTGAAAATGAAAACTAGGAATAAGCGAAAAACGATCAACTCCACGAAAAAAATGTATATAACATAAATTGTGTGTCTTAACGGGCTCTAAATTTTTTGTGTGGTGTTGGCAGTTATGCAAAGTTCCGTAAAATTCAACAGGAATAAAGTCGTCTTGAGAGGCTATTCCCAGAGAATTCAAGATATGCATTTTATTTGTTGGGTAAATATCGTTAATATACGACATTTTAATCAAAATCTTTATATGTAAAGGATAGTTTGGGGCGGGGGAGAATTTTTCTCAAAATCCAGGTCGCATCCCTGGAATATACTCAAGTTAAATATCAGATTTTGTATTTTACCGACTTTACGTTTTGAGTTATCGAGTTTACAGACACGCGGACATACACATGGACCTTTTTCTGAAAATACTTTTTTTGAATACAGGGGACCCTAAAGCGTATGTTTGCGGTGAAATCTCGGTATCGAATTTTGGGTGGAGTGCAATACTTTCTCTATACACTCTGTACATAATACGTGTAGAGAAAGTAAAAATATATGTTTTCCAAACTCGGTAAAAGACACTTCTTAATCTCCTTAATTAAAACCATCTTTAAGAACAAAGAAAGGTTCTTCCATAAATGGCAAACCAAGCCTGTCCTCCATTTGGACGTTATTACTTATGCTGATGTATACATTTAATTTTTGCAGGTTTTAAACCCGTTCCACTTTTCTGATGTGGCTCAGAAGATTCCAATGGCGACTACTACACCTACTTCTGGCACTCCCGCTGTCGTTTCTGGATGGGGATCTTTGAAGTACGGTAAAACAGCTGCAGTCCATCTGCAGGAAGTCACGGTATATATTAGGGAATTCGAAACATGCAAACAGATTTATAAAAGGTTTACTCCTCGGATGTTGTGCGCAGGTGATATTGAGGGCGGCAGGGACGCTTGCCAGGGAGACTCTGGAGGACCGCTTGTGTTTAATAAAAAATTAGTGGGTATTGTATCCTGGGGAATAGATTGCGGCCAACAAGATTATCCTGGAGTGTACACAGATGTCGCTAATGTGCGCTCATGGGTAACCTCCAATATCAAGAAAAAAACAACTTATCATTGATTGTATTCTTCATATAAAACAAGGGATTTTAAACACTTATATCGTAGAATACATTGTTCAAATGTCAAGTTTTCTGATACCGGCTAAATACAAAATATTAATGAGAAAAAGATCTTCAAATATGCAAACAAGTAGATACATAAATATTTCAGAAATACGGAATGATTTATAGATAATTTAACTACGTTTGAAAATGCATTCCTGACATCGAAACATGAAAATAGTTTCATATAAACAGATGATCTAAAACGCTTCATTTTCGCGTTATTAATTTATTCATGAAGTCACCTTCAAGGGCTTCTAGAGTCCAACCTAATAACATAATTTAGTTAAGTACTCATTCATAGAACGCTCTGACCTATTTTGCACTCCGAAGTTGGCCTTGTGTTACCATGGCTACCTGTTAACATTTGTCATTTATCAGGCGAATTTAAGAAATGTTGCACATAAGAAGCATGAGGTTTATACATGCAGCTCTAGCACATTTTAATCTCATTGTTCAAGACGCACCGCTGGAAATGGATAGGTAGACATGCACCCATTCCATGGCCTGCACTTTCCCCCGACCCCAATCCTTTTGATGTTTATCTCTGGGACTCCTAGAGCCTATGGGTTTATGCAGAAGACATCTTAGACGAAACTACTAATCTACTGTCATGGAAGCTTTCAAAAGTATACGACACCAACTATTTGACATAGCATACGTTTCTAGATGCAAGAGGTGGGCATTTGGATCATTTGCTATGTGGTGTTTGTGTGGAACAACTTCTTACAGACTGACAACGCCAAAAATAGAATATTTTGTGACTTTAAAACGTTTGGATTAGTAGTATTTTGAACGTCAATAAATAGAGAACGAAAGGTTTTGGAACCTGTGTTTATATACACATTTTTCTTGTTTGATGTAAGGACTTTATCCCGAAACTTTTTAAAAGAATAACTAGGGTCATCCAGAAGCTGGATTTGGCATAACTAAATAGTAATGAAAGATATTAACAGAAAATTCTAGTTATAAAGTTGTAGTACTTTAATTCATTTCTCAGCGTAATCTGCTTCCTGTCGAGATATTTGGTAAAATGTAATACAGTTTTTCAATGCCTGTGCAATACTTTCCTACCACAAAAATCGTATTCGGTTTTTTTAATACACAAACGTTACGCCATGGGCATTTTATATGCAAGTAACGTAAGTATAAGGTGATAATGCAATTAACGATTCTTTAGCGAGAAAATAACGCATAATTTACGAGTAATTAAGGAAGAACCAGTGTGCAAGATAATGACCGGAGTAGAAGCTAAAGAATCGTAATGGAGGAGTTTGATAAAAAGCATTCAGAAATAGCCGGTGTTTCACTTTGGATACCATACGTGGCTTTTAGAATGAAAAATATTTCCAAATTGATGGAGAACTCGTAGAGGGAGTGGTATATTGGCCCAAATTGTTTAGCGTTGGAAGAATATAACATCTTGAAAAACCGGTGCCACCGTGATATCAATGGCGATATGCTGAGAAATACAGTAAGGTGCTGTAATGTTGTAAATCAATCTTTATGTTAATATATGTATATACATACATACATACATACATACATACATACATACATACATACATACATACATACGCACATACATACATACATACATACATACATACATACATACACACATACCACACGTTATTATCTGGAAGGTCCAAGTACATATACAAACACATACATACATACATACATACATACATACATAAATACATACATACATACATACATACATACATACATAAATACATACATACATACATATACACACATACATACACACATACATACATACATACATACATATACACACATACATACATACACACATACATACATATACACACATACATACATACGCACATACATACACACATATATACATACATACACACATACCACACGTTATCTGGAAGGTCCAAGTACATACACAAACACATACATACACAGATACATATATATACACACACATACATACGCATACACACATACATACACACATGCATAGATACATAAAGGGTGGAAGATGAATAAGCACAAATAACTGAATGTTTAATAGAGAACAAGACATATGAATCATAAGTGTATCTATTTTTGTCCAGTTACTAATAAAACTGTAATAAATGAAGCACAAATGTCATGTTGCAATGTCTTTTGAACGGCCTTGACCTATGGCTCGCATGTGTTTACATAAATCACTCCATCTATAAACGGCAATTATCGTGAAATACCAGCTGCCAGGTGGCCTGTTAAAAGAATTACGTATGCAAGAAGGATTATTTTAACTGATCTACGCTGAGTGGCTTGTTAGTGAAATATTGTTAATATTCAATAGAAATCATCCCAAAACGCAAATATGTCATTAGCGGCGAATTACAAAAACGATTTCTGGACTTCCGGCCGAGAGAAAAGCATCAACTTCGAGGAAGGATGTCTTTATCTGCCTATTTGTTGTAGTTGTTAAGGGCAAGGTTTATGGACTTTTTCTTTCTCTCTTGTTTGTTGTCTTTCTGTCTTTCTACCTTCCTTTGTACTAGGTATTCCTTTCAGTAAGAAGATCCCATTAAATACTTGGATCTACTTTGGTTTATATTATAGGAGAACGGGATGCATAGAAATATTAATGAGAAGAAACCCACAATTTATTCACTTGAATTAACTCTACAATATTACTTACCGAAATGCCATTAAAAACTTTACAAAGTTACTTGCAATTTACTTTTAAATTCTCGCTGTTTAGTGATAATCTTGGTTCAATGCTAAAAGATATAATTAAGTAAGAGTTGCAGATGCCTAATTACCCCACAACTTTCCCCTCCTGGCTGACACACGCTATTGCTCCAGTTGCTAAAATATGCCTCGTTCTCAAGCGGCTACAAGTGAACTTAAATCTCATCAGAAGCAGGACCAATAGCACAATACCTTCTTTATACAGTATGGATATAGTACGTGAAGAGAAACTGAAATTATGGTGTGTTCCATTCACATGACGTACACTACTTGTTCAATAAACACTATTTTTAAAAATGTTCTTATATTTTTATAATTTATTATTTGTTTATCTGACATAAACATATCAGAATGGTTTTATTACTTGCTTTAGGAGGAGAATATGATAGTGCACTACGTTAAGGCGATAATTAGCTATTTCAAAAACGGTTGCATGTGAAATATGTGAAATTCGGTTCTCTTTGCATCTGCAGGATATAAAACAATTAAAGGATTCAAAAGTTTGAGTATTTTATAACTGAATCCAATTAAAATGAATATTTGAGAAACCCTTATTTCCACAAACAAATGTAATGGCATAAATTTAGTATTTTAACGGCATCTGCACCAATTGAGTAACATAACCTTGTTTATCTCTTTCGTTTACCAGGTATACAAATGTCATTAAGAGCGAGGAGGACTTCAGAGGTTACCTCCACAAGTACAATATGTGTTCTAATTACCATGAAAATATCCTAAATACATATATTGTCGCTTATTAAAAATCTTTAGGGATAATTTTCAGAAAATAAAAAGAAAGGCAGAGATGTCTGTCAGGGAGACTTTGGGGTGCTTCTTGTGGTTGGGAGCAAGCTAGTGGGTATCGCATCCTGGGGAGTAGCGTGCGGCAATGAACGGTATCCTGGAGTGTATACAGATGTGCCTAAAATACTCAAATGGATAACTTCATACATCACATGCAAAATAAATTGTCATCTAAAATATACTTGTCATAAAACACTCTGTTCCTGAACACGTGTGTTAAAATACATCAGTACAATGTGTCTGACATTGTATACGGTATTAAACCTCTAGCAAAACCTTTCATCCTATCCTATAGGCTTCATATATCCTAGGAAACAACAAAATGGCTTATTTCATATTTGCTCCTCATGATAAAACTATTTCTTGTGGAAAGTCAAAAAGTTAAAGAGAGAGCCTCTGGGCAGGATCTATGCACAGATAATGGCAGGATTAAAGTATATCTTCAAATTAAAAGAATTCATACCAACTTTGCCCATTTAATTTATCCATCCGTGAAACTTGTTCAAGAAGTGCAAACAATAATTGTTTTGGCCTAATTAAATAATGATTAGCTTGTAGTTCAACTTCCTGTAGTTTATATTGCCATGAGGCGCTTTAAACCGTATCACGAGACGATTTAAATGGATGACTGTAAGTGGGTGTGGTGCTTTAAGCTCTTCACTATGGTGAGGAATTGGTAAAATTTTAAAATTTGTTTTTGACCAATAACATTTGGCCTTAAATGTGGCTATTTCAAGTTGAAAATACAATAATACGCACTAATAACTAAAACAGTGAGTATAGTAATATGATCCAAATTTACAGAACAGATCTCGCACCGAGTGCCTCTACCTGCCCCGTCATCATCCAGGAATCACGTAGCCTGGGCCCTCCCCATCCTATATCACAGGCGAGATAGGGCGGGCCTCCCCACACCGCACCAACAGCAACTCTGTAATAGAGACTGTTTGGTGCAGAGTGCAGCTTGACTCGGACCAAATGACTTGCACTTTTTCTTTTGCTTTATATATTCCTCAAATTAGTGTAAACAATCCGTGAGAGTTGACAGATCTAATTGGTTTAAACGTTTCTGCAGGAGATTATGACATTTTAAGACTTACAAAGAAATAGTGTAATTGTATGTTAAGCTTTAATCCTATTTTCTCGGGTTTTAATTTTTCAGCGTTTTCAAAACTATAAATTGTTCCACACGATGCAGTTTTCCAAACATAAGCTTGACTTTTATATGCTTGGATAAAAATAGTACAAATGAAAATTGATGCGTACTCCGGCAAAATAGCTGTTATTAGCTAGTGTGCGTGACGTCACTGTGAAACAAGTGAACAGAGGCAGGAGTGTTTTATTACCGCAAAGTAGTACACAATTGCAAGGCTTTTGGCGAAAAAGTATTTGGTTTCACGTTGTTACCAGAGAAAGAGTTATAATATTAAATGTCAATATTTTATGTTATTTATGTAGAGCTAAATATCCTAATAGTAAGTGAATAATTTCTTGGAGAATGTTTACAACAATGCGTTCTGCTAAAACTAATTGCCGAATTGTGGTGAGATTGAGGAATTCATCTTTCTGGTTAGTGCTCGGAAAATGATTGCATAAATTGACAACTAGTATCCTGTTTTACAACTATAGTCTGCGGTAAATCTTGAACAGTTTATTTTAATGCATATTAGAAACCTAATATTGGACCAAACTCCTAACGGTTACAATTATGGCAATGAAGAAAACATTATTTAACGTACAACTGCACATGCGAAAAAAACGACAATTCAAGGTATATTCCACACACTTGACCTTGGGATTTACTGCCATTGCGAATCCAAGGCGAAACTGAACACGCTGAACTGCAAGAGGAAAGTCGGTTGACATTCTTGGAATAAGTATATTCTCGCCTTTAAACTTTCCTACGTTATAGTAGATTCAATCATTTTTTTTCATAACTATTTTAACAGCGAGTTTTGTTTCGCTGATTGAGATTGCGTAGCACCACTATCGCAAGTCAACCTTAGCTGTAAATTGTGTAGCGGTAATTTTGGCAAATCCAATGCATTTAGGAATTCAGTTAGATAACTGTGCATTGGTATTGGACTCGATCGACTCAAGTGAATGCATTTGTCCATCGATTTTACTCTTATTTTTATATTTAAATCATCTGCATTCTTATTAGTTGCTGCTAAAATGGCTCGTTTGCTCAAGCAAGCAGTTTTTTTTTTGTGTAATTTGCACCAATATTTCGGAACTCTTTGGATATTAATTCTTCCTTTGACGTTGTGAAGTGAAAAAAAATTGATTAAAATGAAATGACGCTCTTTAACTGCTGTGGTTCTCAGTGTCCCATTCTATATTGGACGTGAAAGACCGTTTAATTTTGCTCAGAGGCCTCTCTATCAGGCTTGAGGTTCTTTTACGTGCCGTAAATGTACGACACGGGACCCACGGCTTTACTTCCCTTCCGAAGGAAGCCATGTTAAGGAATTTTACGCCCGAAAAAAATCCATCGTCCTCCGCTGGGTTTGAACCCCACGACTTTGGGAATTTGAAGTCAGCATGGTAGCCATTACACCATGGAGGGCGACCGGAGAAAAAAAGTATGGAAACGAAATGAGGCAAGTAGAAGTATCAACAGGAATTTGCATATTGCCAATGCCTAATAATGCCTTTACATCTGAAAAGCGAAATGATCTGCGCAATGTAGCATGTACAGTTAATACTGAGAAAAGGACGAAGTCAGCGCACCCATAAGGTATTGTGGAAAGGATGACATATGCAGTTAACAGCGTGGGTTATCAAGGATGTCGTCGGCATAACAGTAATGGCAGCGCTTCTATGGTGTGGTGGATAAACGATGTCATAGGTAATTAATTTCAATAAGGAGAAAGTCACAAAATAACATTCATGCTTCTGAATCTCTTTCCTTTACTCCTAATATTTACCACCTCCTTCTTTATTTTCTCCTATGTCAAAAGCAGCAATTTTAACGCTAACAATGACATAATTTAAGAGCAAGTAGATTTGGTTGGGCAATTGATAAACCTTTATTTGACGATATCTTTGTGTATTAAATGTCTCCGTTTAACCCAAACTATTTTTTTATCAAATGTATTAAGAGCACCGCGATTGCAGGGTGGTTTTGCGCAGGTATCTTCATGTTCTTTAACTAGCTCATGTACCACATAACGTCAAAAAACCAACAACTGCGATAGGGTTAATCTAAAATGGATCCCGTCATTTCACCTCAGTTTTCAGATTCCAAGAAGGGTTATGTGCATAGTTTATAACTTGTTCATTTTAAAGAATCACAATAAGATACTTATTTCTTTATTTAAACCTATGAACAAGGGAATGATAGTTAATACATAGGAAATATATTTGATTTTCAGTTATCTTACGTCATTGTCCGCATAACTGGATACACTACCTCAGCATAGAACTGGGAAGAAAAACAGAGCAATAGGTACTACGGCCATCTATTGGCAAATAAATATTTTAGGTGTTTGTCGCCAGGAAAGCTTCTTCGCTCATTTACTTTAAATGATAAGAGTAAGGAAAGGACAGTTAATGCATAAAAATGTATTTGAATTTCACTGCTGCGTTGCGTCATTGTGTCGATAAACTGTTGTTGTAACTTACATTGATTGGTGAGGAAATATATCACTACGGTAAATAAATAAGCACTTACTCTAGATGTTTGTCGCAAAAGCTTTTTTGCTTCTTTGTTTTAAACAATAGGAGTAAAGAAAGGACAGTTAATATATAAAAATGTATTTGAATTTCACTGCTGCGTTGCGTGATTGTGTCGATAAACTGGTGTGTTACCTTAATATTGAATGGGGAGGGAAAATGTAGCAGTACTACGACCTATTACCAACGAATAACCACGATACCACTGCCATCTCGCGGCTATTAACCGAAATAGTGTGACACTGTTTTTATTCATATTCTAATTATGAGATTTTAAAACCTTTCCCTGTACTATTTTAAACATTTTACTATCCAGAAATCTTGTCGTGAATATAACGATAAAAAAAAATCATAAAAAAAGAAAAAAGAAAAACTAGAATTGTTCAATTTGGTGCAGTCGTTCGGAAGTGATGCGCATACATACATTTCGCACCTAATGAAAAAAAAAAAAAAAACAGACAAAATCTTTACAATACGAGCATGCAATGAAGTAAACATTGCAATTAGGTACTTTGACAAAACTTTATTTTAATGTCTTGTAATGTACAATTGCCATCTGTTGACAAACAATAAGTACGTATTTTAGGTGTTTGTCGTCAGGAAAACTTCTTTATTTTAAACGATAGGAGCAAGCAAAGAACAGTTAATACATAAAAATGTATTTGAATTGCACTGCTGCATCGTGTCATCTCGATAAACTGTTGCATTGCCTTAACATCGGATGGGGAGGAAAGCTACTACTGTTAATAAACAAGTACTTACTCTATGTGTTCATCGCCAGGAAAGCTTCTTTGCTGCTTTTTTTTAAGCGATAGGAGTAAGGAAAGGTTAGTTAATACATAGAAATGTATTTGACTTTCACCGCTGCGTTGCGTCATTGTCCATAAACCGTTGCGCTACCTTAACGTTGAATGGGAGGAAAAATACTACTTTGTCCATCTAGCGGCATATAAATAAGTACGTACTCTAGGTATTAGTCGCTTCTCTATTGCTTTATTTTAAACAATAGGAGTAAGAAAAGCGTGCCTGACAAAAACCAGAGTGGAAGTTCATCAATCGCTATGAAGGAATTGAAAGCAGATGTTGATAGAAGAGTTCATAAAAACCGGTATTTCACTTCGGTCACCGTACATGACTTTTGGGTGGAAAGCATTTCGCAACAGGTGAAAACCACATCTTGGCTCAGAACTTCAGCAGTGAAGGAGTATACTATAATCATTGAAACACCGGTAGCACGTGACAATAAATACCTTGATAGTACTAGCGATTACGTTGAGAAAAATAGTAAGGTACAGGAACTTTTTAATAACGTGTTGTGTTCATACCTTTCGTTATGATTTAGTTATACCAAATCGTTCGTCACTTTCTGGATCACCCTCATAAATTGTTCGTACGTGCTGGAGAAAGTATCCATGTGATTTTATTACCTGAAATATTTCTGTTATAACTAGAAGAATTTTCTGGGCTAAGAAGTCCTGGTCTACTGGAGTTTTCAGGTCCAGACGTTTCGTTTACGACTGCGGTGAACATATTCAGTGGCGAGGTCTAAGTCTTCTTGGTGAAGGTTTGGTCGCAACTGACTCGTTGGCTAAAATAGCAGCAGTATTTATATTCAAGCTCCTCTCACACGATTGGTCCGGCTGGAGCTGCATGTGCGGTGATGGTGGAGAGAGGGGGTTAACCACTCCGGTGCTTCTGGTTCCTGATTGGTTCGGATCATCTCATTGGGTTTGTGCCTGTTTGATGTTTTCATGTAGCGGGTGCCAGGTTTCCTATTAAAGTTATTGGAATGTTTATAAGTGTCTATTGCTTCACATTGTAATCTAGCATGGTAATAAGGCATAGATGAGAGAACGGCTGTTTCATGATATTGTGTTCCCCTTCTGCCCAAAGTGCATGTTCAGCGACCACGAACTTCGGCTTATGGAACACAAGAGATGCTGCCATTTTTCAGCCCGGAAAATTCTACTAGTTATAATTTGGACTCCGGCCGTGAAAGCTTACGACCACTGGTGACCATTTCTGTTGTTTGCATCAATTGGAGGTTTTCTGTCGTTTTCATATTGTTCGATAAACTGTAATTACATAATATGTCGTTTATTTATATTTTAAGTTGAATACATTGTTTGGATATGTGAGTTGAGAGATTCGTTGTTTTAAAAAAGGAAACATGCTACGAGATTTTGAGTCTCTGCCAATACAGGAATTGACCCATTCACGCACTTCGGTGACATCTGTATATACGCCAGGATAATCTTTGATGGCGCAACTTTTTCCCCAAGACACAATACCCACTAGCTTGTTCCCAACCACAAGTGGTCCTCCAGAGTCTCCCTTGCAAGAATCTTTTCCTCCCTCAGGAACACCTGCACACAACATGCGAGGAGTCAATAAGTTCAGTTTGCTTTTACATGTTTTGTGATCTTGTATGGATACAGTAACTTTCTGCAGTTGATTAGGTCTTTCTCCACCAGGCTTCAAAGTTCCCCATCCAGTGACCACAGCTGCAGTCCCAGCAGGTGGTGTTGTGGTCGCCATTAAGATCTTCTGAGTCCTTTCATTGCGACGAAACGGTTTAAGAACCTGAAACAATTATTTTATACAGTTATAAACCACAGCACATTAATCGACTATAATGGACGATATTACAAATGAAAAATCTGATGTGTTCCATTTGCATGATTTTCTATACATCTCTGTAACAAATGATCGTTAATAACCTTATGCATCTGTCCACTTTATGGTAATTGAAATAAACATGACCAGCACGTTATTAAGAAGAAGAAAAATAAGGAAACACACTAGGCTAAATCGACAGTCAAATGTTTTAAAGTGTGTTTGCAATGGGATTGAGTTTTTGTGTAGCCAGGAGCTGACAAGTTCCAGTATGAGAAAAGTATTTTAAAACTGAAACCAATATCACAGAATACCTAGAAAACGGTTAACTCTATGAGCAAACTGTATATTTTGTGTTTTAAGATCATCTATATTTTTTGTATAGCAAGTTGTTGTCTATCTTTTACGATTTAACAGTTGCACAAAAAATCATTCGGAATAAAGAGGTCCTCAAAGGCTATTCCCAGAAAATTTCAGACGTACATTTTATTTGCCATATAAAAGATTTTATTCAATATCATTAGAGCCATTTTTGAGGAAATCAAACTTTTTTCATTTTTTCCATGGAAAGGGTACCAGGAGGAGGGGGCTGATATGATTTTCTGCTGCCCAGTGCCCCCTCACACCCCACATACACACACGTACATTTTTCCAAAAATCTAATTGGTTCCATTACAATGACTTTCTCTACTGCAAATCTGTGTTAAAGAGCTTATACTTTTATTTAGCTCATACTAATTGAGAAGAAATGGTATTACTATTCGTTTCTATATTAGTAGAAGGGTACGTGAGTACCATTGGCTAAACCGATAGTCAAGTGTTGTTGCTAGGTGATTGAAGTTCATTTGTTTTTATGGACAGGAGTTGACAAGTTCCTGTTAGAGAAAAGTAGAAGTATTTTAAAACTGAAACCAATAACAAGGAATATGTTCAACTCATGCAAAAATGTATATAACATAAATTCTGTGTTTTAACGAGAAATTCGTTTTCAAATCATTAATCTTTTTCTATCTCTTACGGTTTACCAGTTATGTAAACTTTTCCAAATTCATCAGAATAAAGATGTCTTCAGATGATATTCCGAAAAGATTCATGATAGATATATGTTTAATTTGTGTAAATATCCTTAATATACCATATTTTAATTAAAAACGTTAGGTCTATTTTTGAGAAAATCAGAATGTTCCTAATTTTTTCCATGTAGAGGGTAGTTGTGGATGGGCCGAATTTCTTGAAAATGTCCGTGCCGCATTCTCGGGAGATACTGATCTTAAGTATAAAGTTTTGTATTTAAGGGACTTA
Organism: Hymenopus coronatus; assembly: GCA_030762935.1. Taxonomy (NCBI): domain Eukaryota; kingdom Metazoa; phylum Arthropoda; class Insecta; order Mantodea; family Hymenopodidae; genus Hymenopus; species Hymenopus coronatus. Next base: position 81,072,743 of record CM060885.1, read on the forward strand.
TTTTTTAGCTGTGCTGCCTTCCCCACCACACACACAAAAAAATCTTATGTGTTACACTCACATGATTTTCTCTAGCCGTTCTACAAACTTCTTTCATAAGATTATTCTTCTTTCTGCACCTTGTTAATCGAGGTATTCAGCACAATGTTCTTATTACTTAGTTGCTTATAGGTAGGAAGAAAATAAGGGAATACACTAGGCTAAATCGATAGTCAAATGTTATAAAAGCTGTCGTTGTGCGGTTGTCATTACAAATCGCTTCTTTTCTTGGCCAGGAGTAGAACAAAAGAAAAACGGACACTCCCGTCTGAGAAAAGTATAAGTACTTCACAACTGAAACTAATAACAATGATTACCTCGAAAACGGTAAGCTCCACGAAAAAAATGTATATGACGTAAATTGTGTATTTTAGCAAGGACAAGTTTTGTAAGGTAAATTTTTGTCTATCTCTTACGGCTTATTAATTATTGCACATTAAGCAAAAAACATCCTGAATAAACAGGCCTTTAGCAGCTATTCCCAGAAAATTCAAGAGATACATTTTATTTGTTATGTAAATATCTTTAATATACGATATTTTAAACAAAATCTTTAGACTCATTTTTAAGAAAATCAAAATTTTCGAAAAAGTTACATGTAAAAGGTAGTTTGGTGTTGTGGGATTTTTCTCAAAATCTTTGTGTCGCATCCCTGGAAGAAACTGAACTTAAATACCAAGTTTGGTATTTTAGCTACTTTTCGTTTTTGAGTTATGGTGTTCACGTACACACGGACACACACTCACACACGGACCTTTCTCTGGAAATGCTTTTTTTGGATTCAGGGGGTCCTAAAACTTGTATTTCCGGTGAAATCTCGACATAGAACTTTTGGGTGGAATGCAATACTTCTCTATCTCTATGTACATTGTACATACGGGGCTAGAGAAGGTAAACAAAGGCACACACAGGGATCTTTCATAAAAATGTATTTTTTGGATACGGTGACCCCTATTTCCGTGAAACTTCTGTATCGAATTTTGGGTGCAATACATTACACTATGTACATGGTACGTGTAGAGAAATTAACAATGCATACCTTAATGACAGCTACGTCATAATCTTTGTTGGTGCTGTTGTAGTTTGGATGGATAATAATCTTCTCTATGGGATGAATCTTTCCACCAGTTAGTCGGTAGCTTGATCCGGAGCGTATTCGTAATTTATCTTCCGTGAGCCTGAAACATACGAATGTGTTCCATGTTACTTCCTCTATCTGATCTGAACACACCATTCTTACAAAGTATTATTCTTTTATCTACACCATGCTAATCAAAATAGTCAGAACCACGAATGAGCTTGGTATAAGCCGACCAAGTACCGGGGAGCGCCACTTGTACATATAATGGCTTCCCCGCCCGCCTGTACAGTCCAGTTGGGAACGCACGAGTGAGAGTTCATGATGGTATTTGTCTTGTGTGTGTTAAAATTGTGTAACTATTCATATCACAAGCAACCAAATATATTCTCAAATTCATTGCAATACAATAAATTTACACATCTCTCTCACTCTCTTGCGGTCTACGATCCAGTGGCCGTTTTTTCTCCAGATTCAGCCTTGCTGTCGAAGTCGGAATTTATTATTATTCTTTCAATTTCTTCTTTAATTGTACATCTCCATTTCAACATTTTCTTGAATATTTTAACCTTCTGAATTGAGTTTTTACAGTCGTTTGCTGTTATTGACCCAATAACATTCTAAGAAAGTATAAAATCCTTGAGCTACTACGTCACTGCGTTCTGCCAGTAAACAATCTTTACATTTCAGTATTTTCCTAACAGTTCTTTCCCCTTTAAAGAAATTAATCTCCTTCTTGCAAAAGTTAAATACCTTTTAATGCACAGGAATTTCATTTTAACATCGTAACATTCCTGATATTTTCTTTAAATTACACTCTCATCCATATCATTCAAAACAACTTTGTTGCCAAAGGTTTATCAATCTTGTGAGGTGATGTAATTTTGTTCGTCCCACCTTCTACGAGCCGGCCCTCCTTTCTGCTCTTGTATATCCTTGTTTTAATCGGCAGAAGCAATAACAAGTTCAGTAGCATTTGTAAAATGTATTTTTGGAGCTTCTCTCTTCTATTCGTCACAAATCTTAAGGACATTATAAATAACACGTTTTACGTTCCATCACTGTCACTGAATACTACACGGCGTGCTAGTGAAGTAAACCAGACTATACAGCATTTCTTGACGTATGCGTGAAGTCGTATTTCATCATCACGTTAGTTCGCCTGCTCTCCGCTCCCACTGCAGGACTGCAGTGACCTTGGCCGGCTTATACTTAGTTTCTTATAAATAGAAGAGAAATAAGCGAGCACAGATAAAGCGATAGTTAAAGTTTTCAAAAGCTGTCGCTATGCAATTGTCATGGAAGTTCAATTCTATTTCTAAGGTCAGGAGTAGAAAAAAATGGCGATGAAATGGATGACAACTTCACGTTTGAGAAACGTTTAAGTATTTTAAAGTAGAGGCCAACCACAGAGCATATCTAGGAAGTGGATGGCTCTACAAAACTAAATAAATAAAAATTATTAACAATAAAATACTGAAATGTCAAATTCTGTGCAGTAAGTTTTCTTTTTTTCGTTTCTCTTACAGTTTACTAATTAATGCAAAAGTCATTCAGAATGGAGAAGCCTTCAGAAACATTTCTCCAAGATATTTAAAATATAGATTTTAATTGCCAGTAATTATCTTTTATATATGAAATTTTAAATTCTTTGAGTATTTTTTTTTTAGAGAATAAAATATTTCGAAAAAAATTTCTGAAAATCTTCTTGCACGTAACGCTAGGATAAAGTTTGGAGTTCGCAAACTCTTGCGTTGCGTTTTGCGTGTTTCTATGTGAATGATTACATTAAATAATGTGGGTTCAAACTCTGCACTTGCATTCCATTGTGAATATAGCATTAAAATCTGATCGTTATGGCAACAATTGAAGTTCGGACCTCTTTGCAAGGCCAACAGTAAACAACAAGGATATGGGAGGAAAGGTAACATATTTACATACAGTTGAAACTAATAAAAAGGAATATCTCGGAAAAGATCAACTGACAACATAATGTACGACATAAATTGCGTATTTTAACGAGATGTATATTTTATGAGGAACAAGTTTTTGTATGTTTACTGTGGTTTACTATTTATGCAAAACTTGGCAAACTTCATCCACAATGTATATTCAGGATAGTTCCAGAAGATTCAAAATACACATTTTATTTGTAATGTAAATATAAATAAAATACGGTATTTTAATAAAATAGTTAAAGCCATTATTGAGAAAAGCAATAAGCTAAAAAGTTTTTCCATGTAAAGGGTAGTTCGTGGTGGGGAATTATTTTTTTAAAAAAAAACTTCGTGTAACGTCCTTGAAAGATATTGAACTTAAATATCAAGTTTGGTATTTAAGGTCTTTTAATTTTTGAGTTATGCTGTTCACAGACACACACACGCACGAACCCCTATCTAAAAATGTTTTTTCGTATTCAGTGCACCCCAAAACATACATTTCTCTGAAATTTCAACATCTACTTATTCGGTGGAATACAATACTTTCTCTAGCTACTATGTACATTATACAGGTGCTAATGAACTATACAGAAATATTTCCACAGAATATGTAGATTACTTAAATAAGTAATTTGAGATAGGAGACTTATGGCCTGTTTATTGAAATTTCCAAGTAACGGCAATAAGTGTCTGAAGTGCCAGTACGCCATGTATCGTAACATTTACTCTATGACAGGAATCGAACTCATGACCTTTGGAATAGCACCTTCCGGCGTTACGCATTAAGCCTCCAGAGTAGGTTACATAACTCAAGAATATAGTTTTAATGAATGCTCAGTGTCACACTGTCAAGTGATTAGTTTGAGATTTTACAGATTTTTGCGACATTAGATATTGAGAACGAGGTGCTAAAAATCGATATTTCTATACTCGGGGGGCAGCAGTTTTAAAGGCATTTGTTCAGCCTGCTTTGCTTTAAAACCGACTTATCAGCACCTGATACCCACACGTTTAACGTTATGTTTATCCGGGGACCATGCATCGCCGATCTCAAATTACTTATGTCAGTCACGTGCACAATCTCGCAAATTATGTATGTACACACAAGCTAGAGAAAATAAAAAGGGAAACGCTTTACAACTTACATGCTAGCATCTCCTTCATATAGAGCGGAAAATATAAAACAGTAAAAGCAGTTCAACTGGTGCTTAATGAAAAGTTAGAAGCTGAGAGACAATTTACAAATGCAATGCTATACAGGATAAGTATATCGATTTTCCTTGGCATCCTAGAAAACTTAAATCTAATAAACTGTTCGATGCTATCAAAGTGTCATGCTTAACTGTTATATACATTTATTGTAATGCAATAAACATTAGATAGGTACAAAACAATTAAAAAATTCACAAAAGGTATTTCCATACACAAACAAAACAATACTTACTGTTTAATACAATGAGCTGCAGTTAGAGCCCATGAACGATCAATAATTGACGCACCGCATTTAAACTTTCCCTCTGTTAGTTCCAACGCTACCTGAAAATAGTAAAATGACAGACATTTTACAAATAAATAAACATGTAAATAGGTTAAGTGCCATTGTTCGTATTGGTAATTAAAAACAGTGTAATGAACAACACTACATCAATATTTGCGTCATTTGTGGACTTAGAATTTTAGTTATTATCAGTAATATATTTTCTGGGTGGTAGCTATTTCCATACAGACTTGGTAAACACAGACATGTTTTTTACTTTCTCTACTTTGCATTCCACCCAAATATTCAATGCCGAGATGCACGTTTTAGTGTCCCTTGAATAAAAAAAATTAGAATACTTATGTCTGTATGCCCCTGTGCCTGTGAACACGATAACTCAAAAACGAAAAGTCGGTAAAATACCAAACTTGGTATTTAAGTTTAGTATCTTCCAGGGATGCGAGAGTAGATTTTGAGAAAGGTCGCTCCTCCCCAAACTAACCTTTACATAGAAATGATTTCAAAAAAACAGTATTTTCTCAAAATGGCTGTGATGATTTTGATTAAAATACGCTATATTAAATATATTTATATGGGAAATAAAATGCATATCTTTAAATTTCTAGAAATTGCCTCCAAAGACCTCTATTGTGAATGAATTTTGCTGAATTTTGCGTAAGTGGTAAAACATAAGAGATAGAGAAAAAGTTAGTACACAGAAATTTAGAATACCGTAAAACACCACGATTTCTGAGATACTTCTTGTTCTTTGTTTGTGATTTAAAATACTTGAATCCTCTCTCACGCGGAGAGTTGTAAACTCCTCGACTCTGCACCGAAATGGATTTCAGCCACATGACAACCAGCTTTTACAAGGTCATTTAGCCTAGTGCATTCCCTTGTTTTTCTTCTACTTACAAGGAAGCAAGTAATTAAGACCATTTCTGCTAATATTTATTTCGGTTATCGTGAAGTAGAAAGAAGAATAAGCTTATTATCAGCGATATAGTTAGTCATGTGAATAGAACATGAGCGATTTTTTTTCTGACATAGCAGGTCCAAAAGAGTAATTTTAGGTGGGCGGGCCTCGCTATAACAAATGCTTTATTGAGATTATTTTGAATGCTTTCTGAAAATTCAGTGAACCTACATTATCTGAAAGAGTAAGTCGCATACATATTATTACAATCTACAACCGGAATTTGAACACTGCTATCCCGCTCTCTGTGCAGTTGCTCTAATTATTAAGCTGACGTGAGAATGTGCTGGAATGAAATTCAATTTTCCATCTTTTCATATGTTTGTTTACCGGATCAACAAACCGCTATGTTATCACGCCGTGGCCTAGGGTTTAAACTACTCGCCTCTCACCAAGGTGGCGCGGGTTCGGTTCCAGATAATCGCATGTGAGATTTGTGGTTGACAAAGCGGCGCTGGGGCGGTTTTTCTCCGGGTTCTCCGGTTTCCCTCTCCATCACTTTTCACCGGTGCTCCATCTTCATTCCAAGTGTCATGTGTTAAAACGCGGTACATATGTAATAAAAGCGGGGTTAAACACTAAAAAATCTGATGTGTTCCATTCAAATGACTTTCTCTATATCATTGCAACCAATTATTCTATTTACTTCATATAATGGAGGAAAAATAAGCCGAAATAGTCTTATTACTTGCTTCCTTGTTAGTAGAAGCGAAATAAGGGGGTACCATAGGTTAAAATGATAGTCAAAAGCTTGTTGCTCTGCGACTGAAGCTCCTTTGTTTGTATGGACACGAATTCACAAAGTCCTGTATGAGAAAAGTGTAAGTCTTTATAGCTGAAAAAAACAAGAAGAAATATCTCAAGAACAATCAACTCCACGAAAAAAATGTATATAGCATAAATTGTGTATTTTAAGGTGCTCTACATTTGTTGTGTGGTAAGTTTTTGTCCATCTCTTAAGGTTTAGCAGTTATACAAAATTCTGTAAAATTCATCCTAAATAAAGTAATCTTCAGAGGCTATTCCCAGAAAATTCAAGATATGCAGTTTATTTGTCAGGTAAATATCTTTAATATACGATATTTTAGCCAAAATCGTTTCAGCCATTTTTTAGAAAATCAAAAATTTCGAGAAAAGTTCCATGTAAAGGGTAGTTGGGGATGGGGGCATTTTCTTGAAAATTTTCGTGTTGCATCGGTGGAAGACAACAAACTTAAACACCAAGATTGGTATCTCAGGGTATTTTCGTTTTTGAGCTATGCTGCCCAAAGACACACACGCACATACACATACACAGACACACACGGACATTTTCTAAAAATGCTTGTTTTGGATTCAGGGAGACCCAAAACATGTATTTCCAGTGAAATCTCGGTATCGAATTTTTGGGTGACTTATAATACCTTCTCTATACTTATGTACATAGTACGTACAGAGAAAGTAAAAATAAATTACCCAGGTGTAATATAAATATATAACAAGCATTAGGCATATAATAAATCACATGTTTATTTTCCCTGAGAACGCAGGTCCGAAGGTGCAATATTGAGTGGGCGGACCTCGCTATAATGAATGTTTCATTGGAGCTGAATTTGGATGCTTTCTGAAACGTCAATGACTCTATACTACCTAAGTCAGTTGGTCAATTGAGGTGTGAAAACTTGGAAGTAAAGCGCATAGTCTATGCAGACAGGCAGTTTACGCGTAGTTAAACCCATGCAAAACACATTAGGTAGTAAATTATATGATAGGTTTGTGGGAAACCTTTAGATGGGGTGAAAAAGTATAGCACATCGAAGTGGGTACCATTAAAGTACAGTTTACCAAAATATCTCCGTCTGTTCCTACTACCTTGTAAATCGCTGTTTTGTTTCACAATAAATACCTATGACGCGGTGTGTTTTATGCCACCAGAAGAAAAATGTAATGCAATGATCTTTTCAGTTGGCAGTAATATATTTTAGCAAAAAACAGTAAAATATTGCAATACTAAAATAAATTAGGTGAATAACGTTTCCTAACGCAATAATGCACTTAATCAGGAATATTTGCACCAAAGAATGCATCTTTATCTAGAAACTTCTTGTTGTTACTTTAAATGAGTAGTAAAGGAAAACAAATTAAAAGACTGGGACTTTTTGTTTGATTATAGAGTATTGTAACAAATGTTTCTATTGAATATACAAATAGTTACAATTACACTCTCTGATTCAGGGCGTCAAGTAATTCACTCGACGTTTCGACGCTTACAGCGTTTAAAGCTACACGCCATCTATGGCTCGCGCGTCACGTGCGCAAACACTCAAGTCGCTCACCACTGAGTTCAACTCGCAAAACAATACAGTACAATAATACTGCACTGTATGTCGGTGGAATCTTTTGTGACCTAGCGAAGGCGTTTGACTGTGTGAATCATGAGATTCTGATAGCTAAACTAAATTTCTATGGAATAAAGAATAACATATTAGATTGGTTCATTTCATACCTAGAGAAGAGAAAACAAAGGGTCGAAATTAATAGCTCCAATGGGTATCAAAATAGTGCCTCAGAATGGAAATCGGTAAAACATGGTGTTCCCCAGGGATCAATCTTAGGGCCTTTTTTGTTCTTGGTTTACATAGATGACCTCCCATTATACATTAACAGTTTTGCAAGTATTTATTTATTCGCAGATGGCACTAGTGTTCTAGTAACAAGTAAAGATTTCAATGAATGTGTAGTTAAATTAAACTATGTTCTAAATTGTATGTCAAATTGGTTCAAAGCAAACAAACTCTCAGTAAACCTTGAAAAAACAAAAACAATTGAATTTATAACTACTCGCTCACCACAAACACACATAGAAATAGGAATTAATGATACATTGTTAGAACAGCTAAATGAAGTCAAATTTCTTGGCCTTCAGGTAGATAAGCATTTGTACTGGAAGTCACATATTAGCTACATCACACCTAAACTTAGCTTAGCATGTTATGCTCTCCGTGCACTCGTTAAATTTCACTTAATCGATACCCTTAAATTGGTGTATTTTGCATACTTTAACTCCATCATCGAGTATGGAATAATATTCTGGGGTAATTCAGTAGATAGTAAATGCATATTCCGGATACAGAAGAAAGCTATACCAATAATCTGTAATGCTTATAGCAGACAGTCATGCAAAGAACTATTTCAAAAATTGGGCATCCTCACCTTACCTTGTGTTTATATATTATCCATTTTAAAATTCTGTGCAGGTAATCGACATAGTTTCATAACAAACATGGAAATTCATAACATTAATACTAGACAAAAGGGATTGATTCATCGTCCCAATGCCAATCTTCGTTGCTTTCAGAAAGGTGTATATTATGAAACAATCAAGATATTTAATGCTCTCCCCAGTAATCTCAAAGAAAATATTGGGAATTTCAGGCCTCTCTTAAGGATTACCTTTGCAATAAATCATTTTACTCTGTAGATGCAAATTTAAAGGACAAATCTGTCTGACAATACCGTTATAATCATTGTATTTATAAGTATTACAATGTATTGCATATTGTGTATATTAGTGTATGTTTTATATTAAAATTAAACTGATTTATACTTTGATTTGTACGAATGTGTCTAATGAAGTTTTTAGTATTTAGCAATGACACCAGGTCTGTAAAGCCTGATGTTTTGATATTTTACACTCTAGTACATAATTGTAAATCTTTGCATTGGAAATTCTATAACATATTTGTAAATATGTGTTGTAATTTGTTGACATTTATGAAGAGTACATAATACAATAATTATGTTTTAGTTTATATAATTGCTACTAGTAACTATTATGTCGATAATTTGAAAACTATCATCTGACATAACATTAGTTTTACATATAGTGAAATTATATTTATTTGTTAATACACTCTAACACTATATTTTGATACTCTTTGTTTTAGGTGCATGCAAAAAAATACTCTGTTGTTTTTGTAACCTATGCTTTTAGCACTAGAGCTTTGTACATTTTTCTTCATAGTATATAAACATATATACATATATATACATGTATATGCCTTGACAAGTTCTATGTTCAGTGGCTTTCCGGCCTAAACGAACCTGCAGAATGCTTTCTAATCTAATCTAATCTAATCTGATCTGATCTCTGGAGTTGTCACTTTTACAGGGCGTTCAGAGCGAGGTTCATCACTAGTGCTCGTACATTCCATTTTAAACTCTGCAACCCACCTTTTAGTCTTTTAATATGAAGGGGTAGAGTCTTTCAATGTATTGTCCATTTCCTGCTTGATTTATTTAGGCGTTAAGCCTTTCAAATGGAAGTATTTACTCTCTGATCGCTTTTCCATATCCTCCATTTTCGTGAAAACTCTAAAGCTGTCTTGTTTAAAATGCTGTAGTTTTAAAACTAAACAAGCTATTAACCTGTAACTATGGTTACTGGCTAGGCTAGACTAAGGCTATACGATGTTACCGTCTAACGGTCCTAGTGGTGCCATATCTGTGTGAAGTCCGGAACTTATCAGCTGACCCTAATGTGTATAGAAATCTCGTATTGTGATCGTCTGTTGTTGACCAGTAGGCAATGCATAGAAGAAGGAATGCAATGCAAGAATAAAATTTGAATTACAATCTTTTGCCTTGTATTGCATACCGTGTTGCTTGTGTCTATGTGAATGATTACATTGAATAACATGGATGCAAGATCTGTCCACCAACCTGATATGGAGCCTGTATTATATAAGTTGACTCTCCTCCAACAATACGATTAGGAAAACGCTGACCCATGTATTTTTCTGAAATGTAATAAAGAAATATTAGTGTGCATCTGAACATTCTTGCCAAAAGGATGTTGGAAACGTTTAATCAGTATAATATATACCTTTTTGCATTAATAAATACATTATAAGGTAACAGGCGCTTTGGCACAACTAAATAACAAAAGAGATCAACATAGAACTTTATTTATGAAGTTACAGAACCTTACTCTACTTCTCGACATAATGGTCATTGCTGTCAAGATATTTATTGTCACGTGGTACCTGTTTTTCAACTTTCACCGCCAAACATCTGAACCATGATGTACTGCCACATTGAGGTCTTCATCAGCTAAGAAATCTTTTCCACCAAAAGTCAACAACGTTTTTTCTGAGTTCTTTTATCAACATTTCCTTTCAAATTCTCCATAACGATTGATAAACTTCCTCTTTGTCGTACACACTGCCTCTTCTTTGATTACTTGTAAATTATGCGTCATTTCTGACTGACGACTCGTTCATTGTATTTCACTATACAATTGCATTATTTGCCTACAAAAATTCAAGTGGCAACATTTTGTACATTCAAAATAAGGAATATTTTTTTAGCGGAAGAAAAATATAACATCTTCATTGAAATAGTGGAACCATTTGACACTAAATCTCTTGACAGAATGGAGATTACGTTGAGAAATACAGTTAAGTGCAGCAATTAAAGTTTTGTGTTGATATCTTTCGTTATTATTAGTTGTGCCAAATCATCTGATACTTTCTGGATGGCCCTCATAGTTTGTATATGGAATAGCTAGAGAGAGCTATGTGAATGGAATACATAAGATTTTTACTTTCTCTGCACGTACTATGCGCAAGGTGTGTATAGAGAAGGTATTATATAGCTCTCAAAAATTCTATTCCTAAATAACAAAAAAGCATTTTTATAAGGATGTCCATGTGTATGTCTGCCTTTCACTCTGTGTGTATGTTTGGGCGGCGTAGTTCAAAAACGAAAACACCCTTTAAAACCAAACTTGGTATTTAAGTTTTGGTATTTTCCAAGGATGCTACACGGGAGATTTTCAAGAAAATCCCTCCACACTCAACTAACCTTTACATGGAAAAAAATACAAACATTTTGATTGTCTAATAAGGCTCTAAAGATTTTGATTAAAATCTCGTATATTTAAAATATTTACACGAACAATAAAATGTTTATCTTCAATTTTCTGGGATGTCGTCTCCTCCTCGGTGGTAGCGTTGCTACTTGCTAAACGGGAGACCTCGGTTCGATTCCCAGTACCGGAGTGGGGATTTTTGCCCCGCTGGGAGACCTGGACCGGAGTGCACTCAGTCTCCTGAGATCCCTGGGGGGGGGGTGTCAATTGATGGAGAAGTAGTGGCTCCAGCTCATGAGGACCGCAATTACAGGCCGGGGGGTGGTTCGTGGCGCTGACCACGTCTTACCCTCCAATACTGCACCCCATCCATGGCGTCTGTCGTGTACTGAGATGGGGACACAGCGTTCGGGCGGTAGGCCTTGTGAGCTGTCGTGCCATGGGTTATTATAGCCTCTGAGGAGATGCTTATTCTGGATGAAGTTTGTGGAATTTACAGCGTTTGGGCGGTAGGCCTTGTGAGCTGTCGTGCCATGGGTTATTATAGCCTCTGAGGAGATGCTTATTCTGGATGAAGTTTGTGGAATTTACAGCGTTTGGGCGGTAGGCCTTGTGAGCTGTCGTGCCATGGGTTATTATAGCCTCTGAGGAGATGCTTATTCTGGATGAAGTTTGTGGAATTTACAGCGTTTGGGCGGTAGGCCTTGTGAGCTGTCGTGCCATGGGTTATTATAGCCTCTGAGGAGATGCTTATTCTGGATGAAGTTTGTGGAATTTACAGCGTTTGGGCGGTAGGCCTTGTGAGCTGTCGTGCCATGGGTTATTATAGCCTCTGAGGAGATGCTTATTCTGGATGAAGTTTGTGGAATTTACAGCGTTTGGGCGGTAGGCCTTGTGAGATGTCGTGCCATGGGTTATTATAGCCTCTGAGGAGATGCTTATTCTGGATGAAGTTTGTGGAATTTTGCAAAACTGGTAAACCGTAAGAGGTGGACAAAAACTTACCACACAAAAATGTATATTTTTTTTATAACACACAAGTTATGTTATATAAATTTTTTCGTGAGGTTCCCCGTTCTGAGATATTCCTTGTTTTTAGTTTCAATTTTAAAATAGTTATACTTTTCTCATACGCGAATGTCAGCCCCTGTCCATACAAACAAAGGAACTTTAATCACATAGCAGCCAGTTTTTAAAGATTTTACTATTGATTTAGGCTATGATACTCCCTTATTTCCCTTCTACTTACAAGAAAGCAAGTAATAAGACTATTTCCGTTAATTTTTACTCGATTAGCATGAAGTAAACAGAACAATCTGGGCTTTTTAACAATAATTTCTGGTAAAGATGTAGAAAAAGCCTTATGAATGGAACACATCAGACTCTTTGTGCTTATTTTCCAAATAAAAAATCTTACGTGTTCCATTCACATTACTCTCTCTACATCTCTGCAACAAATTATTGTTAAAAAGCGTATGCTTCTATTGACTGCATACTAATCGAGAACAAATTGGCAGAAATAGTGTTATTTCTTGCTTCCTTGGAAGTAGAAGCGAAATAAGGGAGTACCAAGGTTAAAGGGGTAGTCAACAGCTGGTGGCTATTGACTGAAGTTCGTTTGTTTGTATGAATAGGAGTTGACAAATTGAGAAAAGTATAAGTTTTTCAAAGCTGTAACCAAAAACAAGGAATATCTCAAAAACGATCAACTCTACGAAACAAATACATGTAACATAACGTGTGTGTTTTAATGTGCTCTACATTTGTTGTGTGGTAGGTTTTGTCCATTCCTTACGGTTTAGCACTTATGCAAAGTTCCGTAAAATTCATTCAGAATAAAGTTGTCTTCAGAGGTTATTTCCAGAAAATTCAAGATATATATTTTATTTTCTAGGTAAATATCTTTAATATACTATATTTTAATCAAAAGCTTTAGAGGCATTTTTGAGAAGATCAAAATTTTTGAAAACATTTCCATTAGATGCGTAGTTGGGGGTTCTGAGATTTTTTTCAAAAGCCTTCGTGTCGAATCCTTGGAGGATCCAAATTTAAGTAACAACGGTCTTTTCGAGAAAGTAAAAATTAATGCAAGAGTTAAATTCACTATAGTAAAAATATTGACAAACATTGTTGCCTATATTTTACACCGAACTTTTAGTCTAAATATAACAACAGCAATTGTAGAATGACTTCACAGTAGTACTTACCAGGACGGGAGTATGAACAAAAAATAAATAAGAATAAAATTCCGAAAATCATAGCTATTTCGTTAGTTTTCCTGTATCTTAAATAGCTGAAGGTGTGTAACGGTTGAAGAGTTGAATTTCTATAAGAATAGAGTAAATTCCAAGTCTAGTACATCAGTGGAATTGTTCCACTGTTCTTTCCTCAATCGAAATGATTGATGGGGCTTTATGTTATGGTCTTATTTGCTAGTTTGCAGCAATTAAGACATTACCTAAGATAAGAATTGAGGTAATTACACAATCATATTATTTTATTGGTTTTAAGTTTCAAATGCACATAAAACTTTTATGATCCAACTGATTACATGATACAGAGTGACGAAACATTGAGACTACCAACGAAATGTTAGGTCTTTCAAATTTAACTTCAACCTTAAATATACTTTCTGTATATAAAAATGTGTTCCATTCACATGGCTTTCTTTATAGCTGTGTAACAAGTTATTGATAATAAGCGTATTCTATTTTCTTCATGCTAGTGGAGAAGATTTAGCAGAAGTAATCTTCTTAGCTGCTTCCTTGTAAGTAGAAGCGAAATAAGGGAGTACCATAAGTTAAAGTGATAGTCAAAAGTTGGTTGCTATGTGTCTGAAGTTCATTTGTTTGTATGGACAGGAGTTGACAAATTCCTGTATGAAAAAAGTATAAGTTTTTCAAAGCTGAAACCAATAACAAGGGAAAAAATGTATATTATATAAATTGTGTGTTGTAATTTAGTCTACATTTTTTGTTTGGTAAACTTTTGTCTATTTCTTACGGTTTAGCAGTTATGCAAAATTCCGTAAAATACATCCAGCATATAGTATAGCCTTCAGAGGCTATTCTCAGAAAATTAAAAATATACATTTTATCTGTGAGGTAAATATCTTTAATATACAATATCTTAATCAAAATCGTTAGTCATTTTTAAGAAAAGCAAAATTTTGGAAAAAAGTTCCATATAAAGAGTATTTGGGGGTGGGTCAATTTTTTTGTAATTCTACGTGTCTTATCCTTGGAAGATAGCAAAGCTAAATACTAAGTTTGTTATTTAACGGTCTTTTCGCTTTTTGAGCTATGCTGTCCACACATACACACACACACACACACACACACACACACACACACACACACACGGATCTTTTCCTGAAAATTCTTTTTTTGGGATAAAAGGGGACCCAAGACATGTATTTCTGGTGAAATCTCGTAATCGAATTTTAGAGTGGATTAAAATACATTCTCCATCCCTATGTACATTGTACTTGCGGGGTTAAAGGGGGTAAAAGAAGCTAAAATATCGTCAAATTACGCTGAAAAGACCCTTATTCTAAATTTTTAAACTACATATTACTTTCTCTTCACGTACTAGTACATAGTACATACAGGAAGTATTGTATTGCACCCAAAAATTCGATTTTCCGGAAATATATGCTTTCGGGTCTCCCAAGTCTAAAACATACATTTTAAGAACAAGGTGCAAGAGAAACTCTGATGTATTCCATTCACATGCCTTTCTCTGCATCTCTGTAACAAATTATTGTTAAAAAACTTATGTTTCTATTTACTTAATACTAATCGAATAGAAGCAAAATGGGGGAGTACCATAGGTTAAAGTGATAGTTAAAAGCTGGTTGCTAAGTGACTGAAGTTCCTTTGTGTGTATGGACAGGAGTTGATAGATTCCTGCATGAGAAAAGTATAAGTTGTTTAAAGCTGAAACCAAAAACAAGCAATATCTCAAAAATGATCAACTCCGAGTAAAAAAACTATATAACATAAAGTGTGTGTTTTTTTTTTTTGTGCTCTAAAATTTTTGGTAAGTTTTTGTCCATCTCATACGGTTTAGCAGTTATGCAAAATTCCGTAAAATTCATTGAGAATGAAGTAGTCTTCAGAGGCTGTTCATAGAAAGTTATTTGTTAGGTAAATGTGTTTAATATACGATATTTTAATTAAAATCTTTAGAGCCATTTTTGAGAAAATCAAAATTTTCGAAAAAATTTCATGTTAAAGGTACTTGGGGTAAGTAAGAAACAAACTTAAATACCAAGTTTGGTATTCAACGTTCTTTTGTTGAGCTATGCTGTCCACAGACACACTGGCGCGCGCACACACACACACACACACACACACACACACAAGCGCGCGCATACTCGGGGACCTTTTTGTAAAAATGGTCTTTTTGAATTCAGGGGGACCCAAAACATGTATTTCCGGTGAAATCCCGGTATCGAGTTTTGGGTGGAGTGCAGTAGCTTCTCTATATATTATGTACTTAGTATGTGTAGAGAAAGTAAAAAGCTGTTCTTCTATCTACTTCATGCAAATCAAGATAAACATTGGCAGAAACGGTCTTCCTTCTTAGTTGCTTGTAAGTAGAAGGGAAACAAGTAGGCTAATCCCAGATTCAAATGTTTTAAAATGGCTTTGCATACATCTTTACTATCTCGAAAAGACAATTTCTTCGCGTGGCGGGATTTTACAAGTTCTTGTATGAGAAAAGTTGAAGTATTTTAATACTGAAACCAATAACAAGAAATGTCGTGAAAAAAGTTAACTCGTCCAAGAAAAAAAAATGAGACCTTCATTTTTACTTTCTCTATACGTACTATGTACATAGTGTAAGGATTATTAATATTAATTGGCGCATAAGCACCAGAAAAATGAGTACAGAATTGTTGCATACATACACACATACACATACATACACATACACATACATACACACATACACACATACACGTACACACATACATACACATACACATACACATACATACACACATACATACATACACATACACACATACACATACACACATACACATACACACATACACATACACACATACACATACACACATACATACATATACATACACATACATATACATATACATATACACATACACACATACATACACACATACATACATACACATACACACATACATACATACATACATACATACATACATACATACATACATACATACATACATACATACATACATACATACATACATACATACATACATACATACATACATACATACATACATACATACATACATACATACATACATACATACATACATACATACACACATACACACATACACACATACACACATACATACACTTAATAATTTGGATTATGTTGCAATTTCTGGAGATTTCATTGCCAGAGAAGGGATACAAATAGATAAAATTTTAGGGACTTAAGGTATTAGGGAGTCAATTTTAGGAATATAAATATATACACACATACTTCCATATACATGAATACAAACATATGTAATACATATGTACAATTAATAATGCGATGTTTTGTAACCTCTGGTGATTTGAATGCCAGAGTAGTGAATCAACAAAGAGATATAATTTTTAGACTGAAGGTTTTAGACAGTAAATTTTAGAGACCATATATATATATATATATATATATATATACATCCACATGCATAAATACTTAATACCCATGTAAAATAAATAAATGTTTTCTGTAATTTCTGGTGATTTTAACGCCAGGGTAAGAAACCAACCAAACAGATAAAACTTTAGGGACTCAAGGTTTAGACGGTCAATTTTAAGGACATTATATACACCTACTTCCACATGCATAAATACCTAATACCTGTATACAATTAATAATTGTTTTTTATTTATTTGATATATTTTATGATCTCTGGTGATTTGAATGCCAAGGTAGGGAATCAACAAATAGACGCAATTTTAGTGACACACAGTTTTTGGGAGTAAATTTTAGGGATATGCATATATATACACATATTTCCACATACATAAATACATAAAATACATAATGCATTTATATATAATTAACAAATTTATATTTTTGTAATCTCTATAGAGATTTGAATGCCAGTGTAGACAACAAACAAATAGATGCAATTTTAGGGTCACAAGGTTTAAGGGACTCAATTTTAGGGACATATATTTATTTATATACATATATATACATATATACATATATATACATATATACATACTTTTACACATTTATATACTTACTTTGCCATTATCATTAGGTATTATATCTTTATACAATGATTTAAATTGAGTTCTGTTTTTACACTTTTCGTTTCGTAATCGGCTTACCCTCACAACACTTTTACTTTCTCTACACGTACTATGTACATAGTGTATAGAGAAGGTATTGCACTCCACCAAAAAATTCGATACCAAGATTTCACCGGAAGTATACGTTTTGGGGTCCCCTATATCCCAAAAAAAAATTATTTTCAGAAAAAGGTCCGTGTGTGTCCGTGTGACTGTAAACACGATATCTCAAAAACGAAAAGTAGGTAAAATACCAAACTTAGTATTTAAGTTTAGTATCTTCTAGGGATGCGACACAAAGATTTTAAGAAAAATCCCCCCACTCCAAACTAACATTTACATGAATTTTTTTCGAAAGTTTTTATTTTCTTAAAAATGGCTCTAACGGTTTTGATTAAAATACAGCATATTAAAGGTACTTACCCCACAAATAAAATTTATATCTTGAATTTTCTGAGAAAAGCTTCTGAAGACTACTTTATTCTCAATGAATTTTACTGTATATTACATAACTGCTAAATCGTAAGAGATGAACAAGAACTTGCCACACAAAAACGTAGAGCACGTTAAAACACATAATTAATGATATACTCATTTTTTTAGTGTAGTTGACCGTTTTCAAGATATTTCTTGTTTTTAGTTTCAGCTTTGAAAAACGTAGCTTTCTCATACAGGAATTTGTCAACTCGTGTCCATACAAACAAAGCAACTTCAGTCATATAGCAACCAGCTTTTGACTATCACTTTAACCTATTGCACTCCCTTAATTCCCTTCTACTTACAAGGAAAAAAGTAATAAGACTATTTTTTCTAATTTTTTCTCGATTATCGTGAATTAAATAGAAGCATAAGCTTTCTAACAATAATTTGTTACAGAGATGTAGAGAAAGCCTTGTGAATGCATCAGATTTTTAGGACTGACGGGAATGTAGGACTTTCAAGCAAATGACTAGAGGACAGAGGCCTATGACACGAAACCACAGAATGAAGAACGTGTTACGAGGGGTTGGCCCGTAGCTAAGTGAAGATGAAGAAGTGGATGATAAGAAATATAAGCGAAATTGATAATTGGAAAGGTGATGATGGACCAATTGGTGGATAAAATGGCGGGCGAAACCGGAGGACTCCGAGAAAACCTACCCAGACGTCGCTTCGTCTACCACGAATACCACATGTGAATGCTTGGGATCGAACCCGGGCCGTCTAGATGGGAGACGAGCGGTCTAACCACTCAGACTACTACATACATACATACATACATACATACATACATACATACATACATACATACATACATACATACATACATACATACATACATACATACATACATACATACATACATACATACATACATACATACATACATACATACATACATACATACATACATACATACATACATACATACATACATACATACATACATACATACATACATACATACATACATACATACATACATACATACATACATACATACATACATACATACATACATACATACATACATACATACATACATACATACATACATACATACATACATACATACATACATACATACATACATACATACATACATACATACATACATACATACATACATACATACATACATACATACATACATACATACATACATACATACATACATACATACATACATACATACATACATACATACATACATACATACATACATACATACATACATACATACATACATACATACATACATACATACATACATACATACATACATACATACATACATACATACATACATACATACATACATACATACATACATACATACATACATACATACATACATACATACATACATACATACATACATACATACATACATACATACATACATACATACATACATACATACATACATACATACATACATACATACATACATACATACATACATACATACATACATACATACATACATACATACATACATACATACATACATACATACATACATACATACATACAATTAATAATTCAATTTTGTAGCAATGTCAAGAGATTTGAGTGCCAGGCTGGAGAACCAACAAATGTTTTTAGAGACGCGAGGTTTGGAGGTTAATTTTAGGGACATACATATATACATACTACTACATATATACGTACTTCAGCATATATATACTACATATCTACGTATTTCTGTACATATATATAATTAATATATATGGAATTTTGTTGCAATCTCTGGAGATTTCAATGCCAGTATAGCGAACTAACCAATATATGCAATTTTAGGCACTGAATGTGAGCAAATTATAAATGAAAAAGTTAAACTCCTGTTAACTTTTGAAATTTCTATTGAAACTTAAAACTAAAATAGTTTGTTTACAAGAAAAGTTGCTAACAAGTAGAAGAGAATAAGGGAATGCGCTATGCTAAAATGATTGTCAAATGTTTTAAAAGCTATCGTTGTGCGATTGTCGTTGCAAATGACTTATTTGCTTGGCCATAAGTAGAACAAAAGAAAAGCAGACACTTCCTGTCTGAGAAAAGTTTAAGTACTTCACAATTGAAACCAATAAAAAGAAATATCTCGAAAACGGTTACCTCCACAACAAAAACGTAAAGGACAAAAATTGTGTGTTTTGTCGTTCTGTACATTTTTTGTGTAGTGAGTTTTCTTCGATCTCTTACGCTTTAGCAGATAAGCAAAATTCATCCAGAATAAATAGGTCTTAAGAAGCTATTCCCCAAAAATTCCACATATACATTTTATTTCGGACATAAATAGCTTTAATATTCGGGATTTTAATTAAAATCGTAAGCGCCATTTTTAAGAAAATTAAAATTTGCGAAATTTGTTCCATGTTAAGGGTAGGTTTTAGTAGGGGGATGTTTTTGAACTCCGCGGAAAAAAATGTATATTGTTAAGTTTTTGTCCATCTCTTACGGTTTAGTAGTTATGCAAAGCTCATCCAGAACAAATTAGTCTCCAGAGGCTATTTCCAGAATATTCAATATATACAATTTATTTGTCAGGTAAATATCTTTAATATACGATATTTTAATGAACATGTAAAGTGTAGTTGGGAGTGGGGGGATTTTCTTGAAAATCTTTGAGTCCTATCCATGGAAGATACCAAACTTAAAATACCATAAACATGGACAGTTTTCTAAATTTTTTTTTTTCCTTTTTTTGATTCATGAGGTACTAAAACATGTGTTTCCAGTGAAATCTTAATATTGATCGTTTGGGTGCTGTAGTCTATACTATGTACATAGTACGCGTAGAGAAATTAAAAATAATTGTGGAGTGAATGCAACACGCCATTTTGTTTTACAGGGATCCAGAAAAAATATCTGATGGTTTACCATTCACATGACTTCCTCTACATCTCTGCAACAAGTTATTCTTAAAAAGTTTATACTACTATTTACTTCATGATAAGCAATAAAATTATCAGAAATAGTCTTATTACTTACTTCCTTGTAACTGGAAGCGAAATAAGGGAATACCATAGGTTTAAGTGATAGTCAAAAGCTGTTTGCTATGTCACTAAAGTTCCTTTGGCGTTGTATGGATAGCAGTTGACAAATTCCTATATGAGAAAAGTAAAAATTCTGCAAAAACAAGGAATGTCTGAAAAACGGTGTACTCCACGAAAAGAAGTATACAACATAATTTGTGTGTTTTATCCATCTCATACGGTTTAGCAGTTATTCAAAATTCAATAAAATTCGTCCAGAATAAAGCACACTTCAGAGGCTATTCCCAGAAAATTCAAGATATACATTTTATTTGTCAGGTAAATAACTCTAATATATGATATTTTAATCAAAATCGTTAGAACCATTTTTGAAAAAGTTCCAATTAAAGGGTAGTTAGGGGTGTTTTTTTTTCTCAAAATCTTAGTGTCGCATCCCTGGAAGATACTAAACTTAAATACAAAGTTTCGTATTTTACCGATTTTTTTGTTTTTGAGATATCGTGTTCACAGGCACATGGGCACACACACACGGACGTTTTTCCTAAAACGCTTCTTTTAGATAAAGGGCGCCCTAAAATATATATTTCCGTTGAAATCCTGGTATCGAATTTTTGGGTGGAGTGCAATACCTTTTCTATACACTATGTAGATAGCGCGTATAGAGAAAGTAAAAAACAAGTAATTTCTCAGAAATGGTCAATTGTATGAAAACATAAATCGTGTGTTTTTCAACGAGAACTATATTTTTTGTGCAGTAAGTTCTTGTATGTTTCTTACGGTGTACCAGTTACGCAAAATTGAACCAAATTCATCCAGAATAAAGAGGTCTTTATATGTAATTCCCAGAAAAGTCAAGACAACATTTTAGTGGCCATGTAAATATCTTTAATGTACGGTATTTTAATCATTTTCGTTAGAGCCATTTTTGAGAAAATCAATATTTTTGAAATTTTTTCCATGTAAAGCATAGTTTGGGATGAGTAGTTTTTTCTCGAAATCTTCGTCTCAAATCCCTGGTATACTTAAATGCCAATATTGGTATTTTACTGACTTTTCTCCGGAATATTGCTTCTCTGAAACTATTGTTCATCTTCACTATTGAAGGTTTCACAAAGGAACCGAATTGTTGGCCACTGTATGTTAAGTGTATAATTTTACTATAGAGTTTTATCTGTGTTTATTTTTTACCCGTCAATAAAATAATGATATTTTTTGTAATAATCCGAACTCTTATTTTAATTGTAAGATATGCACACACCCAAGTCCCTTATCAGAATATATCACTATAAAACTCAAGGTATATATTCGAAGCAAAATAGCTGTAAACTTCAAGTGATACACCTGAGCTTGGAAATTGCATTATTGGAAATAAAGGTATACTTTTTTGGACTTGTACACCAGCTACAGATATGGTAAAATACAAGAAGATGAGTCACATGGCTATGTTTCTCAACTTTGTAGCCCTATTTGTTCTTCGCTTCCACTCCTGTGCCGGTAAGTAATACAAGAAGATGAGTCACATGGCTATGTTTCTCAACTTTGTAGCCCCATTTGTTCTTCGCTTCCACTCCTGTGTCGGTAAGTAATACAAGAAGATGAGTCACATGGCTATGTTTCTCAACTGTGTAGCCCTATTTGTTCTTCGCTTCCACTCCTGTGCCGGTAAGTAATACGGTAAAACACAAGAAGATGAGTCACATGGCTATGTTTCTCAACTTTGTAGCCCTATTTGTTCTTCGCTTCCACTCCTGTGCCGGTAAGTAATACAAGAAGATGAGTCACATGGCTATGTTTCTCAACTTTGTAGCCCTATTTGTTCTTCGCTTCCACTCCTGTGTCGGTAAGTAATACAAGAAGATGAGTCACATGGCTATGTTTCTCAACTGTGTAGCCCTATTTGTTCTTCGCTTCCACTCCTGTGCCGGTAAGTAATACGGTAAAACACAAGAAGATGAGTCACATGGCTATGTTTCTCAACTGTGTAGCCCTATTTGTTCTTTGCTTCCACTCTTGTGCCGGTAAGTAATACTAGAAGATGAGTCACATGGCTATGTTTCTCAACTTTGTAGCCCTATTTGTTCTTCGCTTCCACTCCTGTGTCGGTAAGTAATACAAGAAGATGAGTCACATGGCTATGTTTCTCAACTGTGTAGCCCTATTTGTTCTTTGCTTCCACTCTTGTGCCGGTAAGTAATACGATAAAACACAAGAAGATGAGTCACATGGCTATGTTTCTCAACTTTGTAGCCCTATTTGTTCTTCGCTTCCACTCCTGTGCCGGTAAGTAATACAAGAAGATGAGTCACATGGCTATGTTTCTCAACTTTGTAGCCCTATTTGTTCTTCGCTTCCACTCTTGTGCCGGTAAGTAATACGGTAAAACACAAGAAGATGAGTCACATGGCTATGTTTCTCAACTGTGTAGCCCTATTTGTTCTTTGCTTCCACTCTTGTGCCGGTAAGTAATACGGTAAAACACAAGAAGATGAGTCACATGGCTATGTTTCTCAACTTTGTAGTCCTATTTGTTCTTTGCTTCCACTCCTGTGTCGGTAAGTAATACGGTAAAACACAAGAAGATGAGTCACATGGCTATGTTTCTCAACTGTGTAGCCCTATTTGTTCTTTGCTTCCACTCTTGTGCCGGTAAGTAATACGGTAAAACACAAGAAGATGAGTCACATGGCTATGTTTCTCAACTGTGTAGCCCTATTTGTTCTTTGCTTCCACTCCTGTGTCGGTAAGTAATACGGTAAAACACAAGAAGATGAGTCACATGGCTATGTTTCTCAACTGTGTAGCCCTATTTGTTCTTTGCTTCCACTCCTGTGCCGGTAAGTAATACGGTAAAACACAAGAAGATGAGTCACATGGCTATGTTTCTCAACTTTGTAGCCCTATTTGTTCTTCGCTTCCACTCCTGTGCCGGTAAGTAATACAAGAAGATGAGTCACATGGCTATGTTTCTCAACTGTGTAGCCCTATTTGTTCTTTGCTTCCACTCCTGTGCCGGTAAGTAATACGATAAAACACAAGAAGATGAGTCACATGGCTATGTTTCTCAACTGTGTAGCCCTATTTGTTCTTTGCTTCCACTCCTGTGCCGGTAAGTAATACGATAAAACACAAGAAGATGAGTCACATGGCTATGTTTCTCAACTGTGTAGCCCTATTTGTTCTTCGCTTCCACTCCTGTGCCGGTAAGTAATACAAGAAGATGAGTCACATGGCTATGTTTCTCAACTTTGTAGTCCTATTTGTTCTTCGCTTCCACTCCTGTGCCGGTAAGTAATACAAGAAGATGAGTCACATGGCTATGTTTCTCAACTTTGTAGTCCTATTTGTTCTTTGCTTCCACTCCTGTGCCGGTAAGTAATACAAGAAGATGAGTCACATGGCTATGTTTCTCAACTGTGTAGCCCTATTTGTTCTTTGCTTCCACTCCTGTGCCGGTAAGTAATACGATAAAACACAAGAAGATGAGTCACATGGCTATGTTTCTCAACTGTGTAGCCCTATTTGTTCTTCGCTTCCACTCTTGTGCCGGTAAGTAATACGGTAAAACACAAGAAGATGAGTCACATGGCTATGTTTCTCAACTGTGTAGCCCTATTTGTTCTTTGCTTCCACTCCTGTGTCGGTAAGTAATACAAGAAGATGAGTCACATGGCTATGTTTCTCAACTGTGTAGCCCTATTTGTTCTTCGCTTCCACTCCTGTGCCGGTAAGTAATACGGTAAAACACAAGAAGATGAGTCACATGGCTATGTTTCTCAACTTTGTAGTCCTATTTGTTCTTTGCTTCCACTCCTGTGCCGGTAAGTAATACAAGAAGATGAGTCACATGGCTATGTTTCTCAACTTTGTAGTCCTATTTGTTCTTTGCTTCCACTCCTGTGCCGGTAAGTAATACGGTAAAACACAAGAAGATGAGTCACATGGCTATGTTTCTCAACTGTGTAGCCCTATTTGTTCTTTGCTTCCACTCCTGTGCCGGTAAGTAATACAAGAAGATGAGTCACATGGCTATGTTTCTCAACTTTGTAGCCCTATTTGTTCTTTGCTTCCACTCCTGTGTCGGTAAGTAATACGGTAAAACACAAGAAGATGAGTCACATGGCTATGTTTCTCAACTGTGTAGCCCTATTTGTTCTTTGCTTCCACTCCTGTGCCGGTAAGTAATACAAGAAGATGAGTCACATGGCTATGTTTCTCAACTTTGTAGCCCTATTTGTTCTTTGCTTCCACTCCTGTGTCGGTAAGTAATACGGTAAAACACAAGAAGATGAGTCACATGGCTATGTTTCTCAACTTTGTAGCCCTATTTGTTCTTTGCTTCCACTCTTGTGCCGGTAAGTAATACGGTAAAACACAAGAAGATGAGTCACATGGCTATGTTTCTCAACTTTGTAGCCCTATTTGTTCTTCGCTTCCACTCCTGTGCCGGTAAGTAATACGGTAAAACACAAGAAGATGAGTCACATGGCTATGTTTCTCAACTTTGTAGTCCTATTTGTTCTTCGCTTCCACTCCTGTGCCGGTAAGTAATACAAGAAGATGAGTCACATGGCTATGTTTCTCAACTGTGTAGCCCTATTTGTTCTTCGCTTCCACTCCTGTGCCGGTAAGTAATACAAGAAGATGAGTCACATGGCTATGTTTCTCAACTGTGTAGCCCTATTTGTTCTTTGCTTCCACTCCTGTGCCGGTAAGTAATACAAGAAGATGAGTCACATGGCTATGTTTCTCAACTGTGTAGCCCTATTTGTTCTTCGCTTCCACTCCTGTGCCGGTAAGTAATACGGTAAAACACAAGAAGATGAGTCACATGGCTATGTTTCTCAACTTTGTAGTCCTATTTGTTCTTTGCTTCCACTCCTGTGCCGGTAAGTAATACAAGAAGATGAGTCACATGGCTATGTTTCTCAACTTTGTAGTCCTATTTGTTCTCTGCTTCCACTCCTGTGCCGGTAAGTAATACGGTAAAACACAAGAAGATGAGTCACATGGCTATGTTTCTCAACTGTGTAGCCCTATTTGTTCTTTGCTTCCACTCCTGTGCCGGTAAGTAATACGGTAAAACACAAGAAGATGAGTCACATGGCTATGTTTCTCAACTTTGTAGCCCTATTTGTTCTTCGCTTCCACTCCTGTGCCGGTAAGTAATACAAGAAGATGAGTCACATGGCTATGTTTCTCAACTGTGTAGCCCTATTTGTTCTTCGCTTCCACTCCTGTGCCGGTAAGTAATACAAGAAGATGAGTCACATGGCTATGTTTCTCAACTTTGTAGCCCTATTTGTTCTTTGCTTCCACTCCTGTGCCGGTAAGTAATACAAGAAGATGAGTCACATGGCTATGTTTCTCAACTGTGTAGTCCTATTTGTTCTTTGCTTCCACTCCTGTGCCGGTAAGTAATACAAGAAGATGAGTCACATGGCTATGTTTCTCAACTTTGTAGCCCTATTTGTTCTTTGCTTCCACTCCTGTGCCGGTAAGTAATACAAGAAGATGAGTCACATGGCTATGTTTCTCAACTGTGTAGCCCTATTTGTTCTTTGCTTCCACTCCTGTGCCGGTAAGTAATACAAGAAGATGAGTCACATGGCTATGTTTCTCAACTTTGTAGCCCTATTTGTTCTTTGCTTCCACTCCTGTGCCGGTAAGTAATACAAGAAGATGAGTCACATGGCTATGTTTCTCAACTGTGTAGCCCTATTTGTTCTTCGCTTCCACTCCTGTGCCGGTAAGTAATACAAGAAGATGAGTCACATGGCTATGTTTCTCAACTTTGTAGCCCTATTTGTTCTTCGCTTCCACTCCTGTGTCGGTAAGTAATACAAGAAGATGAGTCACATGGCTATGTTTCTCAACTGTGTAGCCCTATTTGTTCTTCGCTTCCACTCCTGTGTCGGTAAGTAATACGATAAAACACAAGAAGATGAGTCACATGGCTATGTTTCTCAACTGTGTAGCCCTATTTGTTCTTTGCTTCCACTCCTGTGTCGGTAAGTAATACGATAAAACACAAGAAGATGAGTCACATGGCTATGTTTCTCAACTGTGTAGCCCTATTTGTTCTTCGCTTCCACTCTTGTGCCGGTAAGTAATACGGTAAAACACAAGAAGATGAGTCACATGGCTATGTTTCTCAACTGTGTAGCCCTATTTGTTCTTCGCTTCCACTCTTGTGCCGGTAAGTAATACGGTAAAACACAAGAAGATGAGTCACATGGTTATGTTTCTCAACTGTGTAGCCCTATTTGTTCTTTGCTTCCACTCTTGTGCCGGTAAGTAATACGGTAAAACACAAGAAGATGAGTCACATGGCTATGTTTCTCAACTGTGTAGCCCTATTTGTTCTTCGCTTCCACTCTTGTGCCGGTAAGTAATACGGTAAAACACAAGAAGATGAGTCACATGGCTATGTTTCTCAACTGTGTAGCCCTATTTGTTCTTCGCTTCCACTCCTGTGTCGGTAAGTAATACGGTAAAACACAAGAAGATGAGTCACATGGCTATGTTTCTCAACTGTGTAGCCCTATTTGTTCTTCGCTTCCACTCTTGTGCCGGTAAGTAATACGGTAAAACACAAGAAGATGAGTCACATGGCTATGTTTCTCAACTGTGTAGCCCTATTTGTTCTTTGCTTCCACTCCTGTGTCGGTAAGTAATACGGTAAAACACAAGAAGATGAGTCACATGGCTATGTTTCTCAACTGTGTAGCCCTATTTGTTCTTCGCTTCCACTCTTGTGCCGGTAAGTAATACGGTAAAACACAAGAAGATGAGTCACATGGCTATGTTTCTCAACTGTGTAGCCCTATTTGTTCTTTGCTTCCACTCCTGTGTCGGTAAGTAATACGGTAAAACACAAGAAGATGAGTCACATGGCTATGTTTCTCAACTGTGTAGCCCTATTTGTTCTTTGCTTCCACTCTTGTGCCGGTAAGTAATACGGTAAAACACAAGAAGATGAGTCACATGGCTATGTTTCTCAACTGTGTAGCCCTATTTGTTCTTTGCTTCCACTCTTGTGCCGGTAAGTAATACGGTAAAACACAAGAAGATGAGTCACATGGCTATGTTTCTCAACTTTGTAGCCCTATTTGTTCTTCGCTTCCACTCCTGTGTCGGTAAGTAATACAAGAAGATGAGTCACATGGCTATGTTTCTCAACTGTGTAGCCCTATTTGTTCTTTGCTTCCACTCCTGTGCCGGTAAGTAATACGGTAAAACACAAGAAGATGAGTCACATGGCTATGTTTCTCAACTGTGTAGCCCTATTTGTTCTTCGCTTCCACTCCTGTGCCGCTAAGTAATACAAGAAGATGAGTCACATGGCTATGTTTCTCAACTTTGTAGCCCTATTTGTTCTTTGCTTCCACTCCTGTGCCGGTAAGTAATACGGTAAAACACAAGAAGATGAGTCACATGGCTATGTTTCTCAACTGTGTAGCCCTATTTGTTCTTTGCTTCCACTCCTGTGCCGGTAAGTAATACGGTAAAACACAAGAAGATGAGTCACATGGCTATGTTTCTCAACTTTGTAGCCCTATTTGTTCTTCGCTTCCACTCCTGTGCCGGTAAGTAATACAAGAAGATGAGTCACATGGCTATGTTTCTCAACTTTGTAGCCCTATTTGTTCTTCGCTTCCACTCCTGTGCCGGTAAGTAATACAAGAAGATGAGTCACATGGCTATGTTTCTCAACTTTGTAGCCCTATTTGTTCTTCGCTTCCACTCCTGTGCCGGTAAGTAATACAAGAAGATGAGTCACATGGCTATGTTTCTCAACTTTGTAGCCCTATTTGTTCTTCGCTTCCACTCCTGTGCCGGTAAGTAATACAAGAAGATGAGTCACATGGCTATGTTTCTCAACTTTTTAGCCCTATTTGTTCTTCGCTTCCACTCCTGTGCCGGTAAGTAATACAAGAAGATGAGTCACATGGCTATGTTTCTCAACTTTGTAGCCCTATTTGTTCTTTGCTTCCACTCCTGTGTCGGTAAGTAATACAAGAAGATGAGTCACATGGCTATGTTTCTCAACTGTGTAGCCCTATTTGTTCTTTGCTTCCACTCCTGTGTCGGTAAGTAATACAAGAAGATGAGTCACATGGCTATGTTTCTCAACTGTGTAGCCCTATTTGTTCTTTGCTTCCACTCCTGTGTCGGTAAGTAATACGGTAAAACACAAGAAGATGAGTCACATGGCTATGTTTCTCAACTGTGTAGCCCTATTTGTTCTTTGCTTCCACTCTTGTGCCGGTAAGTAATACGGTAAAACACAAGAAGATGAGTCACATGGCTATGTTTCTCAACTGTGTAGCCCTATTTGTTCTTCGCTTCCACTCCTGTGTCGGTAAGTAATACGGTAAAACACAAGAAGATGAGTCACATGGCTATGTTTCTCAACTTTGTAGCCCTATTTGTTCTTCGCTTCCACTCCTGTGCCGGTAAGTAATACAAGAAGATGAGTCACATGGCTATGTTTCTCAACTTTGTAGCCCTATTTGTTCTTCGCTTCCACTCCTGTGCCGGTAAGTAATACAAGAAGATGAGTCACATGGCTATGTTTCTCAACTGTGTAGCCCTATTTGTTCTTTGCTTCCACTCCTGTGTCGGTAAGTAATACAAGAAGATGAGTCACATGGCTATGTTTCTCAACTGTGTAGCCCTATTTGTTCTTCGCTTCCACTCCTGTGTCGGTAAGTAATACGGTAAAACACAAGAAGATGAGTCACATGGCTATGTTTCTCAACTTTGTAGTCCTATTTGTTCTTTGCTTCCACTCCTGTGCCGGTAAGTAATACAAGAAGATGAGTCACATGGCTATGTTTCTCAACTGTGTAGCCCTATTTGTTCTTTGCTTCCACTCTTGTGCCGGTAAGTAATACGGTAAAACACAAGAAGATGAGTCACATGGCTATGTTTCTCAACTGTGTAGCCCTATTTGTTCTTTGCTTCCACTCCTGTGCCGGTAAGTAATACGGTAAAACACAAGAAGATGAGTCACATGGCTATGTTTCTCAACTTTGTAGTCCTATTTGTTCTTTGCTTCCACTCCTGTGTCGGTAAGTAATACAAGAAGATGAGTCACATGGCTATGTTTCTCAACTTTGTAGTCCTATTTGTTCTTCGCTTCCACTCCTGTGCCGGTAAGTAATACGGTAAAACACAAGAAGATGAGTCACATGGCTATGTTTCTCAACTTTGTAGTCCTATTTGTTCTTCGCTTCCACTCCTGTGCCGGTAAGTAATACAAGAAGATGAGTCAGATCACTATGTTTCTCAACTGTGTAGTCCTATTTGTTCTTTGCTTCCACTCCTGTGCCGGTAAGTAATACAAGAAGATGAGTCACATGGCTATGTTTCTCAACTTTGTAGTCCTATTTGTTCTTCGCTTCCACTCCTGTGCCGGTAAGTAATACAAGAAGATGAGTCACATGGCTATGTTTCTCAACTTTGTAGTCCTATTTGTTCTTCGCTTCCACTCCTGTGCCGGTAAGTAATACAAGAAGATGAGTCACATGGCTATGTTTCTCAACTTTGTAGTCCTATTTGTTCTTCGCTTCCACTCCTGTGCCGGTAAGTAATACAAGAAGATGAGTCACATGGCTATGTTTCTCAACTTTGTAGTCCTATTTGTTCTTCGCTTCCACTCCTGTGTCGGTAAGTAATACAAGAAGATGAGTCACATGGCTATGTTTCTCAACTTTGTAGCCCTATTTGTTCTTCGCTTCCACTCCTGTGCCGGTAAGTAATACGATAAAATATTTCTATAGAAACAGTTACATTACAATAGCAGTACAGACCGTATAACTACAAGTTCTCAAAAACTAAACAAAATCATTTCTAAATATTTTCATTACATTAAGTTCCTCTGAGCAATCATTCTTCTTTCTCCACCCAGAGAACGTACCTATTGCATTCCACTCGAAAATTCGATACCAAGATTTTACTTAAAAGTTTTAGGGACCCCCGTATCCAAAAAATTAGGATTATTACTTTCTCTACACGTACAATGTACATAGTGTATAGAGAATCTGTTGTATTGCACCCTAAAATACTATACCGAGATTTCATCGGAAATACATGGGACCTCCGAAATAATAAAAAAAATTGACATATGACTTTCTCTACATCTCTGCAGAAAAATATTACTAAAAAGCTTATTCTTCTATTTACTTCATGCTCTTCGAGACAAAATTAGTAGAAATAGTCTTATTGCTTGCTTCCTTGTAAGTACTAACGAAATAAGGGTGTACCGTAGGTCAAAGTAATAGTCAAAAATTGGTCGCCATGTGACCGAAGTTCCTTGGTTTGTATGGACAGGAGTGGGCAAATTCCTGTATGAGAAAAGTATAGGTATTTCAAAGCTGAAAACAATAGCAAGGAATATCTAGAAAAGATCAACCCAACCAAAAAAACTGTATATTATATAAATTGTGCTCTACATTTTTTGTGTAGTAAGTTTTTGTCCATCTCTTACGGTTTAGCAGTTATGCAAAATTCCGTAAAATACATCCAGAATAAAGTAGTCTCCAGAGGTTATTCCCAGAAAATTCAAGATATGCATATTATTTGTCAGGTAAATATCTTTAATGTACGATATTTTAATCAAAATCGTTACAGCCTTTTTTGAAAATATCAAAATTTTCGAAAAAAGTTCCATGTAAAGGGTAGAATGGGTTGGGGGACTTTACTCAAAATCTTCGTGTCGTATTCCTGGAAGATACTAAACTTAAATAGCAAGTTTAGTATTTTACCGACTTATCATTTTTGAGTTATCGTGTACACAGACACACTTACACATACTTACGGACCTTTTTCTGAAAATACTTTTTTTTTGATACAGGAGACCCTAAAACATATTTCCGGTGAAATCTCGGTATCGAATTTTTGGTAGAGTGCAGTACCTTCTCTATACACTATGTTCATAGTAAGTGTAGAGAAAGTAAAAATAGGCTTTTAAACATTAATTTGTTACAGAAATAAAGACAAAATCATATGAGTGTATGAAATCATATGCTTTCTTCAAAGTTTTGTATGAGTTTTTACACATTATAAACGCTTTCCGAAATGTTGACTAAACATTCTGTATATAAGCATATACAGTTAAACTTTTGAGTATAACTTAGCTTGAAAATACATACTCTGTGTTGATGAAAAATGAAAGAATTCTAGGGTCGGCTGATAATTCCCGGGCCTCTCAATGAAAACATCATTTAATTTTTTTTTTTCCTCAACATACTTCCAGAAATTGGTCATATCCGTGTTCTAATTTAATTAAGCCAGCTGTTTAGTGCGATGTATCAAGGTCCTCAAAACAGCTTTTTCCTCGTTGCTGTGAAATCTTCGTCCTTCAATACATTTTTTTGAGGTTTGGAAATAATTGGTAGTCACTGGGAGCTAGATCTGGCCACTAGGATGTTTGCTCAAGCAATTTGAACCTAATTCGGACATTTTTCCCATTGCAATGACTGGAGCAATGTCGTGATGAAACAATTTCTAGTTGTTTTGCCAAATGAGGCCTATGTATTTTCACTTCATCACTTAAACGTTGCAGTAAGCTTGCGTAGTAGTCATAAGTGATACTTTTAGCCTTTTCCAGGTAATCCATAAGCTAATTTCCTGTGCATCCCAGAAAACATTCGCCTTAAATTGTTAGCTGACAAAATAAGCTTTGCCTTTTTTGGAGTTGTTCACCTGGCGCAATCCACCGTTTTGACTGTGATTTACTTTCTGGAGTGTGGTGATGTATCCAAGTTTCATCAATTATAATAAGCCGTCTCAAATATTCACTGGGATTTTTACGGTAGAGCTCCACATTCTTAACAGAAACAGGTTTTCTTTGCAAAGTTTGATCAGATGTTAACAAACGCGGCACCCATCTTGCACACACCTTGTAAAAGCCCCAAACATTCCTTTAAATATTACCTGCACGTTCTTTTGATATGTACACAGCCTCTGCTATCTCAAACAACTTTAATATGCGGTCCTCCAGTGCTAAACGATGCATTTTTTCAATGATCTCTGGAGTTGTCACTTCTACAGGGCGTCCAGAGCGAGGCTCATCACTAGTGCTCGTACGCCCCATTTTAAACACTGCGACCCACCTTTTATTCATTGAATCTAAAGGGGCAGATTCTTTCAATGTATCAAGTCCTTCAAATGGAAGTATTTAATCACTGCTCGTTTTTCCAAATCCTCCATTTTCGTGAAAACTCTAAAGTTGTCTTGTTTAAAATGATGTCATTCGAAAACTATACAAGCTAATAAACTGTAACTCTGGATCCAAGCTAGTCTAAAAATAAATTCTACGTTGCTGGTGTCTAACTGTCCTAGTGGCGCCGTATCTGTGTGAGGCCCGGGACTTATCAGCGGACCCTCACACAAATCTAGTGTGTTTCATTCACTAACCTTCTCTAGCTGTTCCAATTACAAGCTATTCTTACACAAGATTATTTTTCCTTTACCTTCATCACTAATCGAGATAAACATTAGCAGAATTGATCTTATTACTTGCTTCCCTGTCAGTAGAAGGAAAATAAGGAAATACATTATACTAAAGCGATAGTCAGATCTTTCAAAAGCTGACCGATATGTGAAACAATTGAGGTTCGGTTCATTTGCATGGTCCCATTTGAGAAAAGCTAGCTCGTTTAAAACTGAAACTAATAACAACGAATACCTCATAACGTATATGACGTAAATGATGTGTTTCAACGAGATCTACCTATTTTTTTTTTTCTGTATAAATTTTTGTGAATGTTTTACAGTTTACCGGTTATGCAACGTTCTGCTAAACTCGTCCAGAATAAGGAGATATTCAAAGCTTTTCTTAGAAAATCAAAATATGCATTTTATTTGTAATATAAATATTTTTATGTACGGTATTTAACCGAAGCCGTTACAGACATTTTAGAGAATATCAACATTTTCAATGTAAATGATCTCATCCAAGGAAGATAATAAATATAAATACCAAGTTAAGTATTTAATGGTCTTTTCGTTTTTGAGCTATGCTCTCCACAGACACACACACACGGGCTTTTTTACTTTCTTTACACAATGTACTATGTGTATACAGTACTTATTGCTTTCCACCCAAACATTTGGTACCTAGATTTCTTCTGAAAATTACTTTCTCTACACGACGTACTATATGCGTAATTTATTGCATTTCACCCAAAGATTCGCTACCGAGATTTCACTGATAATACACGTTTTAGAGTTTTCCGTATCCAAAAACGCATATTTTAGAAAAAGGTCCGCGCATGTGTGTCTGTGTGCACGATAACTCAAAAACGAAGAGTCCGTAAAATAGCAATCTTGTTGTACTAAGTAGAGAATATAATAATGTGTTATTTCCTACAATGGGTTTCTTGAACACAAACACTCTAAATAAAATGTTCTTCTTTGTCATTTCCTAGAAAGCCAATTTTACACAAAAATCATAGTTCGCTTTATAATAACAGCAACAACCAAGACTACAATAACAATGTTGCGGGGAAACTAGAGCCTAATCACTTTATAATTACAAAGATATTGAGTAAAATGTTTGTCAATTGAATTTTATAATGCTGTTGTTTATTCTGTTTGGAGCAATGACTTGATCAACAAGGTGATGGTATCTTATTGTTTTGAAGAATCAGCCAATAACTACGAATTTCCTGGTTTTATTGTTGAAGGAGAGCCTGCTAATATTAGAGATTTTCCATATCAGGTTAAGCACGAACACATCATTTTTAAAATAAGCAAAATAGTTTACAATCGTGTCATAGTCTTTTAAAAAAAAAAGTAATATTACAGTTATTATTGTAACTATTCTTTTCATTAATTTTATAAATAATATTATTGCCAATATTATAGTTATTAATGTCTTTATTGTTATTGATATTATTATTATTATTATTATTATTATTATTATTATTATTATTATATACACTATCAATTTATTAGTATATAATATTCTTATTGCTATTATTATTTTATTAATATATTATTAGTTTCATCAATATACTATATTCTTATTTTTATTAATATATAATTATTATTTTCGACAATATATTATTATATTTATCAGTTCGTCCTATTGTTATTAATAGTCTTATTATTGCTAATACTACTGTTAACATTATTATTGGTATTATTCAAAATATTATTTTTATCATCATTATTATTAGCGTGTTTAATGTTACTATTATTTTTATTATTGTTTATTATTATTTACTATAATTATTACTAGTATCATTATTATGACTATAAGTGTTAATATTATCTTTAGAATATTTTAATTACTATTTTAGTTGCTGTTTTATTTATTACTATTATTATTTTAAATATTATTACTATTATTATGATCATTATTCATAATACTAATATTATTATTTTAATGGTTAATATTATTATTTTAATTACTACTATCTACTACCATTAGTTTTATTCTGATCATTATTATCTTTATTATTATTGGTATTATTATTATCATTATTACTATTATTATAATTAGTAGTAGTGCTATAGATATTATTATAATTATTAATATTGTTAAGTATATTAATATTATTAGTAGTCTTAGTATTAGTATGATAATTACTATGATTATCATTGCGAATATGATTATTTAGCTTATTAATTATTAGTAGTAGTATCAGTTTTACTATTATTATCATTTTTATTATTTTAATATTAATAATATTGCTATAGTTATTATTAGTAATGCTATGATTTTTATTGTTTTGTTATTATTATTGTTATTATTATTAATGTGGTTTTTATTATGTTTATTATTTCCATTTAAATTCCTGTTCATAGTATTCCTAATCTTAATATTAGTACACATATAAGTGTTAGAATTAATAATAGTATTAATATTAATATTATTGATATTAATATTATTAATATAATTGTTATTAATTTTTTATTATTTTTTGTTTTTATTAGTATGATTATGTATTTTATTGCTAATAATAACGGTAATAATATTAGTTATTTTTATGACTGTTATTATTTTGGTTATTATTAGTAATTATCATTAATTTAGGATTTATATTTCCACCTCATTCTCACAACATATTTAAATTATCTTCCATGTTGAATCGTTTAAACATCTAATGTGTTGCACTTTCATTACCTTTTCTGTTTTGCAAATAAACTATTCTTAGAAAAAAATTATTCTCCTCTCTACTTCTTGCTAATAAAGTTACCTATTAGCAGAAATGTTATCATTACTTGCTTATTTGTAAGTAACACGGAAATAAGGGAATATAGTAGGCTAAAGTGATAGTCAAAGGTTTAAAAAGCTCTGCGCCGTGTAAACCGATTATATTGAAATTCAGTTCTCTTTTACTTGCCCAGAAGTAACACAAAAGTGATATGAAACGAAGTTAGCTTCTCACTTGAGAAACGCTTAAGGAGTTTAAAATTGAAACCAATAACAAAAGAATCTTTGCAATGAATAGGTCTATAAAAAAGAAAATCTAATGAGTTCCATTCACAGGTCTTTCTCCAGATCCATGCAATAAGTTATTGTTAAAAAGAGCCTATTCTTCTATTTATTTAATGCCTATCGAAAAAAATAACAGAAAGTGTCTATTACTTGTTTATTTGTAACTAGATGGAAAATAAGGGAGTACCATAGAGTAAAGTGATAGGGAAATCTTTTAACATCTGGTTGCTATGTGACTAGGCCTAATCCTTTCCTCCAAGCCACTTTTTCAAGTTTGCAAATAATCAATATGGCTTTGCTATGTAGCATTAACTGCCTTATGAGGGATTTCAGTGGGTTTTCAATAATAATATTAATATACAAACACTAAATATATATTCGAATATTTAGGCCGATTATCCTACTAAGCTTCACGATGTTCATAATATCATCTTTGCCGACTGCCTGAAGCCAAAGAACTCAAGTGTAAAGAAACTAATTAGGCACCTTGGAGGCAGGAAGAAATGTTGTTCATTTAATGACGTTAAAACATGCACTCTCTCATGCATTCCATCGTGTGCTACGATTTCAACCATCGTGTTGGTTGAAACCTTACATAGTGTTTAATAACAAGCTGAGTAACAGGCTAGAAATTACTTTGAAAACGACCCGTACAAACTCTTCAACAATGATATGTATTGAAAAACCATGGAGAATATACGAAATCGAATGGTTATACGTCTTGCGGTAAACGAGAAAACATTGGAATAACTGATTTCTATGCCTACATTCATCGACAAAAGAATATATAGACCTAACCTAGCAGCTGTTTACATGGCATAACAACAGATTATATTCAACATCGGAATGAACGTAATGGATATCTCAAAAACCCTCAGGTACTCATACCAATATGAAGTGCTATTGCCGTATTATGGAATTGAAAACCTGAAGCTTATGTACATGGATACAGACTCCAATCATCGAGTTACGACAGCTGATAAATACCAGGAAAAAATGCAACTTCTAGAACATTCGGATTCATCTGATTACCCTGCAAGCCACATGTGCTACTCCACACAGAAAAAAAAAGTTTTGGGAAAAGATGAGGCCAGTGGAAAATCATCCAAAGCTTTGTCGGAGTGAGACCTAAGCTCTCGATATTGATAGAGGAATGATTAAAACAATTAAAGGTACAAACGAAGTGCTATTGAGCAGTACATCACATTCGACAGTATGCAGATTGTTTTTAAAAACAGTGAACACTTATGAATTTGATCATGTCAAAACAGCATAACATTTCATTTGTAAAAGTCAACAAAATTACTTAATCGCCCCATGATGATAAAAGTGGGATTGCTGATGATGGAATATCAACGTATGCTTATGGTCATTATAAAGCTGTGAAGGTATCATGAGAGAATACTGCACACATTGTTCATCATCGGTAACGTGGTAGGAACATTTTTTTTCACTGCAAACACTCCCATTAACCTCGTAAAAGACACATAAAGATAGAAGAACAACAATGAGGGGCGGCGGGAACACTCTCACTTGAATACATTTCTAATGCTGGTCTCAAGCCCAGATAAACGAGGAGACACGCCCAACCTCACATGCTAGATATCTATAAATATATAAAATATAAAATCTAAAAATACTAACAATGAGTCAGAAAATATGCTCAACGCTTCAACAGTAACAGCAACAACAAACACAGCAACAAATGTCGAGATTATTATTCTAGGGAAAAACATCTTGAATAAAAGAAAATAGACTGTAAAAACAACAAAAGACGAATATAACACAAAGAATCATAATGTTTACTGAACCTTTAACACTTCCACAACAAAGGCTTAGATCATTCTTCTATGTAGTGACAGCACTAAAAAGAGAGACATCATAAAAAAACACAAGTAAAACAATATGGAGACACGAAAAGTTATGTTAGATTTACAACGAAAATAAAACATGCAAACATACACCCTCGCTTCAAAAGCTATCATCTGAACATGTAGCAGTTTGGAAAAAGGATATTAATATACAAAATTGAAACAGAATACAGAAATGATCATAAGATATGAAACTATGAAAACGTATGACCAATCTGTAAAATACTACAGTCTAAAAAAACGATTAGATTATCCTGGAATGTATTAAAGTTCTATAAAACATAGTAAGTGTGAACATGTCAGAAACAACGGAACGATGACATCAATTATTGCAAAAATGCATAAAATTGTCGTAGAAACGACATAAACTAGAACAAAATTGACGTCAATTACCATCAAACATTAAGAAAGGGGCTGCATTTATTCAAATACGCTTAAAGTGGTACTAAAGGAACTAAAATGGAAGTACACCTTCGTCGCTGTAACAAAGTTATCAAAGAGCTTCCAGAAAATACATTCAGAGAGGATTTAAATATCTATTGTCTGAGTGTTTAACAGCATCCTATAGTTCCGAATACCTTAAAGTCGTAAATTAACTGTAAGGAGACTGAAAGCCTACAAAACACTCCAAAATACTGGAAATTAGACTCAAATATGCTAAAATGTCTACAACAGTGTAAAAAAAACTTTTGAAAACATCGCAAAATAAGTAAAATATTACCAAAATGCCTGAAAAGGGCTAAAATGCCTAGCTTAAGAGTCCCATATACTAACAAAGCGGTTTGAGATGTATGGAAAAGAACTAAAATGTCTGATCAATACCCTGTCCTACAGTCCTAGACATCCCCTCCAAATGGTATGGCATGACATTAAAATTGTGCGCCAAAAAACCATACTACTACTACTCCTTCTATGATATTAAAAGCATACTAACAATAGCAATAACTCTACAAATCACCTTCAAAATCCTGAAAATTGTATGTAAACGCCCTAAAGTCTCTGAAAATAGTGCCAAAATGCTCAAAAATGCCTGCAAAAGTGCTAAAAGGCATTAGAAAACACTGCACAATAATGTAAAATATAGGCAAAAACCCATTGCAAAAAGCCTAAAATATCCAATTTAGGATCCCAAATACCTTCAAAATGGCTCGAAAGGTGTGGAAAAAAGAGCTAAAATGCTTTATGAATACCCTGAAACTAGCTATCCTAAAGTCCTATACAACCTCCCCGAAAAGGTATTGCATGACATTAAAAGCATACTAAACAACAGTGGCAACACTAAAATCATCTTACAAACCCCGGGAAATGCTTGTTTAAACACTAAAACCACTGAAAAATAGTGGTGTAATGCTATATAAGCGTCAACATCAATAGAAAGCACTGCAAAATAATGTAAAATATGAGCAAAAACGTCTTCAAAATATGAGCAAAACGTCCGGAAAATTCTATCCTTTTCATCAATTAATCATATTGGTTGAATATTAAGTTTATTATTTTTTCAGGCTCTATATGATTTATACCTCAATTTTTGCTGAAGACTACCTTCAAAAAAAAAAAATGCATAAAAATTATAAAATATATACCAATGAATATAAAGTTTCCTAAAAAGAAAGGGTTTGTGCTTGATACTGACATTTCGTTGATGTTGTATGACTTTTCCTTTATGTATCTATTTAATTTACACAAAAATCTAGAAAACAGATTAACATTAAACTTATTACCCAATAATTTTTTCAAAATACTACCTTTAGAGTCCTTAATTCTCACAAAATGGCGTGAAATTAGTTGAAATGTTTGATAAGTACTCTTAAATTAGCTGACCTGGAGACCGAAACACCCTCCCCAATGGTATTAAATGCCATTAACAGCATCCGAATTAGCTGTCCTAACACACAAAAAAACCCCAAGATGTGTTATAACTGATCTGTAAGCACATAAAAAGCAGAGCAAACACTGCAAAATAATTATAAAAACGTTCTCAAATATCGTCCACAATACAACCAATCGTTAAAACATATTAAAATTCTGAGAAAAACCATAAAAAACTGAAAAACAAAGCAAACAACTTTAAAAGGAATCCTAAGGACTGAAAAATCGACCTAATACTTTTGAGTCTAGGTTAGGTTCCCCCCTTCTCATAGTATGAGCTCCTTGAATTCCCTATCGTTCCCATGTATGCGCATTAGGCCCCGTGCCAGCTTTCTTCTATATTAACTACTGTTTGCCTTAAAAAACAAACTGTTTTGATTGTACTTTTGTCTCTGGAGTGTAGTAGTATATGCATATATCATCAACAGTTATTTATATCGAAGCGGAAACTCGTCAGGATTGCGACGGAAAATGCCAAACCAGCTTTCGAATGGATAACATTCTTCATTGAGAGCAAATGCGGCCCCAATCTTGTAGTGACCTTTGTGAGACCTAGTTTTTGGTGCAAAATTGAGATAACTGAACCTTGTGATATGCCTGTGGCCTCTAATATTTCTCTAATTTTGATTCGTCGAACACTCAAAACCATGTGCTGGATTTTGTCAATCATTTCGGAGGAAGTCACTTCTACTTAGAAGTATGGATCGATGTTTATCATTTGTGGATATACGGTCACGTTTACGTTCATGTATTTAATTGTAAATTGCTGCAAACGCAGGAGCAGATGTGCCATGAACTTCATCCAACTCGGCTTTCATCTCTTTCGGTGTTAAGCTTTAAAATAGAAGTGTGTAATCAACGCGTTAAACTCACTTTTTTCTATTTTTCTAAATAAACACATAATTGTTTATTCAATTGCCTATGGCAACGAAACCACATGATGAATATATTTGAAACTTTAACTGCAGTTCAGTAAGAGATGACGGTTACTGAATAGAAACTCTTCGGATGTTATGAGTATACTTTTTTGTATTTAGTAAGAACTTAGTCAACACCCTTCGTATTCTATTGGTCTAGGACAGACATTCTACACCCTTATCTTCTAAATCCCTCCGGTTCATTTGTTTTCTGCATTATACATTTAAAGGACAGAAAAAGTATTGGAGTTGTATTAGCTGTATAAATATTATGTATTTTAGCTCAGTATTATTTTAGCTCAGCATTAATATTTGTTATTAAAACTGTTATTTGCAACATGGATTTTTACTTTCTCTACACGTACTATGTACATAGTGTGTAGCGAAGGTATTGCACTCCATCCAAAAATTCGATACCGACATTTCATCGGAAATATATGTTTTAGGGTCCCTGTATCCAAAATAATTTTTAGAAAAAGGTCCGTGTGTCCATGT
The DNA here is from genome assembly GCA_030762935.1 of Hymenopus coronatus. Classification (NCBI taxonomy): domain Eukaryota; kingdom Metazoa; phylum Arthropoda; class Insecta; order Mantodea; family Hymenopodidae; genus Hymenopus; species Hymenopus coronatus. The sequence continues at coordinate 81,114,494 of CM060885.1, forward strand.
GTCCGTGTGTCAGCGTGTCCATGTCTCTGTGAACACGACAAGGAGATTTTGAGAAAAATTCCCCCACCCCAAACTACATGGAACCTTTTTGGGTAATATTGATTTTCTTAAAAATGGCTCTAACAATTTTGATTAAAATGTCGCATATTAAATATATTTACCTGACAACTAATATGTATATCTTGAATTTTCTGGGAATAGCTTCTGAAGACTACTTTGTTCTGGATCAATTTTACGGAATTTTGTTTAACTGCTATACCGTAAGAGATGGACCAACACTTAACACACAAACAATGTAGAGCACGTTAAAACGCACAATTTAAGATATATACTTTCTTTCTAGCGTAGATTGCGTTTTAGATATTCCTTGTTTTTGGTTGTAGCTATGAAAAACTTTTCTCATACAGGAATTGGTCAACTGCTGTCCATACAAAGGAACTTCAGTCGCATAGCAACCAGCTTTTGACTATCACTTTAACCTATGGTACTCCCTTATTTCGCTTCTACTTACAAAGAAGCAGGTAATAAGACTATTTCTGCTAATTGTTTCTAGATTAGCATGAAGTAACTAGAAGTATAAGCTTTTTAACAATAATTTGTTGCAGAGATGTGGAGAAGGTCATGTGAATGTAAGACATTAGATTTTATTTTGTGTTTGTGTTTCTACTAACATTTTGTTATTTCAACAAAGAATGGTTGTTCTGTATTTCGTTTTTAATTTCTCCAAACGTACTATGTATATAGTTTAAATATAGGGAAGGACCCAAAAATTCGAGCCGAATATTTCAGCGAAAATACCTGTTTTGAGACCTTCTGAATAATAGCTCAAAAACGAGAAGTTGTTAAATACCACATTTTATATCTAAGTTCAGAATGGGACTTCCCCGAGTTCCAAATACTCTTTATGTTGAAAACAGTTAAAAAATGTTGGTTTTCTTAAGAATGACTCTAACGGTTTTGATTAAAGTCTCTTATACATTAGATATTTACATGTCAACTAAAATGTATATCTTGAATTTTCTGGGAATAGCTTTTGAAGACCTCCTTATTCTGGATGATTTTGAGTGAAATTTTCATAACTGGTAAACCGTAATAAATAGAAACAATTTACAAGACAAAAACGTTGAGCTCGTTAAAATAAACAGTTATATTTTTATACGTTATTTTACGTTCCTTGTTGTAGTTTTAAAGTATACATTTCTCACACAGGAACTTGTCAATTCTTGGCCACGCAAATAATCGGCTTTCAATGCCATAGTAATCACATTGTAAAACATTAGACTGTCGCGTAAGCCTAGCGTATTCCCGTATTTCCCTTCTACTTACAAGGGTCTAAAGAATAAGACCGTTTTACTTTCTCTACACGTACTACGTACATAGTGTATAGAGAAGGTATTGTATTGCACCCAAAATTCGATACCGAGCTTTTTCCAAAAATACATGTTTTGGGTCCTCTGAATCAAAAAAAAAACATTTTTGGAGAAAGGTCCGTGTGTATGTGTGTTTCTGTGTCTGTGGACAGCATAGTTCAAAAATGAAAAGAACGATAAATACCAAACTTGGTATTTAGGTTTGGTATCTTCCAAGGATGCGACACGAAGATTTTAAAGACAATTCCTCCACCCCCAACTACCCTTTATATGGAACTTTTTTCGAAAATTTTGATTTTCTTAAAAATGGGTCTAACGATTCTGATTAAAATATCGTTTATTAAAGACAAATAATTTACCTGATAAATAATTCTTGAATTTTCTGGGAAGAGCCTCTGAAGACTACTTTATTCTGGATGAATTTTGCATAATTGCTAAACCGTAAGAAATGGACAAAAACTTACCAGATAAAAAATGTAGAGCACATTAGAACGCACAATTTATGTTATATAATATTTTTCGAGGATTTGATCGTTTTTTGAAATATTCCTTATTTGTGGCTTCAGCTTTAAAAAACTTGTAGTTTTCTCATACAGGAATTTGTCAACCTGTGTCCATACAAACAAAGGAACTTCAGTCACCTAGTAACCAGCTTTTGACTTCACTTTACCCTATGGTCCTTCCTTATTTCGGTTCTACTTACAATGAAGTAAGTAATAAGAATATTTCTGCTAATTTTTTCTCGATTATCATGAATTAAATAGAAGAATAAGCTTATTGACAATAATTTGTTACACAGAAGTAGAGAAAGTTATGTGAATGGAACACATCAGATTTTTTTTATATTTATCTCGATTAGCAGAAGTAGAAAGAAGAATAAACTTACTAGCAATACTTTGTTACAGAGGTGTAAAGAGAGTCATGTGAATGGAACACGTCAGATTTTAGATGTAACACTGAGGGTGAACCTTGAAACATGGGCTTATTGTAAACAATGCAGTTAAATAAAATGTGGCTTCTTTGATTACATGATAGGTATATGTTGTTTTTTTCAGCTAGCGTTGAAAAGATTTGAACCTGCAGAGAAGCTTATTTGTGGTGCATGAATAATCCGTCGCCATTGGGCAATCACTGCAGCTCATTGTGTCCGTGGGTAAGTGCAATTTGTTTCTCTTTGGAAATACTCTTAGGACTAGTTGTATAATTTGGCATTCCTATCTTACCTACGTGTTACTGTATAATGTCAGTCTATACTAATGATGGTAATACGAGGAACACGATTTTTTATTTTGAGCCTTGGCAACACTGATAACTGTGGGGACGATCTGATTTTTCCACTGAAGATTTTGACTTGGTTGACTTTGAGACAGTACATGTGTTGTCCCGGGGGAAAGAGTTATTCGAGAAGAGAAAATATGATTTATAATGAAGAAGGGAAGGGTAGAAAGAGTTTTAACACGTATAAGTCAATAGCTCGGGGTACAAGATCCGTTACCTTCCGTGTATTGAACTGAGGGAAGAAGTGAATATGCCCTGCCCAAGGGAGCTAAGGATACACAAGATAATGATTCCCGCTGGTCAAGGGGGCGCTTTCTGAGACACTTGGTGAAGGACCTCAACTCAACCAAGATGTGATGTTTAGAATCCGTGTTGGAGCCGAACAGGCTACCTTTTAATTGCAAGGCACTTGACGAAGAACCCCCGCACGACCAAGATGTGATATTTGAGCACGTGGTGTAACCCTAAGTTGTGACGGAAGTAAGTGATTTTAAGACCGAACATAGTACGTAATAAATCACGGCCTCAACATTAATAAACAATAACATTAGCGGGCGAGTAAAGTGTGACGTCACAGCAGAAAATTAAGAAGTATACACGCGTGTTCTACGGCGGAAAAAGGCCGGACTCAGTTAATAAAACACTTGTGTCTCACCACAACCTGAAAGAGTCTCCATGATAATAAAAATCCTGAGCAACCAAAAATCCACACCATTCTTATAACCATAACCTACACCCACGGATATGAACAGTACCGCCCCAACTTTAATTCATTTAAATATTTTGTCAATATAGCGTTGTTTGTGGTGTTTACACTGACTTTAAAATTGTGTCTCTTCGAAAAGATGGAATTATTCCTTGAAAATGTTCATGTGACACTGCGTTATAATTCTCGACATCGATTACCCAAACCAGATCAGCACGGTTTAGCAGTTATTCAAAATTCCGTAAAATTCATCCAGAATAAAGTAGCCTTCAGAGGCTATTCCCAGAAAATTCAAGATATACATTTTATTTGTCAGGTAAATATCCTTAATAAACAATATTTAAATCAAAATCTTTAGAGCCATTTTTGAGAAAATCAAAATGTTCGAAAAAAATCCATGTAAAGGGTACACACACATACATATATATACACACACATGAACGTTTTTGTGAAAATATTTCCGGTGAAATCTTGGTATCGAATTTTTGGGTGGAGTGCAATCCCGTCTCTATACACTATGTATATGGTACGTATACAGAAAGTAAAAAAATCTATAAAGAATAATGATTTTCTAACTCTTTCTAAGAACTTAATTAACTGTCCTGGTATCCTAAGGTAACATTTTGTGGCATAAATGATTGTTCAAGAGAAAAAATGGAAATGGCGTGTTATTTATGGACGCTCTTTAATAGCTATGGTTCTCAGCATCCCATTCAAGAGAAAGGTTTACTGCTTTGCTTCATATCAATTTTTTTTCCTAAGGTATAAGGAACATGAACTACGTTTGCGCTCCGGAGCCAGTTTCAAATTGAAAGGTGGAACGCTCCATCAAATATTGAAGATTGTCACTCATCCTCACAACAATGATTACGATGTGGCGCTTGGTGCACCGTGTGAACAACCCTATAGCAAAACTGTATGCTGTTCTAAGATATTTATTAAGATTTATGCTTCTATTTACTTCATGTTAATCGAGAACTAGTCTTATTACTTGCTTCCTTGTAAGTAGAAGCAAAAAAAGTTGTTTGCTATGTGACTTAAGTTGTTTTGTTTGTATGGACAGGAGTTGACAAATTTCAGTATGAGAAAAGTATATTTTTAAAGGCGAAATCAAAAACAAGCAATAGCTTCAAAACGATCTACTCCACGAAAAAAATACATATAAAATAAATTGTATGTTTTAAATGTGTCCTACATTCTGTGTGGCAAGTTTTTGTCCATCTCTTACGGTTAAGCACTTGTGCAAAATTCCGTAAACTTCATCCAGAATAAAGTGGTCTTCGGAAGTTATTCCCAGAAAATTCAAAATACACATTTTATTTGTCAGGTAAATATTTTTAATAGACGTGTTTTAATCAAAATCATTAGAGCCATTTTGTATAAATACAGTTTCGAAAAGAGTTACATGTAAAGGGTAGTTTGGGGCGGGGGGATTTATCTCAAAATCTTCGTGTCGCATCTCTGGAAGATACTGAACCTAAATACCAAGTTTGGCACTTTACCGACTTTACGTTTTTGAGTTATCGTGTTCATACACACACACACACACACACACACACACACACAAATACACGCACAGATGTTTTTCTAAAAATTCTTTTTTTCATACTCAGGGGATCCTAAAATATATGTTCCGGTGAAATTTCGAGATCGAATTTGTAGGTGTAATACAACACTTCTCTGTCCACCATGTATATTGTGCATGCGGGCTAGAGAAAGTAAAAGTCTGTATTCCATTCACATTACTTTCTCTACATCACTGTTATTGTTTCAGTTGTGAAGTATTTATGCTTTTCTCAGACAGGAAAACTCCGTTTTCCTTTTGTTCTACTCCTGGTGAAACAAAGAAGCGATTTGAATGACAATCGCATAACGACAGCTTTAAAACATTTGACTGTCACTTTACCCTAGTGCGTTCCCTTGGGTCCCTTCTACTTATAAGGAAATAAGTAATAAGAACATTGTGCTAATGTTTACCTCGATTAGCGTTGTGCAAAAAGAAGAATAATCTTTTGTAAGAAGTTTATTTGTAGAGCAACTGAAGAAAGTCACGTGAGTCGTAACACATCAGAATTTTTTGTTTTTATTACTTTCTCTATACGAACTAGTGTATAGAGAAGGTATTCTAATGTATCCAAAAATTCGATACCAAGATTTTATCGGCAATACATGTTTTTAGACACCCTGAATATAAAAAAATCATTTTTAGAAAAATGACCATGTGTGTGTGTGTGTGTGGGGGGGGGCAGCATAGCTCAAAAACGAAAGGACCGTTAAATACCAAACTTGGTATTTAAGTTCAGTATCTTCCAAGGATGCGACATGAAGGTTTTCAACAAAATCCCCCACCCCAAACTACCCTTCAAATAGCAAAAGTTTCGAAAATTTTAATTTTGATTTTCTAATAAATTTCTCTAACGTTTTGATTAAAATATCGTATATTAAAAATTTATACCTGACAAATAATATGTATATCTTGAATTTTCTGGGAAGAGTACTTTATTCTGGATGAATTTTACGGAATTTTGTATAACTGGCAAACTGTAAAAGATAGACAAAAACAAACCACATAAAAATTATAGAGCACATTAAAACACACAATTTATGTTATATGCTTTTTTTCGTCGAGTTGATCTTTTTTAGATATTCCTTGTTTTTGGCTTCAGCCTTGAAAAACTTAAATTTCTCTCATACATGAATTTGTCAACTCGTGTCCATACCAACAAAGGAACTTCAGTCACAAAGCAATCACCTTTTAACATCACTTTAGCCTATGCTACTCCCTTATTGCGCTTCTACTTGCAAGGAAGCAAGTAATAAGACAATTTCTTTTAATTGTTTCTGGATTAGCATGAAGTAAATAGAAACATAATCTTTTTAGCAATAATTTGTTGCACAGATGTAGAAAAAGTCATGTGAATGGAACACATCAGTTTTTTTTTTTTTTTTACCGTAATTTCCGGTACATGTGTGTGAACTTTCACCGCCGCTGGTCTGTATATACAATGAACTTTTTCTGGTTTATAAGCCGATCCGGTTCAGCGAAGTGGCTCGGAGTATGCCCCTGGCGCGTCAGGTTCCTCCAGCAGTGGTCTCCGGATGGGGCTGACTGAAGTATGGAGGCCACTATCCTGATCTGCTGCAGCATGTTACTGTATAGATGCCTACGAGGAGTGTCGACGGCGTTTCAGTGGCGACTATACGATTAAACCCAGCATGGTCTTCCTGAGGGACATTCTGGAGGACCACTTATGGCTGAGAACAGACTTGTGGGTATTGTATCTTGGTCGCATGGGTGTGCAACGGAAGAGTTCCCTGGAGTCTTGCAAGTGTTCCCAAAGTCCTTAACTGGATAACATCTTACATTGGAAAAGCACCAAAGTAGCATCCAGTGTTTTATTGTTCTACTCGTGATTGTTCACGTACTTATAATCCTGTTTTTTACAATATCCACACGCAGTTTGTACATGGTGTATAGAAAAGATGTCTGTGTGTGGTTCTGGGCACCATAGCTCAAAAACGAAAAGACCATTAAATACCAAACTTAATATTTGGGTATAGTATCTTCCAAGGATGCAACGAAAATTTCCAAGAAAATCCTCCCTCCACAAACTACCCTTTACATGGAAAAATTTTCGAAAGTTTTGACTTTCTTAAAAATGGCTCGAATAATTTTTATTAAAATCACGTATATTAAAGTTAATTGCACCCCGAATAAAATGTATATCTTGAAATTCCTGGGAATGGCTTCTGAAGACCTCTTTATTCTGGATAAATTTTACCGAATTTTGCATAACTGCTAAACAATAAGAGGTGCGCAAAAACTTACCACACATAAAACGTAGAACAGGTTAAAACACATAATTTATATTATATAATTTTTAATGGAGTTGGGCATTTTTTAAATATTCCTTGTTTTTAGTTTCAGCTTTGAAAAACTTGTACTTTCTTATACAGGAATTTGTCAACTCCTGTCCATACAAACAAAGGAACTTTAGTCACATAGCAACCAGCTTTTGACCTTCACTTGAACTATTTTTTTTTATTTATTCTTTATTTTAGGTCGCAGAACTACAAGGTCTTATAGCGACCACATTAAAAATCTTGCTTACAGTTTTACATCCCTAAAACAATGAAAATTTTGAACATAAGTAAATCATTATATACTCAGGGATTAAAATATACCTCTAATGCTTATGACATATGAAAACAATAATTTGGTATAAAAATATAACAATATTAAAATTATATTACAGTAAACAGTGACAGTTAAATTAGGTATGAGATGTTAGTAATTATAATTCTGAGAGTTATATACAGTTATATAGATTGATTTTTTTAAGGTATATTAATACATTGACTAAACTTTTTGTGTCTGTAAGTGTTAATGCAAAGTTTTTTGAAGCTGAGTGCTGTTTTCTGACATGACTGGACACTGAAATATAATATGCTTAACTGTAAGAGGACTTATACACAAATCACAATGTGGTGGTGCTTCTTTTGACAGTAAATAGGAACGTGTTAGTTTTGTAAGGCCTGTTCTTAATCTTAGTATCTTAACTTGCTCTTTTCTGTGGAATTTGTTATAGAGAACATTCTGGTTGTTTATTGACCTTATTTCCTGTAGCTTGCTGGAGGATGTGTCATTCCAATGATTTATCCATGCTGCTTTGAATTTGGTGACTGTGACTGATATAAGGTCTCGATGAGGTGTAGGGATGTGAGACTAGATCCTTTGCTATTGTTATTGTACTCCCTTATTTCCTGTAGTTTGCTGGAGGATGTGTCACTCCAATGATTTATCCATGCTGCTTTGAATTTGGTGACTATGACTGAGGAAAGGTCTCGACGAGGAGCAGGGATGTGAAACTAGATCCTTTGCTATTGTTATTGTACTCCCTTATTTCCTGTAGTTTGCTGGAGGATGTGTCACTCCAATGATTTATCCATGCTGCTTTGAATTTGGTGACTATGACTGATGAGGAGCAGGGATGTGAAACTAGATCCTTTGCTACTGTTATTGTACTCCCTTATTTCCTGTAGTTTGCCGGAGGATGTGTCACTCCAGTGATTTATGTATGCTGCTTTGAATTTGGTGACTATGACTGAGGAAAGGTCTCGATGAGCAGCAGGGATGTGAGACTAGATCCTTTGCTGTTGTTATTGTACTCCCTTATTTCCTGTAGTTTGCTGGAGGATGTGTCACTCCAGTGATTTATGTATGCTGCTTTGAATTTGGTGACTGTGACTGATGAAAGGTCTCGATGAGGAGCAGGGATGTGAAACTAGATCCTTTGCTGTTGTTATTGTACTCCCTTATTTCGCTTCTACTTACAAGGAAGCAAGTAATAAGACTATTTCTGCTAATGGTTTCTCAATTAACATGAAGCAAATAGAAGCATGAGCTTTTGAACAATAATTTTTGCAGAGATGTAGAGAAAGTTATGTGAATAGAACACATCGGATTTTTTTGTAACTATCCATTTTTAAGATATGCCCGTTATTGTTTTAATTTCAAACTACTTAAGTTTTTGGGGAAAAAAGTAAGCTCAGTTCCGTTTCTTATCTTTTAATGGTGTACTGTAGTACTCCTAGGCAATACTTTGTAAAAAAGTGAATCTTTAATTAAACAAGTCTCCTAAAGATCTAGGAAAGGTTTTGTAGGTAACTGCAAAACCACTGGTAGAGTTTCATCATACTGATATTGAATAACTTTTTTTACGAAACAATCATTAGTGATATATGTGAAAATTAATTATACATAAGCTGTAGATAATTATAGGCAATGAAAACAGTTCTGATGACAATTTAGTAATGAGTTAAACAACTAATTTTTCCGAGAAAAACTAGTTTTCTCAAGTAGAAAATGTTGACTTAACAACCGTACTACTGTGTCCAGAAAGGTTCGTAAATTTGCCAATAAAACACTAAACATGAGTTATTCATCCAATTTTATTTTATCGCCTTCAAAGTAGGCTCCTTTTGAAATTATACATTTATGCTTACGAATAATCCAATTATGAAAACATTTTTATAGGCACTTTTAGGAATCGATGTCAATTATCGCCGCGAATTTTCCTTTATGTCTTCTATTGACTGAAAACGGGTGCCTCGGAGTGGTCACTTGAGTTTTGGAAAGAGAATCAGCAGGAGCCAGCTCAGGTGAATACGGTAGTTGTTCGATAAAATTTGTTGAGTTTTTGGGCCAGAAATTCGTTCATAATAATGACCTTGTGCGCGGGTGCGTTATCGTGGTGCAGAATCCATGAGTTGTCGTTCCACAAATCTGGTCTTTTTCGCCGTATTTGTTCTCTTAAACGCCACATAACGCTCAGATAATGATATTTATTTACCATCTGACCTTTTAACAAGCACTCTTGAGTGCGCGACACCTCGATAATCGAAAAAAAAAAAAAAACTGTCAACATGACCTTCAGTTTTGACCTTTTAGGTTTCGGTTCAGTTGTAAGGCGCCATTCGGAAGCTTGTTGACTGGTTTGAGTTTCAAACTCGTAAACCCACGTCTCATCACCAGTTGCAATGTGTTTCATGAATGTGGGATCGGAACTGGATCGTTCTAGCATGTCTTCAGCAATCCTTACGCGATTGGGTTTTTGTAGAAAAATCAAGTCTTTCGGAACTAACCGAGCTGCAACGCGCGTCATGCTCAAACAATCGTTTAAAATGGTACGAATAGATACATGACATACAGAAAGCTCAGTGGTAATCTCTCTCTCAGACCTAAATGACGATTTTCAGACACCATTTTCTTCATCTTAGCGATGTTCAGTTCAGTTGAAACCGTTGATGGCCTACCAGAGCGAGGAAAATCTTGCACCACATCTCGACCACTTTTGAATGCACTGTACCACGCATGTGCTCGTGTTTTTGATAAAGTCGATTCACCGTAAGCCCTCTGTAACATTTTCAGCGATTCGGCACACAAAATACCATTAGCAATGCAAAGTTTGAGACAAATTCTTTGTTCAATATTTGTATCCATCGTAAAATCGCAAATTGCCTTTGAAATGAACTAACAAAATAGTTTATTGTAAACAAAATAGATGACAGATGACAATCAAACTCCGCGTGGGTTGAGAGGAAATTTGTACAAAGTTACCGACAACAATAATTTTGAATCAGGATTTTTAAATTATCTATTGCCAGTACCTCGTTGACAGAATGTAAAACATCCAGAGTTTTATCTAACCAAAAAGAAAACCAACTTTTGCCTACCGACCCTAGGCGGCTACGCAGTAAGCTTTGCTGTGCTTTTCGAAGAGAAGACCGTCCCACGGCGATGTTCCGAGCTGAACTGAGTTTGTCTCTGCCACGATGGCTTGCTAAAAGTTAGAGGTGAATGAATGATTCTGCCTTCTCCTACCAAATGGCAGCAAAGTTGCATTGTAGGACACTCTGTATAGTGAGTGTGGCTGTGCGTAAGTGATGACCAACAGTGTGCTTGGAGCTGTGGAGGGAAGTCCTGGCCATGGAAAGAGAACCGAGTTTAGTGAAAGCTTTTCAAAATTTGACTGTCGCTTTATCCTAGTGTATTGCCTGCTACTTGTAAGGAAGCAAGTAATACAACCATTTCTGATAATAGCATTATCTTGATTACCATGGTGCAGATATGGGAACACTCTTTTTATCAATAGTATGCAGAAGAGGTACAGAAAGTCTTATAAATGTAACAAATTACTTTGTTTTTATGTAAACATTTACAATTTATGTTTTTTTATTCAAAATTGTTACAGACATTTTTGAGAAATACCATTACATTCTTACAAGTGAAATGTAGTGATGATTTTTTTTAAAAGTGTTAATGTTGCATCCTTGGAAAGCACTTAATTTAAATGGCAAGTGTGGTGTTTAATAACTTTTTCTTCAGTTATGCTTCCCACAGGCACTTACATAAACACACACATATGTTTTTATATTCAGAGGTCTTCAAAACATGTATATCTGTTAAAATATCGGTTACCAATTTTGGGTGGAATAGAATACGTTGTTTGTCTACAAAATATGCACACAATTCTTGGCAGAAAAATGTTAACGTGTACTATTATTCCCAAATCTATTTAAAGTTTCAAGAACAAAAATAGAAATCCATTCACATGACCTAAATATAAAACTGTATATGACATTAATTTCATTTTTTAACGAGATCTACATTTTTGTAGCAAACTTTTGTGTATCAGTTTACCAGATCTACAAAATATTTCAGAAAGAAGAGGACTGAATCAGCTATTTCCAATAAATTCGGGATAAAAATTTTATTTTCCATGTAAATATATTTAATATAAGGCATTTTAATCAAAATTGTTAAGGTCATATTTAAAAAAAAATCGTAAAATTTCCATTTAAGGTGTAGTTTGCTTTTGGGTAATTTTACTACAAATCGTTTTCTACAACTGAGCGTAACTGAGAAGTTTAAGAGCTCATTTCAGATCGCAAAATTGATTTTTGCGGAATCCAGGCGCAAAGAAGTGCGTTCCAACTTTACGCTCACCAAAATAATTAACAAAATTTGTATGCATACATCAACAGAAAAACATTTAAAATTAATCGTGCACGATATAATGTTGCCTTCAACGTCAATGGGTGACAAATATTCTTTCGCAGCTCTAAGGATATCATAATTCTCAAAAACTCGAAATACATGACAGAACAATAATAATATTGGTTTGTCACGGCCTGCTATAACCGTACTGTCATTGCGCCCAGCAACCATAAAGCGAAAGTATACCCACCGAACGCACCCTAACCTAACGCTACGATATATATAACCCCTTGGTGAATGACACAATCTTAACCTAAAACTTATTTCATCTTTCATTGCTTTTATTTTAGTAACAGAAAATTCTCGTAGAAGGATCACTGTATGATCTGCGAACTTACAGTTGCTTTTTTAATCTCGCGTGGGCGTGAAACTCGACTGTTTCTCGTTTCATAATGTTTCCGCTCGAATCAAAACGATAACTTTACACTCTTTCATCATAAATAACAATCTTGTGGCCTTTTTGGAAGATACTCAACTTAAATACCAAGTTTGATACGTACGTGTCCACTTTTTGTTTTTGAATATAGCTATCCACCAGCACACACGCACGCACGCACACACACCTATACGGCGCTTTTCTTGAAATGTTTATTTTATAAACTCAGATGCCCACAAAGCTTGTATTTCGATGAAATTTCTGTTTCAAATGTTCTACTAGAATGCAATACCTTCTCTATTACTGTGCACATGGTAAAAAACGCGCTATAGAGGTTGAAAGAAATAAAATTATAAGAACGATTGCCTTAAGGATACCCATCTGTGAAAATTGATCAAAAGGTGCAAATAATGAAAAAAAAAATGCTTAATTCAATAATGTAATGCTTGTATTCCTATTTCCTGTTGTATTTATTACCATGCGACGCTTTAAACGTGTCACGTGACGATTGAAATGGATGACTGTAAGTGGGTGTGGTGCCTTAACCTTTTCACTGTGGAGAAAAATTGGTAAAAATCCGAAATTTGGTTTTGAACAATAACATTTGGCCTTAAATGTGTCTACTTCAAGATGAAAATACAAAAATATGCACCAATAACTAACAAAAAAATGAGTACAATAATATGTTTCAAAATTTACATGTCTCACATCGGGTGCTTCTCCTGCCCCACATCATCCAGGCGTGCCGTACCACCGATTATTTAACCTGGACCCTCCCCATCCTAAACCACAGGCGAGACAGCAACCGGCGGGCTTCCCCAGACCCCACTACAGAATATTTACGGCCGTGAAATAGAAACTGTTTGGTGGCAGAGTGCAGCTTGACTCGGACCAAATGACTTGCAGTTTTTCTTCACTTTATATATTACTCGGAATTTGTGTAATCAGTCCGTGAGAGTTGACAGATATTCTTGGTTTAAAAATTGCTGCAAGAATATCAAATTCTAAGACTTACAAAGAAATAGTGTTAAATTAAATAACTAGCTTGTGGCCTCCTTGGAAGATACTTAACTTAAATACCAAGTTTGGTATACGTGTCCGACTTTTTGTTTTTGAATAAATCTGTTCACGAGCACACACACATACGCACACACAAATAGGCCCTTTTCCTAAAATGCTTTTTTTTTTTATACTTAGAGGCCCATAAAGCAATATTTCCGGTAAAATATCAGTTTCAAATTTTCTACTAGAATACAATATCTTCTCTATCTCTATGTACATGGTAAATAGAGCTATAGAGAGTAAAATAAATAAAATTATAAGACGCATTGCCTTAATAAAATTAATGTCAATACCGACGAGGTAAAATATTTTATTCAGGTAAAACTAGCTTACGTTGACAAATATTTCTCTAAGAGAATCAAAATCCATGAAAAGGTATTTGCTCAGACTTCCAGTGAAACCAAAATATTTGAACACCCTGTGTAATGTTTTTTCATTCCTTCGCATTAATTATAACTTGGCTATAATATCTTTATTTGTGGCTATTAGCTTGAATCAATATCTTTATATTAACATTTATTAGCAATAAATTTCTTTTCTTATGTTTATGACTTATTTTACACCCACACATGCCCTATTGCAAATATGGTCATATAACCCTGCTTATAAATCTCAAGAAATAGTTCTAAGAGAAGTAGAAAAGTTGAAAACCTCCAATGATACACAAAAGTTTAGAAGTTACATTAGTTCACATATTCCTAATCTTCTAAACTTCAAAGCAACTGCAGTACAAGAAGAAGAGTGAAGAAATATAATTCTCAGTTTAGTATTCTATTTGATACTCCGGAGTTGGTATTACTCTAGAAGTAAGAAGAATAATGTGCTGTGTTTATTGATCTTGAAAATCTTACTTTCTCTACACATGGTATGTACATAGTTTATATAGAAAGTATTGTATAGGTAACACCCAAAAATTCGATACCGAGATTTCACCGGAAATACATGTTTTAAGACACCCTGAACACAAAAAAAGCATTTTTAGAAAAATGTCCGTATGTGTGTCTGTCTGAGCCTATGGGCAGCATAGCTTAAAAACGAAAAGACCATTAAATGCCAAACTTGGTAATTTAGTTCGGTATCTTCCAAGGATGCGACACGAAGGTTTTTAAGAAAATATCTCTACCCCAAACTACTCTTCACGTGCAAATATTTATGAAAATTTTGATTTTCTAAAAAATGGCTCTAACGGTTTTAATAAAAATAGCGTATATTAAAGATATTTACCTGACAAATAATATCTATATCTTGAATTTTCTGGGAATAGCCTCTGAAGACTGCTTTATTCTGGATGAATTTTACGGAATTGTGTATAACTGGCAAACCGTAAGAGATAGACGAAAACTTACCACATAAAAATTGTAGAGCACATTAAAATACACAATTTATGTTAGATACATATTTTTTGTGGAGTTAATCGTTTTTTTTTAGATATTCCTTGTTTTTGGTTTCATCCTTGAAACACCTTTCTCATACAGGAATTGGTCAACTCCTGTCCATACAAACAAAGGAACATCAGTCACATAGCAACCAGCTTTTGCTATCACTTTAACTTACGGTACCTGCTTATTTCGTTTCTACTTACAAGGAAGCAAATAATAAGACTATTTCTGCTAATTGTTTCTGATTAGCATAAAGTATATAGAAGCATTAGCTTTTTAAGAAGAATTTGTTGCAGAGATGTAGAGAAGGTGGTGTGAATGGAACACATCACCTTTTTGGGAAAATAATCGTGTGTATGTCTGATTGTGTGTGTTGAGCTCGCCTACTTCGAATTGGGGTGACAGAGTCTGGGGCATAAATTATATCTATTGTGATTTACTTGCACCCCACTTTGACCCCTCTGCTGGTGTCTGGAGCATGAGACCTTGAAGGTCCCAGGGCGCGGTGCACATCCCGTTCACGTAAGCTATAAGTGGATATTTGGATTTGGGTTTTTCAAATACAAACACTGTGAGCACTTTATAATGTTCAGAAACGATGTTCATTACTTTCTCGACACGTACTATGTTCATAGTGTATAGAGGAGGTAATGCACTTCAACCAAAAATTCGATACCGAACTTTCACCGGAAATATGTTTTAGGGTCCCCTTTATCTAAAGAAAGCATTTTCGCAAAAATCTCCATGTATGTGTGTGTATGGTATGTGTGTGTATCCGTGTGTCTGAACACAATAACTCAAAAAGTCGGTAAAATAACAAATTTGGTATTTAAGATTAGTTTCTTGCAGGGATACGACACAATGATTTTGAGAAAAATTCCCCCACCCTCAACTACCCTTTACATGCAAGTTTTTTCGAAAATTTTTGTTCTCTGGTTTGGGATCTCGAGCAGTGCGGACGTACCAGTGGGAGGCAGGTAGCAGCAGAACAATGGGTGTGGATCTGGTGGTTTACCGGGCGAGGGTAGTAATGTGGTCGGGCAGGCGACCGCGGAAAGCAGGTAGAGGGGCGACTGGAGCTACGGAAACTACGAAGAATTATTATTTTATGGCTTTTGTATTACTAGCCCTGCTGGTGATAGGAAGAGTTGAAATAAATCCAGGACCTGTAGGAGATGAAAGATGTGGAAGCTGCAACGAAGCACTGATGACCGGACTTCTTTGTATTTCATGCGCGAGATGGTACCATTTTGGCTGTCAAAAAATTAAGAGAGAACAGAACATAGAAGAAAACTGGTCATGTAAGGACTGTAGGAGAGATGTGACCGTCACCGCAAATGACAAAAAATTGGAGCAGCTGCAGGAGGAACTACAAGGCTTACGCGACAAGCTGAAAACAGCGGAAGATATTATTCGGAAGCTTAAAGAAGAAAACCGCTTACTGAGGGAGACACGGGAAGATGAACTAATCAAATAGGAGAAACCATGTTTGATCATCGGCGACTCTATCGTTAGACACGCGGGAACTACAAATGCAAAGGTAGCTTGTTATCCTGGCATAAATATTGACGGCCTTCTAAGGGGAATTGAGAAGAAGCGAGAGGAAGAAGAAAGCAACTACCGGACCATCGTATTACACGTTGGAAGTAATGACCAACGAAGGAGTTCTGACTATGTGATGGGAGACATGTATGAGTTAGTTAAGAAGACAAAGGCACTGTTTCCTTAGCTAACTTTGTCATCAGTGGAGTTTTGAGGCGACGCGATATCAACTGGAGGAAGGTAATGAAGGTAAACGACGCGTTTTCGTGGGTGGCTGAACGACTGGATGTGCAGTTTGTGGACTCAAATTCGTGGATTGACGACTGGGACTATGGACGGGATGGTGTTCACCTAAACAGAAGAGGAACTTCAAAGTTGGCAGCATTGTTCGCGAGGGTATCCGAGTGGAGCAGTGGCACCAGGCAGCACTGACAACGGCTTCGGGGAAGCGACGATTTTCAGGTAGGGGCACACTCCTTAAGGCTGTTACAGGTAAATTGCCGAAGCATCATAAACAAAACATTAGAATTTTCGAATTTAATGGAGGATTTTAGCAGGAGATCTAAATTTGCCAAATGTAAACTGGAATGGGCAGTTATTAGGAGGCGAAGCTCAATGTGTTGTTAACCTTCTGGTTTGGGATCATGGGTTTTCGCAGGTAGTCAAAACAGATACCCGGAAATCGGCTGAATTGGACGTGTTACTATGCAGACCTAAGTCATTGTTTAGCACATGTGAGGTTTGGCCAGGTATAAGTGACCACAGCTGTGTACAATTAGACATAGAATGGAAGGTGCGAAACCGGCTTGAAGGAGTGGAAATTATTAGTTTTAACTTGTGCAGAGCAGACGTAGATGGAATTCAGATTTTTCTCAAAAAGCAATTTTGCTTGTTTGTAAAATCTGTAACAAATGTAGATGCAGCATGGGATAGTTTCAAAACTCTTATTTCGGAATCAATAAATAAATACGTTCCATACAAAGTTATCAATGATCCAGAATATTATACAGGATCCATCAGAATACTTAAATGAAAGTCTAGGCGCGAGTTTCATAAACGGAAGAAGTCAGATTGGCATTTTAACATATATAAAGAATTAGCTAAACAATTGAAAGACGAAACGTTGCAAGCACAGGAGCGGTTCTTAGAACAAATTCTTAGCGGGACCAATAATAGTTGGAAATCTTTTTACAATTATGTAAGTAGACGCAGGGGAAATAAACTTGGCATACCAGAACTCAAGGAAAATGGAGTTGCCATATTGAACGATAAGGAAAAGCGAACGCATTAAATTCACATTTTGTGTCTGTTTTTAACAAAACGGATTATATTTATAAATTGGAAATTGAGTATAGTGGAAATTACGTTTTTCAAATAATGGCATCCATTTGCGCAGAAGGATCAGAATGTTGCAAAATCGAAAGTCGAGGGGGGGCTGATAATATACCGACCGAAATACTAAAAATTGGAGGGGAATCCATGATTCCGTACCTAATGCTTTTATTTAATATGTCAATAAATAACTGTGCCTCACCGAAAGACTGAAGAACCGCGATTGTAGTTCCAATTCATAAAGGGGGAAATAAAACAGAATTAAATACTTATCGACCAGTCAGCCTAACTTCAGTAGTGTGCAAATTGATGGAACATTTAATCGTGGAATATATACGGGAGGTATAAGAAAACAAAAAGTGGTTCAATAAAGCGCAACATGGGTTTAGACATGGATGCTCGTGTGAAAGCCAGATAACGTCATTATTTCAAGATTTAGCAGAGGAGGTGGATGCAGGGGGAAGAACAGATGCAGTGGTGATAGATTTTTCCAAAGCTTTTGATGTTGTATCATGTAATTTACTTATCCAGAAGTAACTGCTACAGGAATTGATAAACACGTAGTTCTATGGGTTAAAACTTTTTTGGAAGGAAGATCACAAAGGGTAAAAGTAGGCAAGGTGCTATCTGAAAGGGGTATGGTAAGCTCGGGCGTACCCCAAGGCTCAGTACTGGGGCCGTTACTTTTTCTTATTTTTGTAAACGACATAACTGTTAATATAAAATGCCAGATAAGATTGTTTGCAGACGATTGTATTATTTACAATAAAATTATAAATGTTGAAGATGAGACTGCTCTTCAGGGTGATTTAAATGAAATTAGTGATTGGGCTGCTGCAAATAAAATGAAAATTAACGCTGGCAAAAGTAAGTAAATTGCATTTAATAGATCTAGGGAACAAATTCTGCAAAACTATAAAAAAATTCCACAGGTAGACAGCTGCAAATACTTGGGATCTTTCTTGGCGAGTAACGCTGGATGGGATGAGCAGGTAAATTCTGTATCTAAGAAAGCGTGGAAAAAACTGCACTTCTTAATGAGGATTTTAAAAAAGGGGAATGCAAAGTCCAGGGAAATCGCGTACAAGTCCTTAGTGCGGCCGGTCATGGAATTTGGAGTAACTTGTTGGGACCCGTATAGAGTAAATCAAATTGATTCGTTAGAAAAGATCCAGAAAAGGGCTATAACATTCATAAAAAGGGGTAAATATTTTGGGCCTACAAACGCTGAGGAGATAAAATGGGAGCCGTTGAAAGTTAGGCGTGAGAAACAGAGGTTGTGCGCTTTATTTAAAGCTTACGCTGGCTTAAACGCATGGGAGGACGTTACTGACAAACTGGAAAACCCAACTTACTATGCACAAACGATCATCCGTTCAAAATTAAGGGTAGAAGATACAGAACTGACGTGGGAAAGTTCTCCTTTGTAAATAGAACCATAAAAGACTGGAATGAATTGCCTGGATCAGCCTTTCGGGGTTGCCCCTGTCTCTGAAGAAATTTAGGAAAAATCTTGATTTTAACGTTGGATAATTTTTGTAAATATTCTTTAAGTGAATTGCTTGTGATTTTATATTGTTGTAAATACAAATGTTAAAATGGTTGGTGATTCTAATTATGAAATTAATTAATCTGAATTGAGAGAAAAATTAATGTTTTGATATTTGTGTAAATAACTATTATATCTAGCTTACAAAGCCATAAATTGGCAGCTGTGATTTATTGTTTATATATCTTGTATACATATATAACTCTGCCACCGGGTGATACACACTTGCAGAGAAATAAATACATACATACATACATACATACATACATACATACATACATACATACATACATACATACATACATACATACATACATACATACATACATACATACATACATACATACATACATACATACATACATACATACATACATACATACATACATACATACATACATACATACATACATACATACATACATACATACATACATACATACATACATACATACATACATACATACATACATACATACATACATACATACATACATACATACATACATACATACATACATACATACATACATACATACATACATACATACATACATACATACATACATACATACATACATACATACATACATACATACATACATACATACATACATACATACATACATACATACATACATACAAAATGGCTGTAACGATCTGTTATTAAAATATCATATATTAAAGATATTTACCTGACAAATAAAATGTATGTCTTAAATTTTCTGGAATAGCCTCTGAAGAGTACTTTATGCTGGGTGAATTTTACGGAATTTTGATGAACTGATAAACCGTAAGAGATGGACAGAGACTTACTACACGAAACATGTAGACCACGTTAAAGCACACAATTTATCTTATGTACATTTTTTTCGTGGAGTTCATCGTTTTTGAGACATTCCTTGTTTTTTTGGTTTCTGCTTTGAAAACCTTATAACTTTCTCATACAGGAATTTGTTAACTCCTGTCCATACAAATAAAGGAACTTCAGTCACATAGCTACCAGCTTTTGACTCACTTTAACCTATGGTACTCCCTTATTTCGCTTCTACTTACGAGGAAGCAAGTAATACGACTATTTCTGTTATTTTTTGGATAAGTATTAAGTAAATAGAACGGCAAGGCCTTTAACAATAATTTGTTGCAGAGATGTAGAAAAGGTCATGTGAATGGAACACATTGGATATTTTATATAAGTAGTAAAAGACTGGTTGTCACATCTAAGGTTCCAGGTTTTATCAACAGCTGGCGTCTATGTTCTGCTTCAATGTTCTTAACATTCCGGCCCTAGAACATCCAAATTAGCCGTGCCCGACCGAGAGAATTACGTCAGACCATATTCCAGTCAAGGAAGGGAGAATGCTGGTGAGTCGCACATACTGTCATACATACACACATATAGTGGTGAAAACAAGTATTGTGTTTATACGCAAATGTAAATGGAATTTCAGAGGTTCTACATCAACTGATAACGTAATCACTTGCTCTACAGAACTGTACGGACATAAAGTAGTTGAGAGATGTTTAAATCATTGCAAAGGGATTGGTTTTCCAATTTGTGATTCATTGCGGCAATTTTAATGGAATAAATATTCCCAAAATGAATTATATTAAAACATAGCATTGTAGTAGACTACGCGACTATCTAAGTAAAAAAACACAACAGCGCTAGATGCGGATGAGCAAGGTCTAGGTTGAAAATCATTTCATTGCGTTGCATAACGGTTGGGGTAAATGCTTCACTCGCAGTGGAATGGCTTACTACACCTTCCCCCTGCTGCTTCAATTTGGACTTGCTAGTGGTAATATTTGTTTTAATACTATTACAATCCCGCTCAGTCAATTAAGAGTTAGTCGTTTTCAAATACCCAGAAGTAACACACAATTTGGCATAACTAAATAATTACGAAGCACATCAACACAAAACTTTATTTACAAAATTGCAGTAACCTACTCTGTTCGTCAACGCATTCTCCATTCCATCTGGATATTTATTGTCACGTGGAACCAGTTTTTCAATTCCGATTTATACTTTTCTACTGCAAAGAAACTTTGTTTTTTGAACGCACAAATTGTTCGGCCAATCGAATTTTGTAAGCAAATAAGGCGAGTGTGCTCTGATGATGCAATGAGCTAGTTTTCAGTGAGAAAATGAGAATAATTTATCGTAATCAAGGAAGAACCAGTGCGCCCGACCAAGACCAGACTGAAAGTTCATCAATAGTTGTGAAGGAACTGAGAGAAAATGTTGATGAAACAATTCAGAAAAATCTGACGATGATTTTCTCCACATATCTATAACAACTATTGTTAAAAAGCGCATGCCTCTATTTACTCCCTGCCAATCGAGAAAAAATTAACAGAAATAGTCGTATTACTTGCTTGTTTGTAAGTAGAAGCGAAACAAGGGAGTACGAATAATCAATAAACTCAATCTGTGCAGTAGAAAACAAATGCTGTCCACAAAAATCTGATCTGTACCATTCACATGACTTTCTCTACATCGCTGCAACAAATTATTCTTAAAAATCTTATATTTCTATTTACTTCTTACTAATCAGAAAAAAAAATTAGCAGAAATAGCCATATTACCTACTTCCTTGTAATCAGAAGCGAAATAAGGGAGTAGCGTAGGTTAAAGTGATAATCAAAAGCTGGTTGCTATGTGACTGAAGTTCCTTTGTTTATATGGAAAGCCGTTGACAAATTCCTGTATGAGAAAAGTATAAGTTTTTTATAGCAGAAACCAAAAATAAGAAATGTCTCAAAAACGACGAACTCCACGAAAAAAATGTATATAACATAAATTATGTGTTTTAACCTGCTCTACATTTTTTGTGTAGTAAGTTCTTGCTCATCTTTTACGGTTTATCGGTTATTCAAAATTAAGTAAAATTCATCCAGAATAAACTACTGTTCAGAGGCTATTCCCAGAAAATTCAAGATATACATTTTATTTGTCAGGTAAATATCTTTAATATATGAAATTTTAAACAAAATCGTTAGAGCCATTTTTGGGGAAATCAAAATTTTTGAAAAAAGTTCCAGGTAAAGGGTAGTAGGGGGTGGGGGCTGTTTCTCTAAATCTTCGTGTCGCATCCGTGGAAGATACTAAACTTAATTACCAAGTTTGGTATTTTACCTACTTTTCGTTTTTACTTGTATTCACGGAAACACACACACACACACACACACACCACACGGACCTTTTTCAGAAGATGTATTTTTATTAGATAAAGGGGATCCTATTTACGGTGAAATCTCGGTGCCGAATTTTTGGGTGGAGTGCAATACCTTCGCTATGCACTATGTACATAGTGCGTATAGAGAAAGTAAAAAAGTTGTGACTAATTGCAGGACACAATAATAAAGCAGTCTGGTAATAACTGAAGCACACGATATCACCGTCAGCTCAATACTGCACTTTCAGAGCAGAGAAAACCTGTCAGCACTGTGTGTTATCATGTTCCCGTTTGGAAAAACAGCGCGCATTGGTTCGGATGTATTTGCGTCACAGGGTGTAATGGGAGTACATTCAATTGAATATCACAGTAGTAGAGGCATGGACCTTCCTAGGGGCTATTCCAAAGGGCATTCGTTGCCAGAGATCAGAAACTACCAATATTTGGTCATTTCTATTTTCTGCATCCGCTTGTAGATTCCAAAAATATCATCCTCACCCTAGGTTCACTGCAGTCCAGGAGAAGCCTTAGCTGAGTCAAACGAGAATTTCCACAAATATGGAGGGTATTTGGAACTACCATACAAACCACCCAAAAGTGTTTGACTTAAAATGTTTTTGGTTGACTGGTGTCAGTTCACTGGTGTTTTGGGATCTTTAACGTCCTTGAAAAGTGCAGCACTTGTGTGTTTTAACCACAATACGTGTCACATACATTGTTGATAATCTCCTGGATTACAGAAGAACTTTAATCTTTTAACGGTTTCCAACACGATAGCTCAGAAAGGAAACCTCAGTAAAACACCAATGGACTTATCTCCAACATTTTCTTTATCATTGGTTTTAGTGTTGAAGTATCTCAGCTCCTCTCATATGGGAATGTGTGAACTTCTAAAGCGAATTTCACAACCAGCGTTTAAGAGCTTTAGCCTGTTACTTCCCCTCCACTTATAAGGAAGCAAGTAATCACACCATTTTTGCTAATGCTTTATCACGTCTATCATTTAGTAGATGGACAACAAGATGTTTAACAATTATTTGCTACTGATATTAACAGAAAATCTTGTAAATGGGAACATTAGGTTTGTTTTGAAGGGTGCAATCATCTGATGTGAAATGTATTTATATTTTTATTATTTCAACATATTACATAAGAGTTTTTGTCTAAGCTTGTTATAATAAGAAGAAGATCAAAAATATCTTGATTCCTGTTTTATAATGGAAGTTGCCCATTCTCTTATTTTAGAAACGTCGGTATATACAGCAAGTAGAGATGGGAAACGTTTATCAGCCATGAAAGACACAATGCCCACTTGAACGTTGTCGGCCACAAGGGGTCCTCCGGAATCTCCATTGAAAACATACTTTCCTCCGTCAGGAGAACATGCACATAACATCCGAGGAGTCAGAAGGCGAGAATAATTATAATATTGCTTACTACAGTCTTTGTATTGTATTGTATACACATCAAGTTTCTGCAGCTGTTCAGGATATTCTCCTTTATTGTTCCAGCTGCCCCATCCGGAGACCACTGCTCTGCTCCCGGTAGGGGGTGATTTACTAGCCATTAGAATTTTCTGCGTCACTGCACTGTAAGGAAATGGGCTAGAAACCTGAAACAATAAACGACATTCACTTTATAAATTATAATAATGAATCTTCATACACATGCGCACTATAATCATTGAAG
The DNA here is from genome assembly GCA_030762935.1 of Hymenopus coronatus. Classification (NCBI taxonomy): domain Eukaryota; kingdom Metazoa; phylum Arthropoda; class Insecta; order Mantodea; family Hymenopodidae; genus Hymenopus; species Hymenopus coronatus. Next base: position 81,138,519 of record CM060885.1, read on the forward strand.
ACACATACCTTAATGATAGCTGCATCATAGTCATGTCGTTTCCAAGACCTATCAGGTTTGAACTTAGGATGGATGATGACCTTTGCTACATAATGAACTGTTCCTCCTCTCGACCAGTAGCTGGAGCCGGATCTTAAACTTATCTGCTCATTGGAATACCTTGAAGTATAATAAACACATGATATGAAGATAATACGAGTTTCGAATAATTTACTCTTGTAAGTCAACAAAATACTTTAATTCCATTTGTAACAGAAATAATTTCTTAAAATTGCTGTATAAGGGTTGGAAACATGACCTTCTCTAAGTACCTCTAAAAAATTCTACATATAAATATTATTCGAATATTTATTTCATTCTAACACGGAGATAAAGCTATTCGAAATATTTGTAAGTAAAAGGAAATAACAGAAAATAACAGACTACCTACTCAAACCTAAATGGAAATAAATCTTCTAAAAGCTAATTGTTATGTGACTAAAATTTGCGGCTTTCAGAGACAAGTGAATGTCAAATTCACGAATGAGAAAAGTTTAATAAGATTATTATATTACTCACACAAATATCACAGAAATACGCCACTGCACAACAAAAATGCATATCACTTAAATAATGCTTTTTAACGAGATATATATTTTTGTATAGTAGGTTTTGGTTATCGCTTATGTGCTAAAGACATCGAGATTGAAGAAATCTTCATAGATTGCCCTAGCAAATTCAAGATATATATGTATCATTAAAATAGTTTTAGTGAACGTTATTTAATCAAAATTATTTGAGCCATTTTTGAAAAAAAACAGTTTCTTTTTCCATGTAAATGGTAGTTTTTGTTGAAAATGTTCGTGGCGCATCCTTCGAAGCTACTAAACTCAAATATCAAGTTTGGTATTTAACCAACTTTTCGTTTTTGAGTTATTCTGTTCACATAAACACAACGTACATAAATAGGTTTGTGACAGAGAAATGAGATACGAACATAAAATATCGAAATAAGATGCTTAACATTAAGGGAAGCATTTAAACTACAAACAGATGTTTCAATAGGCGGCTATTTCAGCTGGCAATAGTTAGAATATTCTTTCACTTTGTGAACCGATACAAACAAGTAAACGGCGCTCTAACTTGCCGAGATACAGCCACAAATACTATTACACTTCATGTATTTTAATGGATAGAAGTATTGCTTAATTAGTATACTGAAAACTTAATGAAAGAAACAATGTATTATAAAGATGTGCCATATCACATAAACATGATTTAAGGTATAAATGTGTGTTTAATGTGTAAAAAGTTAATGGGTTCTTTACAGTGGACGTAAAGAAAGCGTATTACTTTCTCTATACGTGCTATGTACATAGTGTATAGAGAAGGTATTGATTCCACCAAAAAATTCGATACCGAGATTTGACCGGAAATATATGTTTTAGAGTCCCCTGTAAAAGTATTTCCAGAAACAGGTTTGTGTGTGTGTCTGTGAACACGATAACTCAAAAACGAAAATATTGATGCTGACAATCTCTGTCAAGAAATCATCAGCACTGTTTTCTGGAATCCACGTGTTGTGCGAGATTAAACGCGTGGGAAGACCGTAAAGGTTTATGGGTATTGTTAAACGGTGTGTTACCGAGCAGGGATATCCAGAAGAACAGGCTTGGGATGTTGGCAGGACACAATACGCTGTTGGGTTACAGACCACGCCGCTCGAAATGTGTTGAATAAGTTCGACCCTTCGCCTCAAGTGGTTTTCATCTCATGAAGCGGTTTCTGGCAAGAAAACATTTTGGCAATGAAATGGTTTCGGATATGGCGGCGACTCCTGTGACTGAGCACAGTTACTGTAAATACCTCAGCAATGGTCACGACTAATTGTCACGTGAAAATATTAGAATATAAAGAGGAAATTAAAATGTTCTACTTACCCGCGGACGCAATGACCGGCAGTGAGAGCCCAGGAGCGGTCGATTATTGATGCTCCACATCTGTGACTTATGCCAAGTGGTGTAGCTTTCAAAAATAGCTGAGAAAAGTAAAATAAAACATATCAGAAAGATTACCTGTGCAACGCTCCTTTATAGTTGAAATAGGCGTCACCAACCTCATTAGAAATTGTCTGTGCTACACCACCCAATGCCCACAATAGAGCAATTTATAATTTCATGATCATCCAGTCTTGTCACTTATTTCTGCATATAATTTAGAGAGGGTTTTGCATTCCACCCAAAATTACATATTAGGATTTCACCAAAATACACGCTTTAGGGTCCCTTGAACAAACGAAATATTTTTGGAAAAAAAAGTAGCTGTGTGTGGTGAAATAACAAACTTGGCTGTAATGATTTTGATTAAAATACCTTATATTAATGGCATTTACAAGTAATAAAAAAATATATAATGCATTTTCTGCAAATAGACTCTAAAGAAGTACTTATTTTGGATCAATTTTGCGCAACTTTGCTCAACTGATAAAGCGTAAATGATAGACAAAAACTTACTAAAGAGAAAACGTAGGCCACTTTAAAACACACTAATTATTTCATATAATTTTTCTTCATTAACTTGACCATTTCTGAGATATTCCTTTATATTAGTTTCAGATTTAAACTACTTGAACTGACCATTCATAAAAGTGGATTTCCAACGCACTCTCGCGAATGATTAAAGAAATTTACCAGAGACTTCGTTTAATTAGCTTCCCTCTGCACCTTTTAAACATTTTTCAAATGATATTCCTTTAACCGCTTCATCCTGAACTCATCCTCAAATTAAAGATCACATTTTGAGTCACTTATGGCGGCAGGCCCAGTCCAGCGCTTATAATCTGAAATATTCGTTTTTTAATAATTTATTGTGTTCACAAGCATTGCCAAAACTTGCCACTACACATAATTTTGCCGAAATCTTTGAGTATGTTCGTTTCGCAATATTTGCACACTTCTCAATTAGATGCAAATTTAGTGGTTCCTAAAACAAAAGAGAAAAGTGGGCAATACTTTTGCAATACTTAAGCTATCAGATATTGTCACCTTTGTACGTCATTGCGTAGCTTGCACTACATCTAAATGTGCACAAAATTCAGAGTTAGGGGGTTTTGTAACCCTGCATAGCCTCATATCCTGTGCAACCTGTTTTTTGTATTTAGTGCGTTCTCAACTACAAATTTACATGGTTATGAGCAATTCTTGTTCCAAAACCACTTAATTCCAAAAATGCTTTACAAGATATATTTGACACTATGTTTTCATAAGATTTTAGTTTATGATAACCCTTCTTATTTTTGCGCGCACTAATGTCGAGATTTTCTACTCTTTGTGGGTATTAACTTCACACATAATTCTCCATATTAACCCAAGTCATCCCTAGCTGAATGGGTTAATCCGGATCTCAAAAATATTCCAATAGCCTTTCATTCTGGCAATCAAGTGTCTTTCAGATTTCTCCTTATATTTTTTTCCAATTAGCATTTAATACGGCTATACATGAGGCTCACAGACTAGCCCCATTTTCGCTTTTGTTTAAATTTCGACCTTTGTGTCCTGTTTTAAATACCTCGATTACATCCAGTGGATGGTGCTCGTTGAAAAACTAATCTAAGTTTCCTATGTAGAGGGACTTTTAAAAACCTGTATTACTCCTGTAAAATATCACAAAATGTATCATAGTCCTGAATACATAGTCTTGGGTTGTTGAGGTATGTATTCTGTTTCCGACATTATGAAATGTTAACCGACAGGCTTCAATGAAAGAGAAACCAATGCTGCTGTTAGGAAAGATCACCTAGCTCAAGCACAAATTGGAGCCAGCTAATGACACCTGGTCTAAGTAAATCATATATGCTCCTAGGCAAACATCAGAAATGTACAGCACGCTGTTATGTAGTAAAGTTTAAGAATGTGCACCAATGCTTGTCCAGCATCAATGAAATCTTAGAAACATTTAATATATTTGCCTGAACACCGGAGTAGCTAACTGGTTTCCTTCACTGCTCGCGTGCTAAAGCTTCGTTCTGGGTAGCGATTTTAATTCAGCTCACCGCAAGCATTCATTACTCATAGTCTTATGTCGAGGAACCCTAAAGCTCAATGTTGTTTGGACTGCAAGAAAAAATGTATAAGTCCTATCATGTGTAAATGTGCTTCGTATAGTGTGACGTCCTTCAGAGTACCTCATCTGAACTGGATTGGGACAAGTCACTGTCAGGTATGGATAGAGCCCACTACAGCCGGTTTTGGAATCAAGGACTCTCATAACGACAGCCACGGGTAAAACCACTGCACCACTTGAGAGTACCTCATCTGAACTGGATTGGGACAAGTCACAGTCAGGTATGGATAGAGCCCACTACAGCCGGTTTTGGAATCAAGGACTCTCATAACGACAGCCACGAGTAAAACCACTGCACCACTTGAGAGTACCTCATCTGAACTGGATTGGGACAAGTCACTGTCAGGTATGGATAGAGCCCACTACAGCCGGTTTTGGAATCAAGGACTCTCATAACGACAGCCACGGGTAAAACCACTGCACCACTTGAGAGTACCTCATCTGAACTGGATTGGGACAAGTCACAGTCAGGTATGGATAGAGCCCACTACAGCCGGTTTTGGAATCAAGGACTCTCATAACGACAGCCACGAGTAAAACCATTGCACCACTTGAGAGTACCTCATCTGAACTGGATTGGGACAAGTCACTGTCAGGTATGGATAGAGCCCACTACAGCCGGTTTTGGAATCAAGGACTCTCATAACGACAGCCACGAGTAAAACCACTGCACCACTTGAGAGTACCTCATCTGAACTGGATTGGGACAAGTCACTGTCAGGTATGGATAGAGCCCACTACAGCCGGTTTTGGAATCAAGGACTCTCATAACGACAGCCACGAGTAAAACCACTGCACCACTTGAGAGTACCTCATCTGAACTGGATTGGGACAAGTCACTGTCAGGTATGGATAGAGCCCACTACAGCCGGTTTTGGAATCAAGGACTCTCATAAAACACGAGTAAAACCACTGCACCACTTGAGAGTATCTCATCTGAACTGGATTGGGACAAGTCACTGTCAGGTATGGATAGAGCCCACTACAGCCGGTTTTGGAATCAAGGACTCTCATAACGACAGCCACGAGTAAAACCACGGCACCACTTGAGAGTACCTCATCTGAACTGGATTGGGACAAGTCACAAGCAGGTATGGATAGAGCCCACTACAGCCGGTTTTGGAATCAAGGACTCTCATAACGACAGCCACGAGTAAAACCACGGCACCACTTGAGAGTACCTCATCTGAGCTGGATTGGGACAAGTCACTGTCAGGTATGGATAGAGCCCACTACAGCCGGTTTTGGAATCAAGGACTCCCATAACGACAGCCACGAGTAAAACCATTGCACCACTTGAGAGTACCTCATCTGAACTGGATTGGGACAAGTCACAAGCAGGTATGGATAGAGCCCACTACAGCCGGTTTTGGAATCAAGGACTCTCATAAAACACGAGTAAAACCACGGCACCACTTCGGAGTCAAACTTTAATAATCTTAGACAATGTATCTACATACCTGATATGGAAAATCTTTTATATCAGCAGGCTCTCCTCCAACTATTCGTCCAGGATGATAGGAACTTCTGAACGATTCTGAAATTAAATAACGTAATACCACATATTATGTATTGCTACAGGTAAAACTTGTATCAAATCTATTATAATTATTATTATCATCATCGTTATCATTATTATTATATACTAATATTACCAGTAGTACACCAGTAGTGGGAGTGGTAGTGGTAGAGGTAGTGGTAGGTTGGTGGTGGTGGTGGTGGTGGTGGTGGTGGTGGTGGTGGTGGTGGTGGTAAAAGCCTAAGTATTTTGAAACGAGAGGCCCGAAATTTTTAGAAACAGGGAATTCTTTCTTACTACAATAAGATTTATGACTTATGCACCTGATTACGTAATCTAGACGTTCAAAAACAGTCCACGCTTTTCTTCTTGTGCGCTTTGTACAAGTGTTGATTATACTAAAGTTCAGCATGTAATAGGAAGACTTCAGCAACTATACAAAATGTGTAGTGTAGTCAAACGCGCATTTACGAGACATTATTTTGTGATTGGTTGATGTTCTTATCCACAAGAGTGTAGAATATAAGTTTTTTTGTGTGAAATTGCTTATTTGAGGAGCTAAGAGTCACACACTTTCAACTTAATCATCAAAGTAAAGTGTATTTTTTTAGTCTACATATTTACGTTGGCTTGTCCGGTTGACTATTATAAAGCACAATGCTATTTCCGTTTTGCTGAAATTTGAAATCCCTTACTGTATTTTAAGCACAAGTAATGCTTATTAAGGCTGATATTACAACTAAATTGATTCAACTTATACTTTTTGTGAAATAAAATATACTGTAAAGGTTAGTTTTTAAAAGAATAGTAGATACAAATTTGAAGATACAATGAATTGAAGTAAAAGGAAAAGACAGATTAGCTCTTTAGATGTGGTAATCCCATTTTCTTACACTTAGTTTACTTTTCTCTAAGGGAGGACCATGCCATTATCCTGGTTTTACCAGGGTAGCAGGACACACCTGAAATACTAAGACGTGCTAATACAAAAGCGCTCGGCAGTGGCCAAAATAATGGTAGTCAAGTGTTCAACCAGGCTGCTAACGTTTAATAATCGCAAATGAAGAAGTGGGCTAGACGGGGACGAAGTAACTAATCCGCCTTGCTAATCTGAAATTTTGGGATGACGGTGGTTTATGCAGTACAATTGAATAACATCAGCCGGAAAATTATGACTGAGTGGGCATAAGAGCCGACATTCCACTTCAGACCGTGTACAGCTTTGCAGAACTGAGACTGAAGTCGAGGTGATAAGCCTGTCAGTAAAGTCTAAAAGAACCAAGGTTGAACGATATTCAAAAGGGAGCAGTGCAACTGGTTCACAAGATAAGAAATTAGTCCTTCCATTGGCCAACCTCTTGGAAAACACAAAAGAGGCTGGCGGTCATAAAAATCCCTCAGCAGTAAGTGCAGCAGGCGAGGTCGTCACTACCCTTCATCTGCTGTTAAGCTTTTGTGTTTCTGTACTTTGATATTGATTGGTCAGCTGTAGCTTCCTCAATCTCTACAACTTGGGCCACTCGTGGCTTTCCCTGATAATTCTCTTTATATACTTCGTCTCGTACAGTAGTTTCAATATTAAAACCTGGATTTTGAAGTGAGCAAGCGCAGAGCAGCCGAAATATCCCTTAGTAGCAGTTGTCTTAGTCTGTGAATCGGAGTAAAAGAAAATAGGCACCTGAATCTCCTAGTCGGTCCCTGTCTAATCTCAAGAAGTACTTTCTGTCCATGATAGTAAGTTCGGCGTCAAACACTTCAGGTGTTACCCTCCGACTAATACTACTAACCGTAAGCGACACTACCACCGAAGACTGTTTGCCTCTACCAGTGGAATAGCGCCACTGGTTCACAATTATAGACCACGCTATCTCAATGGAGTCAATGTTGATCCAGGGGACACTTGGTTGCGTACATCAGGCTCCAGACAGCGGTAACACTTCAGGTATCTCACCATCCCAAATACTCTCAGCCACCAATTTGTCCAAGAGAACCCAGCCCCTTCAGAACTGGGTTTGAATACGTGACATCGGAACGGCTCCGCACGTAGTGTGGCACAACTGAGGCGACTTCAATCAACTTCCGGAGAGCACACATTTTGGAAACTGCGCTAAAACCGTGGAACCTAAGGCGTTGAGATGGGAAACAGATAAACAGATATTTCCTGAGATAGAAAGCAGGCCATAATCCTAGAGACATTAAAGTTATGAATTTAAGAAACCTAGAAGAGGTAGAGTCAATTTTCGCGGTACGACTAGCACGAATCGGTGAAGAACTGGCTGTGACAGATGGGGGTTAGCAGTCGACGATGAGGACGCAAGGCTCGTGCACCTAGGGTAGGCCTAACCCATACTATCACAATGTGAGTTAAGGGTGAAATAAAATGTATTATAGTGTTTCTAAAAGATACAAGAAAAGGTATGGATGATGGAGTTCTCCACATGTAGCGTCGATGCTCTGAGACGGGGAAATGAAAGCAGAGATCCGAAGCAGGCCCGAATGTGAGTGAACATTCTTCTGTGTCGGCTTTATTATTGAGATAGGCTGCTGTTTTGTTCATAATAATGCCATTTCATCCACGGCACGATATTAACTTTATCTGTTCCGTGCAATGTATGAAATTCAAAAAGTAATCATGAATATACAATTCTATATTTGTTTACTCTTAAAGTAATACTTACCAACATCGGAGAATAAGCAGATAGTAAAGTAGAATACTAAACTGAGAATCATATTTACTTCACACCTCCGCAATAACTACAGTTGCTCTAGAAGCTCAAAAGTTAAAGAATAGGGGAACTTATGTTACTCCCAAACTGAAAAGTTAAGTTTTCAGCTCTGCTATCCCAGTCTCACTTACTCCTTGAGCTTTATAAGTGATGTATATATATCAATCTGTTGTGGTACGTGTGTATTGGTGGTATGTATGCCATAAACTGAGATAAGCGCTCTAGTTTATTACAGACTTAATATGCTTATATTGCTTCGAAATAATAACCATAAAAATAAATTATAATCAATCTATATTGATACGAAGGAACTTAAACACCTTTACAGGGTGATCATACACTCTCGTTCCACTGTAAGTCTGATTGAATGAACTTTCACGGAGCTTGGTTCTCTTTTAGAAATAGAACAGTTTCACAAAAACGGAGGTCATATATCATCAGTTTCATAAATACTTGTAATAAGGCGATGGAGCTTTAAATTTTACTTTCTATAATATATGTGCGATTACTGGACTCTGTAAAACAAATGAAATTTGAAGGACAGAAATAAATAAACAACCACCATAAATGGCACAAATAAACAAATACATTTATAGGTTCTAGTATTTATAGGTATAATTCAATAACAGTAATAACAGAAGAAATGAAAAAGAAGCTGTAAAGGTTAACATTATATTGAGGCAAAGGAACGGTAAAATTAGAAACCACGCCAACGCATAGGTAAAGGAATTTTTGACAAACTACGAAGACGATAAGTAAGGGAAGATGTTCCTGCTGGGCAGACTGCGAGTGCAGCACGCGTTGCTGAACTGGTGTTGATCGCTAAAGAAGGTGGGAGCTAGAAATAGCGCTTTTGAGCAGTGTCAAACGACAGAGAAAGTAATTCTAAAAAATAAGAAAAGTGCACTATAAGGTGAAATACAAGAAATTTTGGAAAATACAAGGTACGTCAAGAAAGTAAGTTCCGTTCCAATTTATCTCCGCTGCAGCGCTGCGATCGCAGTTCCGCACATGCGCGGAAGACGCTCTGCATCAAGGAGAAGAAACATGCGCCATTTTGAGATCGCAGTCAGCCACATACGCTTTGTTGTGCTTGTTTACAATGTCGGTGTTGACTGAAAATCCCCCGCTTGTGAAATCAGATCTGTGATTCGTTTTCTGAATGCTAGGAAAGTGAAATCAATTGAAATTTATCGGCAAATTTGCGAAGTCGACGGACAAAATGCGATGAGTGATTCAACGGTGTGAAGATGGGAGTGATAATAATCATTATTTGTATTTCTTCGAATGAGAAGAATGCAATAACCTCAAATAAAATAGCGTTTGTTTCCTTTTCATAACGCGTGTTTTCATCTCTTAGAACAATCGACTCGAATCGATTTGCTCCAGTTGCGAATTATCGACAAGATGGAAACATTCGTGGTATTTTTTATAAAATTTTCAAAGTTTAAGCTCTTGGTTAGTTTCCCTCATATCAGTTCATCTGTCAAACCAGTATAAAAAGCAATGGAGATTTTTCGCCCTTGAAATGTTATATTTTACTGATATCACAGTTTGGCAAACTGTTAAAAGAACTTATTTCAACCTCTCCACATATGAAACTGATAAATGTTACCACTAATGCATCAGTTATCATAGCTCCCAACCAATGAGGATATATACGCCAACTAAATACAATTTATAAACAGATCTTGATTAGTTTTTGAAACTATTAAATGTACTTGATATCATGGCCATTAAAAGTTTATTAGCACTTCATTATTTACTCCGATTAATTATTTTCTGAAGCGTAATTACCTTTAGAAGTAATAAAATTAATTTAACGGTGCGGTTGATATATTTAAAGCCACATACTTATAAGAAATTACTAGCAACCTAGTTGTAGAATATATATCAACACAACTCATGCTAACATTATACATGTATTTCATTTTGAAAGTATAACTTATGGAACAAAGACCTTAAACTATTTTTAATTAAAATTACTTTTAATTAAAATTTTTATGAAGATAAATAAATAAAGAACATGTCTAAATTGAAGAAATTTAATTAAAAGTAAAGTTTAAAGGATTCTAAATAATGTAAGTGAAATACTTTAGTTTTGTAATATTTATATTATAATTACTATTTTTATTTTATCCGTTAGCCGCAATTTTATTAAATATGTTTGTGTTCAAATTTTATACTTACCTTTTCAACATTCTACGTCTCGTTATTTAGTTTTTATGAAATTCTCTGTGTTATTTCTGATATTTTAATATTACATCTCAGTTTATACAACCCTTAAAATTAGGTTTGTTCATTGGGGTGTTTTTATAAATAAGAGGGTTGAAATTATGATGGCTATAAATAAGGGCGTTAATGTCCTTAAAGTAGTCAGCAGGATAGTGTACATTGTGCTTTTGGCAGCATTCACAGTCTGTACTGCCTGACGAATCTCTGAAGCGAGTACCACGAAATGGTTCCTTCCTCCTCAGATCAAAGTCCGGGGATATTCTACAATTTTCGCCCTCGCACTGTGCTCATAGAAGAGCATCCTTTTTTCTTTGGCAGATGAGACCATTTTTTCTTGATTTCTGCGATGGACTGGTGCAATAGCAATGTATAATACTCTTCATTTGCCCTGCGTTTTCTACAAGTTCTCATTGTAGTTGGTTTCGTGTGCATCCACAAAAAACCGAAGCCATAATTGCGGATTTCAGCATTTTTGCCTTCTTGAGAACCAGAGTGCCTTTAAAACCCCCATAGTTTGGGCTGTTCTTATGTCACTTGAGTGAATCAGTGTAACACGTTTTTTACCGACACCGAAACTCGTCAGGATTGCGAAGGAAAAGTGCCAAAACAGCTTCCGATTCGATCACATGATACATTTTGTTCTCCGTTGGGAGCCAACGCGGCACCTATCTTGCCGATTCCTTTGTAAGACCCAATTTTGGTGCAAATTGAGGACACTGGCCCTTGTGATATGACTGTGGCCTCTACTACTTCGCGAACTATGTTTCGTCGAACACTCAAAGCCATATCCTGGAGTTTGAATATAATTTCAGAGAAAATCACTTCTTCTGGACATACAGAACGGTGTTCAACATTGGTGCGTGTTCGGCTAGTTTAAATTCCTTTATCCAATTGTAAATTTTTGGAAACTCTTTGAATCTCTTTTATCTCTTTGAATGTTAAGCCTTCTAAACAGAAGTGTTAGTCACCTGACGGTGCTCTTTTTTCCATCATTCTAAAAGAGCACATTATTATTGAGTCAATTGTCTATGGCAATGAAACCAGTTGTGGATAAAGCTGAAACATTAACTGTCATCTAGTAAGAGATGATGGTTGCTAAATACAAACTCTTTGCAATGTTGCTAGTGTAACTCATTTGGTTTTCTAGGGACATATTCACAATCTTATTATAATTCTTTTGTATCAGTTGTATACAAATGGTAGCGTTACTAATGCTTCAGCTCCCCTAAATAAAATTAATGAATGGATAGCGTTTTAAGTGTCTAAAAATGTTAATTATACTGAAGCATAGCTCGTTATATTTGCTCATCAAGTAGCGATGATGCTCTATTTCAAAGTTCATAAAAGAAGACTACCTTTTTCTTCAGTTAAAATTATGAATTGTGATACAACGTGTTTCATTCTGGATCAAGAACATATAAATTGGCAATGTCCAAAATGGGTCAGAACATGTGTCCTCCAAATCCAGTACGGCAAGGAAAAACGTTGGCGAGGCGCATATACTGTCAAACATACGTTTGCTGGTCCGAAACAGGTATGCTGCTCGTAATCAAACATTAACAGAATGTCAACTTCGCAATGCGGAATTATCATTTTCAGGCACTCCTCATTAATTGTAAGTGGAATTACTTGTTCTGTAAAACTATACGGACTCAAAATAGTCAGAATAAAGTGGTTAAAGGGTTGTTAAATCATTGCTAGAGAAGTCATTTATCAAATTGCGATATTTTACTTAAATTTTAATGACAACGTTTGTCTCCAAATACATTTGCGAGCAAAGATTCTCAAATATGAATTATATTAAAGTTCAGCGTCGCAGTACACTACGAGAAGATCATTAGCAGTCTATGAAGGATCCTTTGCAGCAGATATTAAGGTAAAACATGTCATCGAAGTCATAAAAACCATAACACTAGATGCTGATGAGAAAGAGATAGTGTTTACAAGTATCACATTACGTTGCATAACGACATGCGCAAATGCTTCTCACCTGTTAAAATCAGTTACTGCTCCTTCCTCTCAGCTGCCTTAATTTGAAACGAACTTTATAGAATGTATATGTAGAATTGCAGTGGTAATATTGTGTTACTATGAATGATCTATCCGATTACAAACTTGAGTAACTATCGTTAGGATACACTTACAAAATGGTATTGGTATCAATGGAAAAATAATCTCAAATATTTTTATTTTGGTAAACCTGTTGAATATGCATTGATAGTAGACCATACAACAGAGAACTCACTGCAAAGGAACACAGCAGGACAATTTGTGTGCTTGATGTTCACATACCCCAGTCTGTTGAAACTGTACCGAAAATTTTAGAGGAAATTTTGGTGTTTATCCATCCAGCAGGCGCAGTAACTTACTGCCTTCAAAAGGAGGGAATGCATCTTTAAATAGAAGTCAACCGGTCATCCATCAGTAAGTGAGACAAATTTGGAGCGTGCGAGAGTTTCCCATTAAGTCCACCGAAATCCACCTAAAAAACCAGAAAAGAATTAAGCATTCTCCAACAAACGGTATGGAGGATTTTACGGAAACCTGTGCGGAGATGCATCTGAGAATGTAAACTGAAAGTTTCAGCGAATTATTGGTGTTCAGTGATAAACCCAGGAAAAACGCAGAAATACATAGTCAGGTCATATGATTTGGTAAATCTTAAAATTTATGTGGAACATACACGTGACTGGTTTCTTTAAAATCTTCTACACAGTGTTTTGGGAGACTGTTTACTTCTCTACTGATTTTTACGGTGACTTTAAATGGACTGCAAGTGAAAATCTCTTTCACACGCAGAATATTTGCCTCACTTATTGATGGACGACCGGTTAACTTCTGTTTACAGATGCATTTCCTCTCTTTTAAGTGATGCTGGGCCCAGAGTGGATGAACACCAAATGTTCTTTTAAATTTCCTTGCGCAATGATAACACACCGGGTGTGTGAAAATCTAGCAACCAAAATGCCTTCCACCTATCCTCGTTTGTGTTATATCGCCTCGTGGTAATAAAATTAATATATATGCAACAGGCTCACCAGCATAACAAATAAAGACTGATGTTTTCCATTCATATAACATTATCTAATTGTTCCATATAAAACTGTTCTTACTTTGGTTATTCTTTTATCTACATCATGCTAACCAAGATAAACGTTATCAGAATTGGTCCAACTACTAGCTTCCTGTATGGAATAATTGTTTTTTCACACAAGCCGTGTATAGGGCAGGAGTTGGATAGGTAGAGTCAGACTGAAAAATTCAATGCCATAGCCGGGATTTGAATGACGGATCTCCCGATCTCTAGCCGGTTGCTCTGCCACTGAGCTACCATGGCAACATGCCCGCATAGCATTGAATTTCTCAACTGACTCGTATGTTTTCCCGGTAAACCACAAGGTGACCTCAAATTCATTTTGAGATGACAGTCCCAATGGTGACTTACAATGCTGGAAGTAATTTAAACCCAGGATTCATAGTGTAGCCAACTATTATGGTCAATATGTATGGAATAATTGTTTTTTCACACAAGCAGTGTGTAGGGCAGGAGTTGGATAGGTAGAGTCAGACTGAAACAGTCAATGTCGTAGCCGGGATTTGAACCACGGGTCTCCTGATCTCTAGCCGGTTGCTCAGCCACTGAGTACCATGGCAACATGCACGTGTATGGCTTCTAAAAAATGTAATCATCTGATGCGAAATATTATATTTTTATTATTTCGATACATATGAGCTTGTATATAAGCTTTTTACTGTAAAAGCCATCAGTTTTATCTTCATTCCTGTTGTATAGTGGAGGTTACCCATTCTCTTATTTTAGAAACGTCGGTATATACCGAGGGTAAATATCCTTCTAGTAGTGGATTTGAGAAGGACACAATACCCACTTGAATGTTGTCGACAACAAGAGGTCCTCCGGAATCTCCATAGTAAAAATGTTCTTCTTGCTTACGTGAATATGTGCATAACATGCGAGGAGTCATTAAGAAATAATGAAACAAGCTTTCTGTATTGCAATCATCGAATTCCATAACATAAACATCAAGTTTCTGCAGCTGGTCAGGCATGTGTTCTTCATAATCCATGGCTCCCCATCCAGAGACCACTGCTGGAGTTTCTGTGCTGGGCGTCTTACTAGCCATTGAAATTTTCTGTGTCACTTCATTGAAATGGAATGGGTTAGAAACCTGAAACAGTTGACCACGTACACTGTTATAACATGGGGTACTCATTCTCGTGCGTACTGCAATTGTTGAAGAATCGTACCTTAATGATAGCTACATCGTAATCTAATGTCGAGAGCCACTGAGACCTGTGCTTTGGATGTGAGATGACCTTTGTTGCATTATGAATTGTTCCACCTCTGTCCCAGTAGCTGGAGCCGGATCGTAAAACTATTTCCTCTGCGGAAGACCTTCAAGCAGAAAACATCTTATGTGTTCTATTCACATGATTTTCTCTACATCTCTGCAACAAATTGTAGTTAAAAAGCTTATACTTCTATTTACTTCATGTTAATTAGTAGAAATGGTCTTGTTACCTGCTTCCTTGTAAGTAGAAGCGAAATAAGGGAGTTCCATAGCTTAAAATGATAACCAAAAGCTGGTTGCTATATAATTGAAGTTCCTTTGTTTGTATGGACAGGAGTTAAGACATTCCTGGATGAGAAAAGTATAATTTTTTCAAAGCTAAAACGAAAAACCAGGAATATTTTAAAAATGATTAACTCCACGTAAAAAATGTACATGACATAAATTGTGTATTTTATTGTGAGCTACATTTCCTTTGCAGTACGTTTTTCCCCATCTCTTACGGTTTAGCAGTTGTGCACATTTCCGTAAAATTCATCCAGAGTAAAGTAGTCTTCAGGGGCTATTCCCAGAAAGTTCAAGATATACATTTTATTTGTCAGGTAAATATATTTAATATACGATATTTTAATGAAAATCATTAGAGCCATTTTAAAGAGAATCAAAATTTTCAAAATGTTTTCCATGTAAAGGATAGTTTGTTGTGGGGAGATTTTATTGAATATCTTCGTGTCGCATCCTTGGAAGATGCCAAACTTAAATACCAAGTTTGGGCTTTAACGGTCTTTT
The DNA here is from genome assembly GCA_030762935.1 of Hymenopus coronatus. Lineage (NCBI taxonomy): Eukaryota > Metazoa > Arthropoda > Insecta > Mantodea > Hymenopodidae > Hymenopus > Hymenopus coronatus. The sequence goes on from CM060885.1 coordinate 81,154,199, forward strand.
CGTTTTTGAGATATGCTGCCCACAGACACACACACACCGACAGACATTTTTCTAAAAATGCTTTTTTTATTCAGTGAATCTCAAAGCATGCATTTCCGGTGAAATCTCGGTATCGAATTATGGGTGCAATGCAATACCTTCTCTTTACACTATGTAGATAGTAGTATAGAGAAAGTAAAAACTCAATATTTCGGAAAACATATTGCTTCGGATCAACAAATTGTTATAATTCCATTTGGAACGGTAATAATTATAACTCCCATATTACAATTAAAACTCTAATATGTTCTATTTACATGAATATCTCTACGTATATCTAACAAATTAGCCTTAAAAATTATTCCCCTGTCCACTTTTAACTTTAGATAAAATTAGTGACAAATTAGTACTTGCATCTTTGTAAATAACAGGAAATATGCTGCTGCTAGCTGTGTATAGTCCTGTGACGTGCAGGCGTGCCCTCTAGTGACGGCCTGTGAACTTGCACGCTGTGGTCGGAACCACACTTTGTTACACGTGCCACGATATTACCATCCTGTCTCCAGTTTTCGCATTCCAGACTCCGGCTCATTTCTTTTTGAACGCCTCTTTTATTTATGTATGTTTTATGTGTAAAAATGTTAAAGGTTAACTTAAAGAAAGTATACTTTGATGCACTATGGCTTCATGGGACTTTAAGAAAAGAAGAGGGATTTAGTTAGCTTCACCTTCCTCGGATGAGGGTGGTCATGTAATCGCGTCCGTACGATTGGTAACATGTATTGGTACTTGTTAGAAAGTTATTAGCTTTGAAATGTAAGCTGAGTATAAATAAATTACAGGGATTTTTTGCCAAAATTTGTTCTTATTTAATATATAAAAGATCCAAATTTCTAATCCCTCAGAGATAGAAGCTGGACAATAAAGAAGAGATCACTGCTCTACGACGAGAGATTAACAGATCAAAACACGAAGTTTATTACATATGCTTTTTGTAGAACTACCCATTTCCGAATTTAGAATTAGAATGCTCTGTACCACATCTCGATATACTAAATTAGATAAAAAGAAGACATTGAAATACCACAAAATTAAATAGAATAATTAAAAATAATAACAACAACAGAATATACGATAAATGAAAACAACACTTAAACAAATTATAACTAGAAGAATTTTCCGGGCTGAGAAGCCCTGGTCTGCTGGAGTCCAGATGTTTCGTTCACGACTGCGGTGAACATCTTCAGTGGCGTGATCTAAGTCTTCTCGGTGAAGGTTTGGTCGCAACTGGCTCGTTGGCTGAAATAGCGGCAGTATTTATACTCATGCTGCTCTCACGCGATTGGTCCGGCTGGAGCTGCAAGTGCGACGATGGTGGAGGGAGGGGGGTTAGTCACACCGGTGCTTTAAATTCCTAATTGGTTTGGCTGTTTGATGTTCTCAAGTAGCGGACGACAGTTTTTGCTTAGTTTTTGTGTCTCTTCTTTCCTATTAAAGTTATTGGGATGTTTATAAATGTCTATTGCTTTACGTTGTAATCTAGCATGGTAAAGACACAGAACGGCTGTTTCATGATATTGTGTTCCCCTTCTGCCCGAAGTGCAGGTTCAGCGACTTCTCGGGTTGATTCTGCCGTCTAGGTCAACCTGAGAAGTCTGCACTTTGTGAAGAAGGGGAACACATAATCGTTCAAAATCGTTAGAGTCATTTTTGAGAAAATCTAAATTTTCAAAAAAAGTTCCATGTAAAGGGTATTTTTGGGTGGGAGCTTTTCCTCAAAATCTTCGTGTCGCATCCCAGGAAAATACTAAACTTAAATACCCAGTTTCGTGTTCTACTGACCTTTTTTATAGAGCTATCATGTTCACAGGCACAAACACACGGACCTTTTTCTGAAAATGCTGCTTTTTGCATGCAGACGACCCTAAACCACTTATTTGAGGTGAAATGTTGGTATTGAGTGAGTGCAATCATTTCTCTATACACTATGGTGTGTGTAGAGAAAGTAAAATTACATACATTTGCCAGCCACAAGAACCAGGATGTCCGAGTAAAGAGCAAGACTTTGGATCAGACTCATACTCTAAACCATGTGATAGAAGTAGAAGAAGAATCACTTTCCTCCACGTCTTTCGTCTGTGATGTCAATAACATAATCATCTAACTACTGCACATTCTGTTAATCGAATCGAGATAACTGCTTGAAGTCGAAATCTATAGACTGCTTTCTTTTTTTATACGACATTCTTGTGATAATTTGAAGAAATGCAGCCATTTTATTTTGAACATTCTCTAAACAAATGAAGTCTGTGGAAAGGAGAGATATAATTAGTCTTAGTATTTCCTACGAAGCAAACTGTTTTCCTACTTTTTACTTTCTCCACACGTACTATGGAACATAGTGTATCGAGAAGGTGTTGCACTCCACCCAAAAATTTGATACCGAGATTTCACCGGAAATACATGTTTTGGGTCCCTCCAAATTCCCCCCCCCCAAAAAAAAGCATATATACAAAAAGATTCCTGTGTGTGTGCGTTGTGTGTCTGTGTGTGTATGTGTGTCCGTGGACAGCATAGCTCAAAACCGAAAAGACTGTTGAATACCAAACCTGGTATTTAAGTTTGGTTTCTTCCAAGGATGCGACACTAAGATTTTTATGCAACCCCCCCCCCCCGCTCCCAACTACTCTTTACAAGGAAATGTTTTAAAAAAATGTTTATTTTCTTAAAATGACTAACGATTTTGATTAAAATATCGTATATTAAAGATATTTACCTGACAAATAATATGTATATCTTGAATTTTCTGGGAATAGCCTCTAATGACTACTTTATTCTAGACGAATTTTACGGAATTTTACATAACTGCTAAACCGTAAGATATGGACAAAAACCTACCACACAAAAATGTAAAGCATATTAAAACACACAATTTATATTATATAAACTTTTTTCGTGGAGTTGATCGTTTTTCATATTATCCTTGTTTTTAGTTTCAGCTGTGAAAAACTTGTACTTTTCTCTTACAGAAATTTGTCAACTCATGTCCACACAAACAAGGGAACTTCAGTCACAAAGCAACCAGCTTTTGACTATCACTATAACCTGTAGTAGTCTCTTATTTCGCTTATACTTACAAGGAAGCAAGTAATAAGGCCATTTGTGCTAATTTGTTCTCAATTAGCATGAAGTAAATTCAAGCATAAGCTCTTTAACAGTAATTTTATGCAGAGATGTAGAAAAAGTAATGTGAATGGAACACATCAGATTTTTATATATAACAATCATTCTAGGGGTAAATAAAGCTTACTAGATCGATATTGCGCTCAGAGGTAAAGTATTTACTATGCTTTATGTACATGCTGGTAGCAGTATTTGCTCCCAAAGCTATAAATAAAAGAAGTTATCTCATTTTATGATACGGCTGAATATTTGTAATGATTTACAATCAACATAACAATGTAACCGTATTTTTTATAGTGTTTAACACCCACTTTTACTACCATGGCACCTTGGGTGTTGACACTGATGATATGAAGGTGGAGCACCGGTGGAATGTGATGGCGGGGGGAACCGGAGAATCCGGAGCAAACCCGCCTCTGCGCAGTTTTATCCACCACAAATCCCAAATGCGGTCGATCTTTTTCTTTTTTTGTATGGTTCGGCTTTTTTTTTTTTTTTTTTTTTTTTTTTTTACAGTTTACGCCTCTAAATATCTTACCACATTGCGTGAAAAAGAAACGTATCACTTTCATGTAATGTACCTACACTATTTGTATATGAACAGAAGTGTTAATGTTTCCATTTTTAATTAGGCATATTCCCTATAAGCAGACCTTAATTGTTAACTAACGTGTTGCTTCTCCAAAAATTCATGCTTTCATACCTGATTGAGATAAAGTATAAACAAGTTTACAATGGACAAATGTAAAACAGTATTAGTTATCTCATTTACATTTGGCAACTTAGCCGTAAATATTTTGAATATTGATGTAAGCGAAAATTGACCAAGCGTCTAGCGTTCCGATTGGGAAGGAATACAATATGATAGACGGGGGGTCTAACCACTTGGCCACAGCGCCGCCTACGTAAGACAGAGGAAAGTGAATGTTCTACTTACCCATAGACGCAATGAGCGGCAGTGAGAGCCCAGGAGCTGTCAATTATTGATGCTCCACAGGCTTTAGTCCCGTCAGGCGTATGAATTTCCAGATATAGCTAGGAAAGGTAAAATAAACAATATCAGTAGATTCACTGCGCAATGTTCCCTTATAGTTTAAGTAGGCTTCACTAATCTCGTTAGAAGTTGTTGGTGTTACTGTTTGTAATTCTCCTAATAAAGCATAATTAGAATTTGGTGATCACCCAATCTTGTATTTAATGATGGCAATAGCTTTTATAGACCAAGCATTTCCACCAGGACAAATATCCTGTTGAGGGGTACAATAATTATAATCTGCTATCATCTATCAGGAATCGGTTCCTCTTTGCAGGAGAGCTCCTGCAAATCATCTACTGAGTGCTGTGAGACCAACTGTGCTCAAAGCAGGACCAGATAGTTCCCGCAGTGCAGGCACCAAATGCAACACTTTACGTTTGAGATACGCGTGCGCGTGTATTGTGCCATCCCGGAGGAGAGTATATGCTGCCACCACAATGGATTTATTGTGCGCTAGACCCCTTAAGGATCGGATTAAATGAGAATATTGTCGACGGGTGGCCGAAACCTGGCCACCTGGGAAAGTCTCTAACATAGACCAAGCAGTTCCGCATCTCGAAACAGGGAACGCTACAAGCCCGCGTATCAGGTATGATCGTACCCGCTGGGTCCTAAAGACGAATCCAAAACCATCCCGCTGTCGAGAGCTGCATTTCTAAAGTGCAGGGTGCCGCCACGATAATCTTCCATGTACATGAAATTAACTCTACACTACTGAAGTGCAATTTTGTAACTTATTTGCCCAGGGAGTTTCTAACACACCCTTTTTTCCATTTTAGAGAATTTGCACAGTGTTAATGTTTATTGAGGTACAACAAGCCCCATTACACGAACCCAATCAAAAGAAACAAACTTTGTTGTATTTTACCCATAAATAAACAGTACTTGAATTGTTACGTTTTTTTTTTGTTTGTTTTGAAGGCATCATTGTTATATGCTGGAAACACAAACTAATGCTTCTTTTATGGTTTTTTTTTATGAACCCTTTTTATGGTAACAGTCATCGACATATTTTGCTGTTGCACCTCACACAAAAACAACCTATATTTATATCCTTACTTCTAAGACATTTCAAACATCTTCCAGATCTTTTGTTTTCCTCTTTCTTTCCTTGAAGTAACAAAGTCATTTGGCTTTGTTACTTTTGCTCAAGGTTCTAGAATCTCACCTGTTTTGGAGTCCCAAAACATTTAAATGGTGTGAAATGAGTGGAAAGAGATTATGAAAATCCTTAAATTAACCGCCCTATGTCCTTAAATACCATCCAAATTCGGATTTTATATGGCCACTAAATTTCAAAGTTCTACATCCTTAAAATAAGAACTGAAGCTTTCCTGGCGACGTGTTAATTCAAAATCTTCTCGGGCTTCTAGCCAGGTAAAAACTTGGCTTGACACCAACGTTTCGAAGAAGTGCATCTTCCTCTTCTTCGAAACGTTGGTGTCAAGCCAAGTTTTTACCTGGCTAGAAGCCCGAGAAGATTTTGAATTCTACATCCTTATTCATATTACTACTGCAATTTACTGTAATCAACCTTAAGGAATCAGCCCTTACCAACTAAGTTTATTTCTCTGCGGTTGGATCCACTGCTTCTTCTGACGCTCGATGCTATGGCTCCACTTCCTTACCACACAGATCAATCCTGCGACGATTTCTGCTGAAGAATGCAGCTGTGTTGGCCCTTTAACTAGGTAATTCATTTCTCTCATTACACAGCACTTCTCCGCGAGTCATTACTCCCAACTTGACTCACATTCGTCCGATAGCTCCCTTCTATCACGTCTTGTTTTTTACTCTATTTCTCGACAATCGCTTATATGCAAGAACAGAAGGATACTTCTGTATTTGTTTCCCCTCATGCCTCACAACAGAGTATCCGAATAATGGACATGAATTTACCCTCTTCTTTTTTACTTTCAGTACAAGTACTAGGTACATAGTGTATAGAGAAGGTATTGTACTCCACTCAAAAATTCGATACCGAGATTTCACCGGAAATATATGTTTTAGGGTCCTCTGAATCCAAAAAAAAACATTTTCACAAAAAGATCCGTGCATGTGAGTGTGTGTGTCCGTGTGTCAGTGTGTCAGTGTGTCTGTGAACACGATAACTCAAAAACGAAAAGCCGGTAAAATACCAAACTAGGTATTTAGGTTTAGTATCTTCCAAGGATGCGACACGAAGATTTTGAGAAAAATCCCCTCATCCAAATTACCCTTTACATGGAACTGATTTTATAAAAAATGACACTAACGAATTCGATTATTAATATCATATATTAAAGTTATTTACCTAACAAATAAAATGTATATCTTAAATTTTCTGGGAATGGCCTCTGAAGACTACTTTATTCTGGACGAATTTTACGGAATTTTACATAACTGCTAAACCATAAGAGATGGACAAAAAAACTTAACACACAAAAAGTGTAGAGCACTTTAAAACACATACTTTATCTTATATGAATTTTTTTTTCGTGGGGTTGATTGTTTTTAAGATACTCCTTGTTTTTGGTTTCAGCTTTAAAAAATTATACTTTTCTCATACAGGACATTGTCAACTCCTGTCCATAGCAACAAAGGAACTTCAGTCACATAACAACCAGCTTTTTAGTATCCCTTTAACCTATGATACTCTCTTATTTCGCTTCTACGTACAAGGAAACATGTAAAACGACTATTTTTGCTATTTTTTCGATTAGCATTAAGTAAATAGAACAATAAGATTTTGAACAATAACTGGTTGTAGAGATGTAGGAAGGTGATGTGAATGGAACACATCAGATTTTTTAGTATCGTCCATCAGCTCCCTCAGTTTCATGTTTCAGCCTCAGAAGCTTATCTTCCGGGCGTTAGAGTTTATCGCGTAACTCCCGTGCTTCCTCTTGCAGCTGCTCTAGTTTCTTGTGATTTTCAGTGGCTGTCTTAATTCCTCTGCGCTCCTCACATATCTAATGCTCTGATTCCAAGTTGTTTTGGCAGCCAAAAAGGTACCACCTCGCGAGCTGTTGTAGGAGTCTGGTGTTTAGTTCTTTGTTGCAGCTGCCACGTCAGCCACAAGCTCTGTGTTTCATTGTACAGGGTTATTCAAAAAGAAAGAACAGGTTTCAAACTTTTATTGCTTCCAAACTACAAAAGATAGAAGCATGATTCCAACGTTCGTGGAGAAAGAAAAGTTTACAATTGAAATAGCGTAGGGGTAGAAGTTCCAATCACGGCCGCAATGGCGCTGTTGTTGGTTGTATGTCTGTAGTGAAATGGCGGGGACACCTCAAGAGAAATCTTTTTGCGTGCTGCAATTAGTAAAGCAAGAGTCCATTGTTGCAGTTCACCAAGCATTTCGCCGTCAATTTAATAAACAGTTGCCGCGTCACAAGCAAATTTACGAGTGGCATCGAAAATTCGTAGAAGATGATTGCATGTGCAAAAGGAAAAAAGGAAAAAGGGAAAAGGAAAAGCACATCGGACGCGAATGTCGAGCATATTTGTACACTATATGAAAGGATCCCAAAGAAATCCACATCACGAGCAAGCAACCAACGGTATGGCGAGTTCTAAAACATTGTCTGCACCTGAAACCATACAAACTGCAGTAATTGCAAGCGTTGAATCCTGACGACCACAACAAAAGGTACGAATTGTACATTGGCATGTTAGAAGATGTGAAAGACGACAATTTTACTCAACGGTTAATACTTTCCAATGACATTTTTCATGCAAGATGGTGCCCCGCCTCATTTCTCTTGCCACGTCCGACGTTACCTGAATAACACGTTTGCAGGACGTTGGGTTGCGAGAGGAGGAGCAGATCAACTTTATCGCCGGTGGCGTCCCAGGTCTCCAGATCTCACTCCATGAGATTTTTATCTATGGGGTTACGTAAGAGACCGTGTTTTTATCCCTCCTTTGCCTGGCACTCTTGAAGATCTACGACATCGAATTGTTGAATCTGTAAATTCGATAACTGGAGACCAGCTGATTGTGTGTGGCAAGAAATGTACCACCGTTTTGACATATGTCGTGTAACAATCGGTGCTCATATTGAATGCATATTATAAAAATTGTACACTTTTCTATCTCCATGAACGTTGGAATCATGTTTCTGTCTTTTGTAGTTTGGAAGCAATAAATATTTGAAATCTGTTCTTTCTTTTTGAATAACTCTGTATTTTTTTCTCCTATCTCGATCATTGTTAATAAAACTAGCACCATAAAATAGCACCAGGAAGTGAAGTTTGTTTTTCCTGTCAGCTTGATCCAAACCCTCGATCCTTGCTCGTAGCCAACTAAATCGTCTATCTGGCACGTCTGCTCTGTTCAAGACCTTAAGGCTGCCTGTAATATTTCCACAACATTGTATTGGCCACAATGGATATGTTGAACGATGCACACGTTCGCGGAATTTTACCAGTGTACTCTTTCTGGTGTTACAGTTTCACTATTGGCAATGTGAATCACCTAGGCAACAGAGATGAGAAGAATGCCATTCCATGGACGAGAATTTTGGTTTCCAGTGTTCAATAACTTACATTTCGCCTATAGAATTTCAGAAATAGAATGCAAAACACATTTGAAAAAATCTGATGTGTTCCATTAACATGGCTTTCTCTACATCTCTGCAACAAATTATTGTTAGAAAGCTTAGGCTTTTATTTACTGCACGCTAATTGAGAAAACATTAGCAGAAATAGTCTTATGATTTGCTTCCATATAAGTAGAAGGAAAAAGGGGAGTACCTCAGGTTACAGTAATAGTCAAAAGCTGGTTGCTGTTTGACTGAAGTTACTTTGTTTGTATGGACAGGAGTCGACAAATGCCTGTATGAGAAAAGTATACTTTTCAATCCTGAAACCAAAAGTCAGGAATATCTTAAAAACGATCATCTCCACGAAATATATAAATTGTGTGTTTTAATGTGCTCTTCATTTTTAGTGTGTTGAATTTTTGTCCATCTCTTACGGTTTAGCATTTATGCACAATTCTGGAAAATTGATCCAGAATAAAGTAGTCTTCACAGGCTATTCCCAAAAAATTCAAGGTTATACATTTTATTTGTCATATAAATATCTTAAATATACGAGACTTGAATCAAAATCTTTAGAGCCATTTATAAGAAAATCAAAACTTTCGAAACTTTTTCCAAGTAAAAGGTAGTTTGGGGTGGGGGATTTTCTTGAAAATCTTCGTGTCGCATCCTTGGAAGATACCAAACTTGAATACCAAGTTTGGTATTCAACGGTCTTTTTGTTTTTGAGCTATGCTGCTCACAGACACACACATACACACAGACAGACAGACAGACACACCGACAGAGAGACACACGCACGAACATTTTTCTAAAAATGCTTTTTTGGATTCAGGGGCTCTCAAAACATGTATTTCCGGTGAAATCTCGATATCGAATTTTTGTGTGCAATACAATACTTTCTCTATACACTATGTAATAGTGTGTATACAGAAAGCAAAAAAAGTCTGATGTGTTCCATTCACATGACTTTCTCTATTTCTCTGCAACAAATAATTCTATTTACTTCATCTAATGGAGCAAAAATTAGCAGAAATAGTCATATTACTTGCTTCCTTATAAGTAGAAGCGAAATAAGGGGGTACCATAGGTTAAAGTGACAGTCAAAAGTGGTTGCTCTGCGACTGAAGTTCCTTTGTTTGTATGGACACGAGTTCACAAAGTATAAGACTTTATAGCTGAAAAAATAAACACGAAATATCTCAAAAACAATCAAATCCACGAAAAAAATGTAAATGACATAAATTGTGTGTTTTAAGGTGCTCTACATAGGCGTGTGGTAAGTTTTTGTCCATCTCTTACGGTTTAGCAGGTATTCAAAATTTCGTAAAATTGGCCCAGAATAAAGTAGTCTTCAGAGGCTATTCCCAGAAAATTCAATTCAAAATATACATTTTATTTGTCAGGTAAATATCTTTAATATACGATATTTTAATGAAAATCGTTAGAACCATTTTTCAGAAAATCAAAATTTTCGAAAACAGTTCCATAAAAAGGTAGTTGGGGGAGGGGGGATTTTTCTCAAAATCTTCGTGTCGCATCCCTGGAAGATATTAAACATAAATACCAAGATTAGTATTTTACCGACTTTTCGTTTTTGAGTTATCGTGTTCACAGACACACGGACACACTGACACACCGACATTTTTCTGAAAATACTTTTTTTGGATACAGGAGACCTAAAACATATATTTCCTGTGAAATCTCGGTATCGATTTTTTGTGGTGAAGCACGTATAGAGAAAGGCATATGGTAAATTCATTATGATGAGAGAAAATGTCTCCTACTGTAGAGGTTGTCAACCTGTGCTAAGAATTGTATTTTGTTTATAAAGTATAAACTGTGACACGACAGGCTTCAATCAAAGAAACACCAATGCTGCTATAACGTGTATGCCACTGTTTCACGGAGCCAGTCTGCTAGATCAAGCACAAAAGAGAACCTGGTCTACGTAAATCATATACATCCCAAAGCCCAAACTACGTAAAGTGGCACAAGGTTTGTTCAGTAAGAATGACATTTTATAAAATATTTAATATATTGGCCTGAAGAGCTAAGTAAGATCTTCAAAGTTCTCGCGCTAATGCTGCATTCTGGGGTTGCGATCTAATTCGGCACATCTCAAGTCTTCATTACTCACTGACTCATGTGGAGTAACCTTAGAGCCTAATGTGGTTCGGAGTTCACGAAAAGCATGTTTAGGACCTGACACTTGCAAATGTTCTTCGTATGGTCTGAGCGTCCCAGACAGTTACCTCGTTCCACCAACCAACTATTGCAACCATTTCTGAAGTTAGGCACACTGGGCGTCCCAGAGAGTTACCTCATTCCACCCAGCGATTATTGCACCCATTTCTGAAGTTAGGCACACTGAGTGTCCTAGAGAGTTACCTCATTGCACCCAGAGACTATTGCACCCATTTCTGAAGTTAGGCACACTGGGCATTCCAGAGAGTTACCTATTTCCACCCAGTGATTATTGCACACATTTCTGAAGTTAGGCACACTGAGTGTCCTAGAGAGTTACCTCATTCCACCCAGTGACTATTGCACCCATTTCTGAAGTTAGGCACACTGGGCGTCCTAGAGAGTTACCTCATTCCACCCAGCGACTATTGCAACCATTTCTGAAGTTAGGCACACTGAGTGTCCTAGAGAGTTACCTCATTCCACCCAGCGATTATTGCACACATTTCTGAAGTTAGGCACACTGAGTGTCCTAGAGAGTTACCTCATTCCACCCAGCGACTATTGCACACATTTCTGAAGTTAGGCACACTGGGCGTCCTAGAGTGTTACCTCATTCCACCCAGCGACTATTGCACCCATTTCTGAAGTTAGGCACACTGAGTGTCCTAGAGAGTTACCTCATTCCACCCAGCGACTATTGCACACATTTTCTGATGTTAGGCACACTGAGTGTCCTAGAGAGTTACCTCATTCCACCCAGCGACTATTGCACACATTTCTGAAGTTAGGCACACTGAGTGTCCTAGAGAGTTACCTCATTCCACCCAGCGACTATTGCACACATTTTCTGATGTTAGGCACACTGGGCGTCCTAGAGTGTTGCCTCATTCCACCCAGCGATTATTGCACACATTTTCTGATGTTAGGCACACTGGGCGTCCTAGAGTGTTGCCTCATTCCACCCAGCGATTATTGCACACATTTTCTGATGTTAGGCACACTGGGCGTCCTAGAGTGTTGCCTCATTCCACCCAGCGATTATTGCACCCATTTCTGAAGTTAGGCACACTGGGCGTCCTAGAGTGTTGCCTCATTCCACCCAGCGATTATTGCACCCATTTCTGATGTTAGGCACACTGGGCGTCCTAGAGTGTTGCCTCATTCCACCCAGTGATTATTGCACCCATTTCTGAAGTTAGGCACACTGGGCGTCCTAGAGAGTTACCTCATTCCACCCAGCGACTATTGCAACCATTTCTGAAGTTAGGCACACTGGGCGTCCCAGACAGTTGCCTCATTCCACCCAGTGACTATTGCACCCATTTCTGAAGTTAGGCACACTGGGCGTCCTAGAGAGTTACCTCATTCCACCCAGCGATTATTGCACACATTTCTGAAGTTAGGCACACTGAGTGTCCTAGAGAGTTACCTCATTCCACCCAGCGATTATTGCACACATTTCTGAAGTTAGGCACACTGGGCGTCCTAGAGAGTTACCTCATTCCACCCAGCGATTATTGCACACATTTCTGAAGTTAGGCACACTGAGTGTCCTAGAGAGTTACCTCATTCCACCCAGCGATTATTGCACACATTTCTGAAGTTAGGCACACTGGGCGTCCTAGAGAGTTACCTCATTCCACCCAGCGATTATTGCACACATTTCTGAAGTTAGGCACACTGAGTGTCCTAGAGAGTTACCTCATTCCACCCAGCGATTATTGCACACATTTCTGAAGTTAGGCACACTGGGCGTCCTAGAGAGTTACCTCATTCCACCCAGTGACTATTGCACCCATTTCTGAAGTTAGGCACACTGAGTGTCCTAGAGAGTTACCTCGTTCCACCCAGCGACTATTGCAACCATTTCTGAAGTTAGGCACACTGAGCGCGGTGCCCGTTACCTCCAAATGCTAGGCTGATGATAGCAGCGGATTCAGACGAGCTAGAATTTTTCCTGTGGACAAATGACATAAATTGACAACCAAGAGCCGGCTTTCATAACAAGAGCCACAACAGCAGCCCATCTTTAATAGCTTTAAACAGAATGTATCTACAAACCTGATATGGAAAATCCCTTATATCAGCAGGCTCTCCTCCAACTATTCGTCCAGGATGATAAGAACTTCTGAACGATTCTGAAATTTAATTGAGAAATATTATATGTTATGTACTACTAAATCTAGAGCTACAGTCAAATTGACGGGAAAAAATACAAAGATTCAGTACACAGAGCAGAAATACTGTATTTAATATTTAACATATTCACCATTCAAACCTTATTCTAACACTTGTAAATTTGTTTGTCCTTCTTAAAAATAGGTTAGAGTAAAATAGCTACATAAAAATAAAATATATGCTTACGAAAACTCGTGTTAAGGGAAGGCAACTGTGAAAATTGCTAAAATCCATATTTTTTGTCACAGAGATTTCAAATTTAGGAAGTATTTGTGCCAAAGTGTTTCTAGTAATTTGCAAAGTTGCATGTTTCTAATTAAGATGGTTTTTAAAAAAAATGTATTGTGTTTTTTCTGCAATTTTTATGCTGTATAAGACATTCTCCTTGCAAAACAATATTTCTTATAAATAAACTAAACTCTGGCTGTATATTCCTTAGGACTATGTATACAAAACTTGGCCGTTTATTAAGCTATGCAAAATAGTTTTGGAGAAAAAAAATATTGAATGTATAGATGACATGTTTCTTCCAAAATTTAATAATTTTCAACATCAAAATTGAACAACAATTAATCCATTCCATCTAGAACATTAAAAATGCCAAGTTTTATGCATCAGCTGTCTAAGAATATGTGTGAAAAGTTTCAAAGCAGATGATGATGATTATGAGGGCGAATGACACGTGCCCACGGGTACGTCAAACCCGTGCTATCATGACGTGAGCTAGTTAGGGACTTAGGGACAGTGTTATACTGTTTCTAAAAGATTATAGTATAGGTATAGACAATGATAAAAAATAAAATCTAAATGACGTGTTATTTTTGGACACTCTTTAACTGCTGTAGTTCTCAGCGTCCCATTCTATACTGGGCGTGAAAGACCTTTTAATTTTACTCAGAGGCCTCGCTGTCAGGCTTGAGGTTCTTTTCTATGACACGGGACCAACGGCTTTACTTCCCTTCCGAAATAAGCCATGCTAAAAACCCGAAAGAATTGATCGACCTCCGCCGAGTTTGATCCCCCGACCTTGGGTATGGTTCTGCAACTGTAAGCCGTGTAATGGGGGGGGGGGGTGGCTATGAAGACGTGCTAAAGATCACATTCGTCTTGGTCGTATTTATTGTTGGCATAGGCTGTAGTCGTTTCAATTGGTTCATAATAATACAGCCATTGTGTAGCAGGTGATATTTTAAGTTTCCAGGACTACACGGGTGTAGCTTTTGTGTACAGCAGAATGGCTACTCACGAGACGCTATTGGGTTTATCTCTATCGTGCAAAGTATGAAAATAAAAAATCTGATGTGTACCATTCACATGTCTTTCTCTATATCCCTGCAACAAATTATCATTGAAAAGCTTATATTTCTATTTACTTCATGCTAATCTAGAAAAATTAGCAGAAATAGGTTTATTACTTTCTTCCTTGTAAGTATAAAGAAAATAAGAGAGTAGTATAGGTTAAAGCGATAGTCCAAAGCTGGTTACTATGTGACCGAAGTTCCTTTGTTTGTATGGACATGAGTTGACAAATTCGTGTATGAGAAAAGTTAAGATTTTCGACCCTGAAAACACAAACAAGGAATATCTCAAAAACGATCATCTCCAAGAAAAAAATGTATAAAACATAAATTGTGTGTTTTAATATGCTCTATATTTTTTGTGTGGTAAGGCTTTGTCTACCTCTTACGGTTTAGCAGTTATACAAAATTCCGGGAAATTCACTCAGAATAAAGCAGTCTTCAGAGGCTAATCCCAGAAAATTCAAAATATACATTTTATTTTTTGGGTAAATATCTTTAATATACGATATTTTAATCAAAATCGTTAGAGCCATTTTTTAGAAAATTAAAATTTTCGAAAAATGTTCCATGTAAAGGGTAGTTTGGGGTGGGGAGATTTTTCTCAAAATCTACGTCGCATCCCTGGAAGATTCTGAACTTGAATACCAAGTTTGGTATTTTACTGACTTTTCGTTTTTGAGTTATCGTGTTCACAGATACACTGACACGCCGACACATGGACCTTTTTCTAAAAATAGTTTTTTTGGATAAAGGGGACCCTAAAACATATATTTCTGGTGAAATCTCGGTATCGAATTTTTTGGTGGAGTGTAATACCTTCTCTATACACTATGTATAGAGTTCGTATAGCGAAAGGAAAAAGTAAGTCCTTGAATATACATTCTATTTTTCTTTACACTTAAAGAAGTACTTACCAACACCGAAGAATAAGCAGATAATGACGTAAAACACTAGACTGAGAATCATATTTGTTTCTCTCCTGCTCTTGAATTTCAGCAATAACTTCGGTTGCTTTAGAAGTTCAAAGAATACGTGAAATAATATAACTTCGGAGCTGATGTGTTGAAGTTTCCAACTCTTCTATCCCAATCTCAATTATTCCTTGAGCTTTATAAGTGAGAGTGCATATCCATTAATGTGCTATGGCATATGGGGCTGTAATAAAGGTCATAAACTGAGGTAAGAACATTAGTTTATCACAGGCCTAATTTATAATTATATAGCTTAGAAGTAATAACTATAAATTAAGAATTGATAATCAAGCTGTACTAATACCAAGGAATCACACAGGTGACCATAGGCTCTCGTTCCAAACTAAGTGTGAGTGAATTCACTTTTACGTGCCTTGATTCTCTTTTCAAAATCTGATGTAATCCATTCACATTACTTTCTCTATATCTTTGCAACACATTTTTGTTAAAAACTATTTACTTCATGCTAATGAGAAAAAAATAGCAGAAATATTCTTATTATTTGCTTCCCTGTAAGTAGAAGCGAAATAGGGGAGTACCATAGGTTAAAGTGATAGTCAAAAGCTGGTTGCTGTGTGACTGAAGTTCCTTTGTTTGTATGGACAGGAGTTGACAAATTCCTGTATGAGAAAAGTATAAAAGTATATAGTGAATGCCATTCCTACATGAGTACTTCATAGTTTGTATTTACTGCAGCCGTTTGAGTACCATGTTGCCATAATCACGTAACACCATCCTTAGTGCCGATAAGCCATAGCTGCATGTAACGACAACATTGTACCTGGCGGATACATTTTGAACCAGCATACTCCAAAATGTTTGAGGAAGTTTGATTTAAACTTTGAATATTGATTTACTGACCAGTGACTTTCAGTACACTGGTGTGACTTAAAGGTGACTTTTCGTTGAAATGTACACCAGGCAGGTGTCTGTAAACCAAAATACGTACATATATATTGTTTAACCTCATGGATTACAGAGAAATTGTATCCCTGGGCTGGATACCCTCATGACAATTCAAATTCAAACAAGTATAAGCAGCAATGGTGATTTTTTGGCTTTGCAAAGGCTAACTTTTACTAATTCTGATAGTTCAAGCTTTTAAGTGTTTTACAAACTACTTTAAGGACTAATTTCAGCCATTCCACACACGAGATTTATACACCAGAAATTGTGATTTTTTGGCTTTGCAAACGCTAACTTTTACTAATTCTGATAGTTCAAGCTTTTAAGTGTTTTACAAACTACTTTAAGGACTAATTTCAGCCATTCCACACACGAGATTTATACACCAGAAATTGTGATTTTTTGGCTTTGCAAAGGCTAACTTTTACTAATTCTGATAGTTCAAGCTTTTAAGTGTTTTACAAACTACTTTAAGGACTAATTTCAGCCATTCCACACACGAGATTTATACGCCAGAAATTGTGATTTTTTGGCTTTGCAAAGGCTAACTTTTACTAATTCTGATAGTTCAAGCTTTTAAGTGTTTTACAAACTACTTTAAGGACTAATTTCAGCCATTCCACATACGAGATTTATACACCAGAAATTGTGATTTTTTGGCTTTGCAAACGCTAACTTTTACTAATTCTGATAGTTCAAGCTTTTAAGTGTTTTACAAACTACTTTAAGGACTAATTTCAGCCATTCCACATACGAGATTTATACACCAGAAATTGTGATTTTTTGGCTTTGCAAAGGCTAACTTTTACTAATTCTGATAGTTCAAGCTTTTAAGTGTTTTACAAACTACTTTAAGGACTAATTTCAGCCATTCCACACACGAGATTTATACACCAGAAATGATAACACTACACGAAAATAATTTAAGAGATTATTGATATGTCTACTATCAAATTTAAGATAGGAAGTCCATCGTCCACGGCTATACATACGGAGTTGTAAGGTTTTAAATAGGTCAGGGTTAAATCAAAGTCAGATGTAACGAGTTTACAAATATCAATTATCAGCAACTAGCTATTCGCGTTCTCAAGATTTATTACCATAAAATTCTCTCAAATTTTCAACAGATCACTTGGCCGCGACAATTCCATGGATTAACTTCCTTCTTGCGCTATATAAGTGTACTCTAGAAGCATTTATTTGGTAGACTCTATGTTTAATTTTAACGTCAAAAACTGATGATCTGAAGGTCATAGTTGCATTACCTGCCTGGAATTTACTTTTTTATATTTTGTTTTAAGTCCACATGAAGAAGTGCTGATAGGTGAATTCCAACTCGAAAAGGATTACTGCCAACAGAAAGGTACGCTCTTTTTCGTTTTTGTTGTTGTGTTTTCAAAATGCCAGGGGCGGACTTTTCTTAAAAACTTACATCTGTAACTTCGAAAATTCGAACAGATAGACCAGAGATCTCCTATCTCAAATTATTTGTTTAAAGCACCTGCTTAATCTCTAAAAATGTTTCAGTATAGTGCATTAGCTTATACAATAAATCATCAATTATCATAATTATTTATGATAAGCATTTAGAAAATAAATGCGCACTAAATATAATCTATGCTTGAAATCATTAAAAGTATTTGATAGCAGGGCCATAAGATCATTATTGGTAGATCATTATTTCACTCCTATAATTTTGTTTATCAAAGTATATAATGTAACGGTTGCATTTTACAATTAATTTCAAATATGCTGATTATATACTTAAAGTTGCAAATGAAAAATTCTTAACAACTTTATAGATTGATGTAAAAAATAAATATATCAACAAAAACACGCCAGAAATAAAGCATTTATTTTAACCATTCTGTAGGTGTAACTCATGGAAGAAAAGACTTAAAGTATTCCTTAATAAAATATATAGTCAGTTACCATAGGAAACATCTAATTTTCAGAAATTAAACTTAAAACTAAAAATAAATATAACGCAAAATTAGTGAAACACAGTTTGAATTATGTATTTATATTATTATTATTATTATTATTATTATTGCCATTATTTTATGTATATTTGTTTGTCTTTATGTTTTGTACTTATCTTTCTAACATTTTTATGTTTCGTTATTTAGTTTGTGTACTATTTTCTATTTTGTGACTATGTACGACTTCTGCTATATTAATATTGCATCTAAAATTGTGTACAACCCTTAAAATAAGCTTCGTTTATTTCTAACGCTTTTAATGCAATTCCACGACTGTAACTCGGTCTTGGGCTATGTGGCAAAGATCATATATCAGTTATTGTTTAGTTGTCTGATTTGTGCTACCATCTGTCCTTGTTTTAGTCAACTATTAAGAAATTTAAGAGAGTTAGTAATATTGGTTGCCCGCGGGTAGTCGCCATTTTCCTTCAAAGTGGTGATATATTTGTTACATTTTGTGCTTTTAAATGTTAAAATGCTGCAATTTCCTCGATTTGTGTGAACTGAAGCTGAATTTCAGGGTACAAATGAAGGTCTGGAAAATTTCGATTCCAAGGGAGAGTTTTTCGATCTTTCAATATAGTGTGAGCGACTTTAGGCGGATTTTTTTAAATTCATATTTGATAATATTTGTTGCAAATTTAAAATAAAATGTTAATACGGAAGTTATGACTATTTTCTTACCTGTTGAGAAATCCTTGAATACCATACTTTTAGATTGTCCCAATACTTTTTGGCAGCTTTGATTGATGTACTGTAAATAATAACTCAAAGTGGACGTAAACAACCCTGGGTTTCTTGACGCTCCAACTAAAGAAACACCTGGGCTTCAATGTGTTAAATAAAATGTCCATAATAATACATTAATAAATCAAGTTTATTGAGATATACATTGAACTAACCATTTCTGACATGTTTCTTGCTACCAGTTTCAAAATATAAACGTCTCTCAGACGGGAAGTCCTTGCCCGTTTCATCTCTATCTCTCTTTCTTTCTCTCTCTCCTCCTCCCTCCCTCTCTCTCTGTCTCTCTCTCTCTCTCTCTCTCTCTATATATATATATATATATATATATATATATATATAAAACCAAATAGTAAGACAATTTATGGTAATGTTTCTATCCATTAACGTTATATTGAAAGTCCTGGGGGACCCCTTGTTTAAGTTCCAATTCCAACAATGCAACAAACATGACAGCAGCTCGTACATAGAGGTCTTATCTTTTGCAGGAATAGTTTGAATGTCATGTGAATGGAATACATCAGATTTTTGTTGCGTTCTAATGCCGCTCAGATGGTCTAATCGATCAGTAAGCGATGATTGCAGCCTTTTCAAATGTGGATTCACTCAGCGGGCGTTATTACCTCCGATAGTGTGATGGCAAACTGAAGGGACCTACAGCTTATAGCGTGTACTGCGAACCACATTGGTCCTTGAGGTTGCTCCAGCTAAACTGAGGTGGTGTCACCTGGCATTGAAGGAATGAAACTCATTTACCCCGCCCTCATGCAGGAAATGCTACAGTAACCTTAACGAACGAGAATAAGGTGGATGTGATAATAACGCCCAGCAGATCAGGGATTTACGGCTGTAAGGTTCTATAATATTCCTCCGCAAATATCCGATGAACGAATTAAAAATGTTCTACAAAATTAAATGGACCGTTAGATGGAAATTTGCTATGGTAAAAACAGGTATACGCCTAGCTCAAATGGTAATTAAGACTCCCATTCCATGTAATGTGATGATTGGGAAATGTGGGGCATTGGTTACTGTCGCCATGAGTTCCGTGGGGACTACCTGGATGTCCCTTTTAATGGCCTGAATTCCGTGCAAGCTTGTTTGTCTGCTCGGCCAGTTCAGTACAGTGTCTGGTGTTGTTTCAGTCACACATTTCAAGCGGCATCAAAGGTCATCCTGCGAACAAAATGTACTGCTTTGTATAGTAGACTATCTTAAAGTGTATTTCCAAACGAATAAGGATGAAATACAACGGTGGGATTGCGCAACATCAAATTACCAACTGCGATGGACATAATTGAACGAGTGATCTTGTACAATCACGAAAAAACTCCTGAGAGCGTTTTAAACAGGCAGAAGATTTCAAATTCTTTGAAACGGAAAGCAGCTGAGAATTTGTGTCTTAGACAAACCAAAATTGTACATCAGGAGTTGAGAAATGGAGACGAGAGTATTCTAACAACTTCAGATTTAAAATTTAATAGAAATAACACGGGCAGGTAGCAGGTAGCTACACGGAATTCCGAGATTTTAGGGATCTCGCAAGGAACTTGAGTAATGGTTACCATGCTAACTTCATATACCCAAAGTCGCGGGTTCAAACCCGGCGGAGGAAGATGGAAATTTTCGGGTGTAAAAATCCTTAGCATGGCTTCCTTCGGAAGGGAAGTAAAGCCATTGGACCCATGTCGTAGATTTACGGCACGTAAAAGAACCTCAAGCCTGAATAGAGAGAGGTGCCTCTCACCTAAATAGCCCGGATTCGATCCCTAGCGACCGCATGTGAGATTTGTGGTGGACAAAGCGGCGCTGGGGCGGGTTTTCTCCGGGTACTTCGATTTCCCCCGCCATCGCATTCAAACGGTGCTCCATCTTCATTCATGCATCATCAGTGTCACCGCCTGCGGTGCCATAAGTAGTTAAAGCGGGCGTTAAACACTACCAAAAATAAAAAATCTGATGTTTTCCATTCACATGACTATCTCTATAGCTCTGCAACAAAATATTGTTAAAAAGCTTATGCTTCTATTTACTACATGCTAATCGAGAAAAAAATTAGCAGAAATAGTCCTATTACTTGCTTCCTTGTAAGTAGAAGCGAAATAAGGGGGTACCACAGGTTAAAGTGATAGTCAAAAGCTGGTGGCTATATGACTGAAGTTCCTTTGTTTGTATGGACAGGAGTTGACAATTTCCTGAGTGAGAAAAATAATTTTTTCATAGCTGAAACCAAAAACAAGGAATATCTAAAAAAACAATCATATCCACGAGAAAAATGTATATAACATAAATTGTGTATTATAACATCCTCTACATACTTTGTGTGGTAAGTTTTTGTCTATCTCTTATGGTTTAACAGGTATGCAAAATTCCATAAAATTCATCCAGGTAAAGTAGTCTTCAGAGCTATTGCCAGAAAATTCAAGATATACATTTTATTTGTCCGGTAAATATATTTTTTATTGTTAATAATTTTAATCAAAATCGTTAGAATTATTTTTAGGAAAACAAGGTTTTCGAAAAAGTTTCTTGTAAAGGATAGTTTGAGGTGAGGGGATTATTCTCAAAATCTTCGTGTCGCATCCCTGGAAAATTCTAAACTTAAATACCAAGTTTGGTTTCTAACGGTCTTTTCATTTTTGAGCTATGCTGCCCACAGATACACACACACGGACATTTTTCTGAAAATATTTTTTTTGGATACAGGGGAAGCTATAATATATATTTCCGGTGAAATCTCGGTATGGAATTTTTTGGTGGAGTGCAATACCTTCTTTATACACTATGTACATAGTACATGTAGAGAAAGTAAAAAGGAGGTTAATTTAGATGCCTCTGATCCAGAAATGGAATGTATTGCAACAATTGCATCTACGAAAACTTAGTAACCACACACTAAGGAGGGACCCACCTTCCAATGGACATGGACCCGAAACAGCTGAAGAAGGAGAAGCTTCATGTGAGAAGACCAAACACAGGAGCAGCGAGGGAGAGAGCACGAATGCAAACATGCAAGAAGAAGGAAGACAAGGGTGGCAGTACTAGCGGGGAAGAATTCATATATGACGCATAAAGATCAAATTGAACAGGAACAAATGACACGCAGGAGTAAATTTGCTGACAATACTGAAACTACACGTGAACCTATGATACTAAGTTCCAGTGAAACTAACACTTGGCAAGAAGAAGGCGAAGCAACGCAACGAAGGAAAACGTGTACCAGCACACAAGCACCTGGAAAATTTGGAGATTCAACGCAACAAATGGGGATTCGTTATAGTGCAAAGGAAGTTAAATAGGGTTTCCACTACTTAAAAATGTGATGTTTCATTCACATGACTTTCTCTGCATCTCTGCAACAAATTATTGTTAAAAAGCTTAAGATTCTCTTTACTTCATGCTAGTCGAGAAACAATTAGCAGAAATAGTCTTATTACTTGCTTCCTTGTAAGTAGAAGCGAAATAAGGAAGTACCATAGGTTAAAGAGATAGTCCATGTCCGTGAAGACAATAACTCAAAAACGAAAAGTCGCTAAGATACCAAACTTGGTATTTAAGTTTAGTATCTTCCAGGGATGCGACAAGAAGATTTTGAGAGAAATGCCCCCACCCTAAACTACCTTTCACATGGAACTTTTTTCTAAAATTTTTATTTTCTAAAAAATGGCTGTAACGATTTGGATTAAAATATCGTGTATTAAAGATTCTACCTGTCAAATAAAATATATATTTTGAATTTTCTGGGAATAGCCTCTGAAGACCACTTTATTCTGCGTGAATTTTACGGAATTTTGCATAGCTACTAAAACGTAAGAAATTAAGAAAAACTTACTACACAAAAATGTAGAGAACATTAAAACACTCAAACCTTTTTTGTGTAACTGGTCATTTTTAGGTATTCCATGTTTTTGGTTTCAGTTTTGAAAAACTTAACGTTTCTCATACAGGAATTTGTCAACTCCTGTCCATACAAACAAATGAACTTCTTTCACATAGCAACCAGCTTTTGACTATCACTTTAACCTATGTTATTCCCTATTTCGTTTATACTTACAAGGAAGCAAGTAATAAGACTATTTCTGCTAATTTTTCTCAATTAGCATGAAGTAAATATTAGCATAAGCTTTTTAATAATAATTTGTTGCAGAGATGTAGAGAAAGTCATGTGAATGCTGAACATTAGATTTTTTAGTGTGCTACAAAATATATATTTCTAGTGAAATCTTGCTATCGAATTTTAGGTTTGATTTTAATGGCTTCTACGTGTTACGTACTCTGTGAATACGCAGTCGATAAAGTAAAACTGTCAGGTTTTAGAAGTATAAAATAAGAGATTAATGAAATAATAAAACGAAGATAACCTATCAGCTCATTTTCTTTTCATTACTATTTCTTTATCCTAAGAAAAGTTTATGGGCTACAATATGCGAAAATGAGATGTAAGTTTACGTAATAATAACTAATCAACCAAATTTCTATATCGTGAAACTAATAGCAAATTACTATTCCCGTAGTCAGTTAATGCGCAATTAAGAAGTTGAGATTGCCAGATAGACAGCGTGTAACAGTATTGCCAACCAAATATCATTCAGTATGGATAGGTGGTAGACTCAGACTGAAAACTTCAGCGCCATAGCCACGGATCTCCCGAGCTCTAGACGGTTGCTGTTCTACTGAGCTACCATGACAACATACAGGCATAGCATTGCATTTCTCAACTGACTCGCACGTTTCCTGGTAAACTAATAGGTGATGTCAAATTATTTTGAGATGACCACCCCAATGGCGACTTATAATGTTGTAAGTCTGACTCTCCCTATCAACTCCTGACCTACACAAGGTTTCTGTGAGAAAACAATTAAAATTATTACAATAGATCATAATAGTTGGCTATACTATGAATCCTGGGACTTAAAGTACTTACAACATTTTAAATCGCCATTGGGGTCGTCATCTCAAAATAATTTGAGATCAACTTGTGGTTTACCGGGAAACATGCGAGTCAGTTGAGAAATTCCATGCTCTGCCGGAATTTTGCCATGGTAGCTCAGTGGTAGAGCAACGCGCTAGAGACCGAGAGATCCCTGGTTCAAATATTGACTATGACATTGAATTTTTCAGTCTGATTCTACCTATAAAACTCCTGTCCTACACATGGCTTGTGTGAAAAGATCATTAAACCAATATTCCTTCAATATATTTGAAAAAACCTTTAAAACTCTGTAGATCACTTTGTCGGTGACATACGTTTCTATAGATATCTTTATTAGATGGGTTTGTAGTTTCTAAGCCTTACCTTAATAGATTTGTATCGAATATCAGCAACTCTACGTCCTCTGCTTACTTTCTCTACACGTACTATGTACATAGTGCATAAAGGTGTTGCATTCCACCCAAAAATTCGATTCCGAGATTTCACTGGAAATATACCTTATAAAATTCAGAAAAAGGTCCTTGTGTGTATTTGTCCGTGCGTCTGTGAACACAATAGCTCAAAAACGAAAAGTCGGTAAAATACCAAAGTTGGTATTTAAGTTTAGTATCTTCCAGGGATGCAAGACGAAGATTTTGAGAAAGATCCCCCAACCCCAAACTACCCTTTACATGGAACATTTTTCGAAAATGTTGATTTTTTCAAAAATGGCTCTAACGATTTTGATTAAAATTTCGTATATTAAATATATTTACCTGAGAAATAAAATGTATATCTTAAATATTCTGGGAATAACTTATGAAGAATACTTTATCCTGGATGAATTTTACGGAATTTTGATAACTGACAAACCGTAAGAAGTAGAGAGAAACTTACTTAACAGAAAATGTAGATCCCGTTAAAACACACAATTTAACTTGTCTACATTTTTTTCGTTATGTGAATCGTTTTTGAAATATTCGTTTTTATTGGTTTCAACTTAAGAAACTATACAGTGAAATCTCGATATCGAATTTTTGGGTGGAATACAATACTTTCTCTATAAGCCATGTAAATAGTACGTGCAGAGAAAGTAAATGCTACGTGGCTGTGTGTGTATGTGTGTGTCTGTGGACATCACAGCTCCAAATCGAAATCAATGTTAAATATCAAAATTGGTATTTAAGTTGGATCTTCCAAGGCTGGAAATGAAAATGTTCAGAAACATTCACCACTACAAACTAAATTTTACACGGAACACTTTTCACAAATTTAAATTTTCTAAAAAATGACGGAAGATTTTGACCAGAATGTTATATATAGAAGGTATTTACATGGAAAATAAAATGTAGCCCCTGAAGTTAATGTGCTTAAAGACATTCACACAACTGGTTGACCCGAATAATCTGACGTTTTGCATTCACATCCGCTCTCCACAAACTACTATTAAGAAGATTATTGCTTTATTGTGATAGACAAGATAAACATTGTAATGGTTTCTTTTAATTAGAGGGAGAATAAAGTAATAAACTGGGCTAAACGATAAACTTAATGTACTTACTGAAAAAAATTATAAATAGTTCTCAATGAGAACAAAACAATTGACCTTAATTTTAATATTAGCCGTCCTGCTTTTTCAACTGAAACAAAATTTCTAGGCATTCATTTCGAACCTGCTCTAGGTTGACGCTCACATATTAATTAAATCGCCAACAAAGTAAGTAGAGGTATGTTTATGTCACGTGTTTTAAAATATCATCTGTATTCCAATGTTTTATTATCAGTTTATTCTGGATAAATCCATAGCCATTTGAGTCGTGTATTTTATTTTGTGGCAACCATGCTTCAGCTAAAAAAATACTTTTATTACAGAAGAAGGTAATTCGAAGTTTATGTGGTGCTGGCCCCAGAACTCATCGAAAATCTTTATTTTTAAAGTTGGGTGTTTTAACTTTGATTTCATTGTTTGTGTTCCACAGCCTCTTATTTGCTAAGAAAAATAGTCATAAATACAATCTATGTTCCGAAATCCATCTTCATCACACCCGAACTAGTTCCAATATTTACATAAATAGATGTACATATAGTTAGATACAAAATTCCTTTGAGACAATATCATTGAATCTATTTAACAAACTCAGTAACAGCACTAAAGCTCTCTCCATTGAATCTTTTAACAGGTCAGTGAAGCGCACTTTGATTTTAAATCCATTTTATTGTTGGGACGACTTTTATAATACTGCCAACTGTTTTTTATATCACTTGTATTTGACGTTGCTACACAATGTACTATGTTCTGGCAAATAAACTTATCTGTCTATCTAAAACGATAGTCCAATATTCTAAAAAGCGAACGGCTTGATGAAACATTTCGCTTTGCATGGCGAGAAGTAAAACAGAAGAAAGATAAAACGCAAGATGAGTAGCCGTAGCATAAAGTGCCTTAAAATTGAAAACGATATCAGTGAATAAGTCGGAGGTTAAACAAGCATAAAAAATAAATAGATAAGAAAATATTGCTATGTTTTTTGAGCTACAAATTGTTTGTATAATAAGTTTTGTATGTATCATATGGTTGACCACTTAAGCTAAATTCATTCAAATTGAATAGATCCTGAATAGTTATTAACAGAACATTCAAGATATGCATTTTATTTTCATATAAATACCTCTACCGTGCAACATATAATATTTTAATCTAAATCGTTAGTGTCGTGTTAAACAAAAGCAACAATTTCAAAACATTTACAAGTAGAGCGCAGTTCGGAGGTGGGGGATATATTCTTGGAATTCTTTGTGTCGTTTCATTGGAAAATACTAAACTTACATATTATGAAGTTTAGTGCTTAACGGTGTTTTAGTTTTTGAGTCACACACGCACACACACACACACACACACACACACACACACACACACAGTCTCTCTCTCTATCACACACACACAGTCTCTCTCTCTATCACACACACACAGTCTCTCTCTCTATCACACACACACACAGTCTCTGTCTCTCTCTATCACACACACACAGTCTCTGTCTCTATCTCACACAAACACACTCTCTTTCTATCTCACACACAAATACCCTCTACTAAAGATGATATCTTTTTAGGTCCAGGAGATCTGAAGGCATTTACCCTCGGTGAAATCTCGACATCGAGCTTTTGAGGGGAATGCAATATCCTCTCTACAAACTATATGCATAGTAAATGTAGATGTTGTGAAAATGCAAAATTAATGTTATATAAACTTTTTTTCAATCTACACATTTCAGAGATATTCCTTTTATTGGTTTAAATTTTAAAATGCCTAAAACTTTTCTAAACCAGGAAGTCTTCATGGCTTTTGTATCCCTTTTGTTTACTCCTGATTTTGAAAACAAAACCAAGTTTCAATGACAAGCGATAGCTTTAAAAATTTTACTGTCGCTTTATTTTTGTGCATTCACTTATTTCCCTTCTTCTTTTAAGGAAATAAGGCTTGCGATAATTTTTGGTAATGATTAACTTGACCATTATATAGTTAAAAGAATAATATTTTGTAAGAACAGTTTGTTTGTAACAGGTAAAGAAAGTCATGTAAATTAAAGATGATGAAAAGTCTTGAGCTTAAAAAGAAGTTTGATCCTGTATAAGGCACTTTACGCGCGTAACCGCGTGCCGCCAGATGGCAGTGAAAAATCTTCCCACTTTTTTATCTGTAAGTATTGGCATTAAAGCATGTACAGATATCGATAAACTCGAGAACATTTAAAATTGTCAAGTCTGCTGAGATAGATGAACCGAGAAATGTAAGAATCTGCTGGAAGACTATTATCCGCGACGGAGAAAAGAGATAATAAAGTATATTCTCCTTCAGTTGAGAATGTTATCTAAGTAATTGATGTTAATTCAGTACGTGAATGACACATAGCTATACAGCACCTACATTACCGAGTTATGTGGCTCAGGTGTTCCATTCTGGAGGTCGTCGGATGGTTCCCCAAAATTCCGTCTCATCATTCATCTCCAGTTCATCAAAACCGGTCTCTTTCGTGTTTCTAAGTGACGGCGAGGCGCACTTCCGGTAAATTGAGTATTATTTATGGACTTTCTTTATCTATTAGGTTCCATTTTATATTGAGCGTGAAAGACGGCCTAATTTTCTGAGACGCCTTTTTATTCGGCTGGAGGTTCTTTTACGTGCCGTAAATCTACGACTTGAGACTAACCACTTTACTTCCCTTCCGAAGGAAGCCATGTGAAGGATTTTTAGGCCCGAAAACTCCATCGTCCTCTGCTGGGTTTGAACCCATGACCTTCGTTACATGAAGTTAGAATGGTAATATTTTCTATATTCTGGAACTCTCAAAAGAAGAGATCAGGTAATAATTCTCGGAATCGGTCACTCCAAACGGACGCATTGTTATCTTCTGACTATGAAACAAACTGTACGAGCTGAGGTCTCTAACCATACATCACACCACATCCTTGCAGACTGCCCACTGCACAGCAGAAGAAGAAAAGGAGCATTTTCAGACTTCCTGATGCGGTCAACATACCCAACATGCTGAAGAACTCGCTGCAATGTACAATGCATACAAAGCTTTCTGATTTATTGCAAATATATTGTAAATGTTAACCAAAGTGTAAGACTGTGTAATTGTAAATTGATATAAAATGTATTTATGATCGGTCATGATAGAGCTGGTAGTCAAGACGACCTTAAATAAACCTTAAGAAAACATCCTTCTAATTATTCTATGCCTCATGACGTACAGAGGGTTTATTCTTCGTTGTTAAGAGAAACTTTCCTCTTGTAAATATTCTATGGCTCATGACCTACATAGGTTTTTATCTTCATTGTTAACATAACTTTTCTCCTTGTAATTATTCTTTGGCCAATGACCTACAGTGGTTTTTATCTTCTTTGTTAAGAGAAAATTTCTACTAATTATTCTATGTCCCATAACGTACCTAGTTTTTTATCTATGTCATTAAGAGATATTTTCTCATTTAATTTTCAATGGCTCATGACCTACAGAGAGAAACCTTTATCTTCCTTTTAGAAATAATTTTTCTCCTGGTAAGTTATTCTTGGCTCATTACTTACAGAAATATTTTGTCTTCATTGTTAACAGATTTTTTGTTCTATTGCTCATGAATTACACAGGCTTTTATCTGCGTTGTTAAAAAAATTCGTATAGTTATTCTCTGCCTCATGATCAACATCCGTTTTTATCTTCGTTGTTAACAGTCATTTTTGCCTTGTAATTATTCAATGTCTCACGGCCTACAGAAGTTTTATCTTCATTGTTAAGAGGCATTTTCTCCTTGTGATTATTCAATGTCTCACGGCCTACAGAAGCTTTATCTTCATTGTTAAGAGGCATTTTCTCCTTGTAATTATTCAATATGTCACGGCCTACAGAAGTTTTATCTTCATTGTTAAGAGGCATTTTCTCCTTGTAATTATTCAATATGTCACGGCCTACAGAAGTTTTATCTTCATTGTTAAGAGGCATTTTCCCCTTGTAATTATTCAATATGTCACGGCCTACAGAAGTTTTATCTTCATTGTTAAGAGGCATTTTCTCCTTGTAATTATTCAATGTCTCACGGCCTACAGAAGTTTTATCTTCATTGTTAAGAGGCATTTTCTCCTTGTAATTATTCAATATGTCACGGCCTACAGAAGTTTTATCTTCATTGTTAAGAGGCATTTTCTCCTTGTAATTATTCAATGTCTCACGGCCTACAGAAGTTTTATCTTCATTGTTAAGAGGCATTTACTCCTTGTAATTATTCAATGTCTCACGGCCTACAGAAGTTTTATCTTCATTGTTAAGAGACATTTACTCCTTGTAATTACTCAATGTCTCACGGCCTACAGAAGTTTTATCTTCATTGTTAAGAGGCATTTTCTCCTTGTAATTATTCAATATGTCACGACCTACAGAAGTTTTATCTTCATTGTTAAGAGGCATTTACTCCTTGTAATTATTCAATGTCTCACGGCCTACAGAAGTTTTATCTTCATTGTTAAGAGGCATTTACTCCTTGTAATTATTCAATATGTCACGACCTACAGAAGTTTTATCTTCATTGTTAAGAGGCATTTTCTCCTTGTAATTATTCAATATGTCACGGCCTACAGAAGTTTTATCTTCATTGTTAAGAGGCATTTTCTCCTTGTAATTATTCAATATGTCACGACCTACAGAAGTTTTATCTTCATTGTTAAGAGGCATTTTCTCCTTGTAATTATTCAATATGTCACGACCTACAGAAGCTGTATCTTCATTGTTAAGAGGCATTTTCTCCTTGTAATTATTCAATATGTCTCGACCTACAGAAGCTGTATCTTTATTGTTAAGAGGCATTTTCTCCTTGTAATTATTCTATGGCTCATGACCTACAGAAGTTTTATCTTTGTTTTTAAGAGATATTTTCTTTTTGTTATTATTCTATGGCTCATGGCCTACAGATGTTTTCATCTTCGTTGTTAAGCAAAATTATCTCCTTGTAACCCATGCAATTTGGAATATTGGTTTTGCATTATTGTTATAGGAAATGGGATTCGCGCTACAATAGACAACTTACACACGATATTAAGAACCTGTTTATAATTGCTCGTGTCTCTTATAAGTAAAAGGTAGTAGGGCCTGGGAAATATCTGGATAATGGTATACAATTTGTATTGAAAATTTGTTTTTAAATGACTAATAAAGAAAATACTTGTTGTTTATTTAGATAAGTTACATAGTCCTAAATCGAGAATGATGACAAATTATTTTGCCTAGTTAGGTAGTTTGGTGTATATTCCTGGGAATTCCGGAGTACCACAGCTAAGACCCAAACATACAATGTTACACGATGTTAAATCTAGGATGATGACGTATTATTTTGCGCAGTTCCTGAGACAACGCAGGCAGGTTGGTGTATATTCCTGGGAATCCTGGTTTACCACAGCTAAGACGCCAAGATACAATGCCAACCAGCTCTTCTCCAACAACCAGAGGACTACCATAGTCGCCCAGACAGGAATCCTTGCCACCTTCTTCTTCACCAGCACAAATCATGTTCTCAGTGATACCACCAAACTTGGAATATATTTGGTTGCACTTATCATGGTCAACAATGGGCACCATGACCTTCTGCAGCCGAGATGGAAGATTTCCTCCTAAGTATTTGGTTCCCCAGCCGCTCACTAGAGCCATGGTTCCAGGCGCAGGTTCCAGGCTTGCAACGGGGATGGGCATCACCTTCTCTCCGAACACAAAAGGCTCCAAAACCTGTTGATTATAGTCACAGTTATTTTAGTTTCTATTTTACGCTACTTGGCATCCGCTTACAGTATGTAGTGTAACAAAGTACGTGAATAATATCTGAGTTTTAAATTGTATTATATTATACATGTAAGTATTATATTATACATGTAAGGCTATCGTAACTCTTACAATATAAGACGCTGAGTCTCTGATGTCTCCTGACAGATTTTCAAGTGCACTTACACTTTGATATCACAATATAGTTATCGTATATAATCATAAACATACTTATTTAACATCACAACGTAACATTTGCAAACATTTAGAATTTAGTTTAAATCATATTCATTAAGTATGAAACATTTTACTTACAAAATTCTTTAAACGAACAGTACACTATCTAGTGTGAGCTTTTAAGAGTAATATTTTTAACGAACATGGATATTTATTGTGGTATGCTTTCCTTTCTATTATTTTAATACGTAAGTTTAGAATGGCATAACTACAGTGCGATCAAATAAACTTGGACCGTTTTAATAGGCCATAGAAGTGTGAAAATTGTTTTAATGGCCAGAGAGAATTTACTACAATCATGGCAATAATTTATCAACGCCATCCTTTGGCTAAATTGATAAGTTTGACGGGAATTACAAGCAAAACTTCAAATGCACGGCTACATACATTAAACAGTGTGCTAATAAATTCTGCAACAATTGCTGAGTATCAACTTGGATTTAAATACAAATTCTTAATCCAGATTTAAAATGTCGCCATGAAGCACAATGTGTATAACATTATAACAAAGTAGTCTAGTTCTATATCATTTCAGCTAGTAAATGAGAATATAATATTTAAAGTAAGTATATCTGAAATTACCGAAATGACCGCCAGGTCGTAGTCTTTTGAAAAGAAATTAAAGTCTGGATGAATGAGGACTTCTTCAACTGGATGAACAGAACCACCAGATTCCCTCATGCTGCTTCCAGCACGTAAACGGAGCCGACCTGTTGGAATTCTGTAAACAAACTTGAAATTAGAAACAATTGAACAGCTGAAAAAACGTGTTTCACATTCACTTTAATTTAACTGGATAATACAGAATACTTAGATCTTTAAATGTCTATGTTTATGGCGTTTGATACAGCATATTAGGTTTACTATTCTGAAACATTGCAAAATCCTTGGTATGGATAATAACAGTCCATTACTCAAGCACATTAGTTTATTGCATTAATTCTTTAATTCCGAATTTGTGTGAATGAATTCCCACAGTTTTATGTAAAGTCCTCTCAAGTCTTGCCTAAGTCCCCTGTAACAATAATGTCCTTGAACAACTTAGATCTACGATATCAGTATTTCCAATGCTGGTTGTTATATTAAGTGATATAAAATAACATTAAATATACTTAGGTTACACTTACATAATAATGCCCTGCTACTTAAACTGCATTACTTATTCTAATGTACATGGTTTTCAGTACAACTTAGGCACTACAGTATCTTTAAAAACATCATTACACTGCCCCATTCTTCTTCCATAGTTTTGGATGAGAGTATGTGTGGTTGGAAACCAACCCTCACTTTTAGCAAGTCTTCCACTTACTGGTCCCTTAAGGGAGTCGCGATTCTTAACTCTGCAAACAGTGTCTCCAGGAAACAGATGTTACTATGTTACCTCTCGCCCCTAGTACAGAGTTGTCCTTTGTTTGCTAATGGTTATTGCCCAGTGGAAGAGGGCAGCGGTCCCGTTTGAAGGTCATTGTGTTATGGAGAAAGCTATACAGCTGCATAGCTTCCTGACTGTTAGCAAGTGTAGCTCTTTGGTTTGTGCTACCGATTTCATTGCATTTTCTTTGTTTTCTCTCTTGTTCTCTCTCTTTTTGACCTACTTATCTTTTACCTTTCTCATATATTACCATATTTCTTTAATGCTTCTCGATACTTTGACATTCAACATTTTCATTCTACCATCTCTTCTGGCATCCTATCCTATATGTGTTCCCAAATTCTCTGCCCTAATTTCTTATCTCTTTACATTCTTTCTCCCCGCATAAAATACAACGCTCTAGACCAATACTCCCATCCCCTTCATAAGTAATTGAAATGTCTTAAGATTTAGTTATAGTTGCTGGTTCCCCTTCTTAAATTTGTTTTCAGCAAGCACATCTTTTAGGGAAACGGTGTTTCTACAGCTTACCAAAATACCCGGTAAATGAGCTGATCTCAGTTACTTGATTGTTCAAATACAATGAAGGAAGTTCTATCTATTCATAAGAGGTTAGATGCTGTAACAGTCAAAATTGAATGTCTCTCATGAGACTTGATAAACTCGACTCATCGGCTCCGTGGCACATTTCACTAAGAGCCTTGACCTACCGCCAGGCCGCTGCGTCCACCATCTTGGTTCTCTACAGACGTCACGGAGGGGTGCAGTATTGGGGGGTGAGACGTGGTCAGCGCTTCGATCCCCCCAGCCAGTTAATGCGGTCTTCACGACCTGGGGCCACATCTTCTCCGTCAAGTAGCTCCTCAATTGACCCCCCAGGGACCTGACGAGGTTGAGTTCACCCCGGTTCAGGTCTCCCAGCGGGGAAAAATCACCACGCTGGTACTGGGAATCGCTTGGCAAGCGGTAGCGCTACCACCACGCTATAAAGTGCAATATCTGGGAGTATTATTTCTGTTGTCCAAACATTTAATTAAAGCACATGCAAATTAGTACAGAACAATAAAAGCTATTTCTAAGCATTCAGAAACTCTTTCCACAAAATTGTTGCGTTATCGTTAAATGAAATAATGGAATCTGATATTATTTTATGTATTTTTAAAACTACTTCTAGTATATAAATATATTACTGACAAGTATATCCGAAAATCGCAGTTAAGAACAAATCTAAGGATACGAATAGTGAATCAGCATTTAAGAACCCCTCTAATATACGATCTACGAGATTAATTAATTAACATGTACTACATTTTAGAGCCCAGAGTTTATAGTATATTAACTAAAACCATTAAACCCAGTTTTTTTCAAAGTATCTCTAATATTGTTAGGATTATGTAACATAACTTTGACAAATGAATAACTTACCCATCAACACAATGTGCAGCGGTGATAGCAAACCACTGGTCTATAATAGCTGCTCCACAAATGTGCTTTCCCTGGTGTTCTAGAGAAAGCTGCAACATTACCATACTTGATTACATATATGTCTTAAAATGCTTTAATGTGTTATATTAAAATCCCTTTTTTATTGTTTTATCACTGACATTAATTAAATTAATTGTAATCCATCTAGTACGTATAGTAAGTGTGGCATATATATATATATATATATATATATATATATATATATATACATATATTTGTTATTAACTTTGAAATGCAACACATAAACAGACACCTATACCTATTTCTGAATCACATAACCTGTAAGCAGGAATATTTGTCTTTGTTTAGTAGAATTCTTGGTTGTAATCGTTTCCAAGGGTTAGCAATTTTAATACTCACTTGATATGGAACCTCAGAGATGTTTGCATCAACTCCGCCGACAATCCTGCCATCTAGACGAGCACGTCTAATCCTTGGAGCTGCGTCTGTCAACATAAAATGCTCCATTTGTACAACTGAATAAGCTGGTGTCGATGTGGTTGGGTGTGGTTTCAGGGATTGTGGGCCATCGTTTTATAATTCAATGCTATGCCAGCATGTTGCCATGGTAGCTCAATGGAAGAGCGACCGGCTAGAGACCGGGAAATCCGTGGTTCAAATCCCGGATATGGCATTGAATTTTTCAGTCTGACTCTACCTTTCCAGCTTCTGTCCTACACATGGCTAGAGATCGGGAGATCTGTGCTTCAAATGCCGGCTATGGCATTGAATTTTTCAGTCTCACTCTACCTATCCGACTCCTGTCCTACACATGGCTAGAGACCAGGAGATCTGTGGTTCAAATCCCAGCTATGGCATTGAATTTTTCAGTCTGACTACCTATCCAACTTCTGTCCTACACACGGCTAGATACCAGGAGATCTGTGGTTCAAATCCCAGCTATGGCATTGAATTTTTCAGTCTGACTCTACCTATCCAACTTCTGTCCTACACACGGCTAGATACCAGGAGATCTGTGGTTCAAATCCCAGCTATGGCATTGAATTTTTCAGTCTGACTCTACCTATCCAACTTCTGTCCTACACACGGCTAGATACCAGGAGATCTGTGGTTCAAATCCCAGCTATGGCATTGAATTTTTCAGTCTGACTCTACCTATCCAACTCCTGTCCTTCACATGGCTAGAGACCGGGAGAGCCCTGGTTCAAATCCCGGCTATGGCATTGATTTTTTCAGTTTGGATCTACCTATCCGACTCCTGTCCTACACACGGCTTGTGTGAAAAAAAAACAATCAAACCAATATCATTTTATAATGCTAGACGCCCGCTTTTATTATATATAACACCGCAGATGATGAAACTGACGCTGGAAACCAACTCGTGCAGTTTACAAATCTTCCACTTACTGGACCCTTAACTGAGGCGTGAAGTTCGACTTCCAAGCAGAATATTCAGAGTCTCCAGGAAACAGTATAGGGGCGTCGTTTGCTTGGTAATGGTTATTGCCCAGTGACAGGGAGGAGGGGTCCTTTTGTAGACCATAATGTTGTGGAGAAAACTATACATGGAATGAAGATGGAGCGCCGGTGGAAAGCGATGGCGGGGTAATTGGAGAACCCAGAGAAAAAGGTGTACCCGAAAATTGCAGTTAAGGGCAAATGTAGACTGTAAATCAACATTTAAGAAGTCCTATAAAATAAGATCTATGAGATTAATTAACATGAACTACATTTTAGAACCATTGCACCACTTTGTCTATTAGAAATCCCTTAAGCGGTCACAATCGACCGCCTTGGTGAGAGCGGACCACTCGGCCTGGCCTAGCATAATAAACTAGCTCATGCATGTTGGATGCGCTTATAGTGTAATCTCAAATTGCACCTTTACACCTTTTTACTTTCTCTACACGTACTGTGTACATAGTGTATAGAGAAGGTATTGCACTCAATACCGAGATTTCACCGGGAATATATGTTTTAGGGTCCCCTGTATCCAAAAAAAGTGTTTTCAGAAAAAGGTCTGAGTGAGTTCGCAACAAATTCTGCACATTTATAATTCCTTTTACACGTACAATATGCATAGTTTATAGAGAAGGCAATGCATCCCTGACTCTCTGAATCCAATAAAAGCATTTTAGAAAGATGTCCATCAGAAGTCTGTGGGCAACTTAGCTCATAAACGAAAATACATTAAATACCA
The DNA here is from genome assembly GCA_030762935.1 of Hymenopus coronatus. Taxonomy (NCBI): domain Eukaryota; kingdom Metazoa; phylum Arthropoda; class Insecta; order Mantodea; family Hymenopodidae; genus Hymenopus; species Hymenopus coronatus. The sequence goes on from CM060885.1 coordinate 81,190,665, forward strand.
AACTTGATATTTAAGTTCATTATTTTTCAAGGATACAACAAAAATGGCTGCAACAATTTTGATTAAAATATACTATATTTATGATATTTACATGAAAACAAAATGTATATCTCTGAAGACCTCTTTATTCTGCATGATATTTTTAACTTCTGTGTTACTGGTAAATGGAAGAGGTAGATAAAAATCTGATGCGCACCATTCACATGACTTTCTCTATATCCCTGCAACACATTATTCTTAAAAAAACTTATACTTCTATTAATTCATGCTTATCAGTAAAACATTAGCAGAAATAGCCATATTACTTGCTTCCTTGTAAGTAGAGGTGAAATAAGAGAGTACCATAGGTTAAATTGATAATCAAAAGTTGGTTGCTATGTCACTGAAGTTCCTTTGTTTGTATGGACAGCAGTTGACAAATTCCTATATGAGAAATGTATAAGTTTTTCATTGCAGAAACAAAAAATAAGCAATGTCACAAAAACGACGAACTCCACGGAAAAAACGTATATAACATAAATTGTGTGTTTTAACGTGCTCTGCATTTTTTGTATAGTAAGTTTTTGTCCATCTCTTACGGTTTAGCGGTTATTCAAAATGTAGTAAAATTCATCCAGAATGAACTACTTTTCAGAGGCTATTCCCAGAAAATTCAAAATATGCATTTTATTTGTCAGGTAAATATCTTTAATATATGAAATTTTATTCAAAATCGTTATAGTTGGGGGTGGGGGATTTTTCTCAAAATCTTCGTGTCGCATCCCTGGAAGATACTAAACTTAAATACCAAGTTTGGTATTTTCCCTACTTTTCGTTTTTGAGTTATCGTGTTCAAAGACACACGGACACACACACACACACCTTTTTCCGAAACTGCTTTTTTTAGATAAAGGGGACCCTAAAACATATATTTCCGGTGAAATCTCGGTATCGAATTTTTTGGTGGAGTGCAATACTTTCTCTATACACTATGTACATAGTGCGTATAGAGAAAGTAAAAATTACTACACAAAAACGTAGATGTCATTAAAACACATAATTTATGTCAAATACATGTTTTGTTGGAGTTGACCGTTTTCGAGACATTCCTTGTTATTGGTTTTAGCTTTAAAATACTTCTCGTACGGAGCTCTTCAACACCTGACCATGAAAAGTAACGGATTTCAATCCCATAGCTACCACCTTTTAAATCACATGACTGTCAATGTTCCCAAGTGTATTTGCCTTCTGCTTATAAGCAACTACGTAATAATACCGTTTCTGTTAATATTTATAGCATGAAGTAGGTAAGTAGAAAAATAATCGTTTTAACAATAACAGAGATGTAGAGAAAGTCATGTAGATGTAAACATCAGGTGTTTACTTATGGGTCGAAACTTATATATTTAAACTATATAAAGAGCAACTTACCAACACAGGCGACCAATAGGAAGGCAGAGATCACAACCGTAAGTTTGAGCATGTTGAACTGGTTCTTCTCTATGTGACGGATACTTTTATACTTCACACTGTTTGTCCACATTTCAGTTTATCAGTAACTTTATATTTACCTGACGCACAAAGAGTTCCTTTTTCAGTGATAACCGTCTGTACCGATTCCTCGAATAGCAGAAACAATTGTCTTATCTTATTTCATTCATACGCATTATCTGTCTTCTTACGTTATTGCAATATTATATAAGAATTGACGAATGAAAGATTTAAATACTCAATGAATTAAGATAAGGGAGCTGTTTCTGTTGCTAGAGGACTCGATAAACTTCTTATCAATGGTGAGAGAACAAATGTTTCTACGTCACCCGCGACTCAAGTGTTGACAAACAATATGATCTATAAAACCCTGGCGAGTCTTTTTCAGCATCACCAGTTCAACATGTTCAAGCTTACGGTTGTCATCTCTGCCTTCCTATTGGCCGCCTGTGTGGGTAAGTTGCTAAACATTTCATTACTAATAAAGAAGTTTTAATATTTATAACATAATAATTAAAATACTAAATTAAATCCTTTAAAGTCGAGATAAACAAAATCTATAATTTATTTTAACATATTCTGATACGCAAGATACAATTAATAAAATTACCTTTAATTAATTATATTATAATCCTGACTTAACATTCTGATAATAAATAATCAAACAATAACAAACTAACCCTAAACCATCCCAACCTAATAAAATTCTGAAACAACCATAAATGAAATTAAATATATTACATTTTTATTTATTAAACAATATAAATAAATAAAACACAATTTCATGTACCAAAATTTAATATTCACAATCTTCTTTTTTTACAAGAACTCCCAAAAGAAATTAAATTACAATTAAACCCGTCTTGAAATTATATTTTCAATAACAATCCATATGATAAATAAAATTTATTGTAATCCATGCTGTTTATACACTCTCATACATATAAATCAGATTTGATAAGTAAAACTGTCTACAGCTTGTTGCAAACTCAGCTCACCTCTCAGTGGCTTCAGATTTACCACATTCTGGTACGTTTGGAAGACCTTTTGCATTATGGAAACAGTGATGCGATATCAGGTCAATTTACGAGAGCCTAATACAGCTTACATAGAGAGACATAAATGGACATCCGGTTTCTCGGAAATTCGTAAACACACTTGTGTTATAGAAATTAAGTTCGGAAAAGAATCAAAAATACTACATAGACTGTCTAATTTTTTTTGTACGCAATATACTGTTTTGAGCTTTATTGGCATCCACCAGGAAAATCTAAATTAGGGTTACTAGGTATATAAGATTTTGTTTCTTTTTATGCAATGCTCCACTCACAGGCCAATCTATGAAAAACTGTAAATACTATCTCTATAACCGATATTTCTAATTGAAATATAAAAACAATGGTTAGTTTTAATAGAAGTTCCTTAAACAGGCGTCATTCAGTTATAGACATTTTTTCATAGCGACTAACATATTTTATGTAGTTTCTTTCACTAATCCTAGTTGTGCACTTAGATTTCTGTGTTGCATCTAGTAGCATTTATCGATTTTACAAAATAAATTACCACTTCGCCAGTAGCACAGGCAAATATGTGGTAGTTCGAATCACTGTATATGGTTTTGTTTGAATATCGAAGTCACTATAGCTTGAAATTCTATCATACGTTTTACAAAAATTACCTAACCTGATTTACAAATGAGCTTGGATAGTTTACATCTTTGTGGGGACGGATGCATGTCGACTTACATCATTTCAAAATGAGAACAAAGCGCAGTGAAATACTTATCTGCTATTGCAAATCGCGGAATAATAAGTAGCGATGTATAGTTAGAGGAAGTCGTGCAATTACAAAGGGACATATTCAGTTCTCATAAACGTGTAGTTGCATGATTAACTCGTTAAGGGCTTAAACTCATTGATTGACACGTTTAGTCTTAAAAGTGTCTAAGGTTTTAAAGACCGAAGCCTCCCGCGCCCAGGTAAGCTTAGCAGGTAACAGCCCCCCAAGACTCCCGCGAAACCGGTGTAATTAGCCAGCAGGTGGGGGGGAATGTAACAACCCCCAAGCCTCCCGCGAAACCGGTGTAATTAGCCAGCAGGTGGGGTGGAATGTAACAACCCCCAAGCCTCCCGCGAAACCGGTGTAATTAGCCAGCAGGTGGGGGGGAATGTAACAACCCCCAAGCCTCCCGCGAAACCGGTGTAATTAGCCAGCAGGTGGGGGGGAATGTAACAACCCCCAAGCCTCCCGCGAAACCGGTGTAATTAGCCAGCAGGTGGGGTGGAATGTAACAACCCCCAAGCCTCCCGCGAAACCGGTGTAATCAGCCAGCAGGGGGGTGGAATGTAACAACCCCCAAGCCTCCCGCGAAACCGGTGTAATTAGCCAGCAGGGTTTGGAATGTAACAGCCCCCAAGCCTCCCGCGAAACCGGTGTAATTAGCCAGCAGGTGGGGTGGAATGTAACAACCCCCAAGCCTCCCGCGAAACCGGTGTAATCAGCCAGCAGGGGGGTGGAATGTAACAACCCCCAAGCCTCCCGCGAAACCGGTGTAATTAGCCAGCAGGGTTTGGAATGTAACAACCCCCAAGCCTCCCGCGAAACCGGTGTAATTAGCCAGCAGGGTTTGGAATGTAACAACCCCCAAGCCTCCCGCGAAACCGGTGTAATTAGCCAGCAGGGTTTGGAATGTAACAACCCCCAAGCCTCCCGCGAAACCGGTGTAATTAGCCAGCAGGGTTTGGAATGTAACAGCCCCCAAGCCTCCCGCGAAACCGGTGTAATCAGCCAATATGTTTTCCTTGATTTCTTTCAGTGCACAGTTAACATGTTTTCCGACGAGACTGAAATTACGTGAGTGGATGTGAAGGAAAAGTCTACTTCCGAACGGTTACACTTTCGGATTCCAGAACTGTTTAAAAAGTGGGGTAACGCGATGGACGTGCGATGTTAAAAGTTACAAAACTTTTAATAAAAACTTTTCCGTTAAAGAAATAGATGTCCTGGATGTTCAAGAGGACCACAACCACGCGGCACCACCTAGTGACAAAATTCAGAGACAGAAAGTACAGTATTATGAAATTTAATTATTAATAAACTCCATGAAGAATTTAAACTTTTAATTGGAAAAAAATTAACAAAGGATCCAATTTTATTTTCATTTCTATGTTTTTATTCAACTATATAATAACTTTATAGATCCATTTCCATATATCTTCTTCGTGACCTGAAGAGAAAGGCTACGGCAGAAAGGCCATCAAAACTAATATAATAATCAAATAATATAAACACCAAACTGCAACTATTACCTGCTTTGGTAAGGTTTGGGACTATGTAATTAGGGAACTTGAAGGGTCCAGGAGGCCTCGGGGCTATTTCTCTGACCGCGGAAGGCATCTTTAAACCATGCCTTTTAAATCCATAATTAGAGTTAATGAGCACTCAAATGAGGGACTCTGTAAATTTACCTTAATATGCATAAATAGCAATTAAACTATACAGTTACTATATTGCATTATAACTAAATAATACGATTGATTGTTCTTCGTGTTATCATTTCCGTTCATTTTATTAATAAACATCTTCATAGTAAACAATATGCTATATGATTGCAGAAATTGTAATATACGAGAGATGTAAATAAAGTAGTGGCAACATTGATAGAACACAATCTTTATTGAACTCACAAGTACAATTCCATTACACCCGCAAAGTGCCTGACCTTTTGCCAAATGTAGGGCAGCCGTTGGGGACCGTTGGCAAGGCGATCTCTGTTGATGACTGCGAAGGAGTGCCCTCTGCGCAGACTACAGATGCCACGTCAGGAAATCGGCGGCCTCGGAGGGTTTCCTTCAGCTTCGGAAAAAGATGGAAGTCACAAGGTCTCACGTTTGGTGAGTACGGAGGATGTTCGAAAACCTCCCAATGCCACCGTTGCAATAAGAGCGACATGACAACGTGTGTAGCCGGACGAAGATGTCGCTCCAGAAATCGGCAATAGTAGTCACTGTTGACGGGTTTCCCTCAGGAACAGCATGTGTAAGAATAACCCCCTCATAGTCGTGTGCCATAATCAGCATCAGCTTCTCCCGACTGGGTTCTTGTTTAACTTTCTGTGGACGTGGTGAACCTGGAAAACGCCATTCATTCCACTGACGCTTCAATTCCGGCTCATAGGCTCGTGATCACGTCTCATCAAAGGCGACAATACGCTGCAGAAATGCGTCTCCTTCATTGCGGTTTCTGTCCAGGTGGATACCGGTGCCATTTTTGTACCTCAGTGAGTCGATGTGGAACCCAACGGGACGCAATTTTTCTCAGGTGAAGAGATTTCGTCAGCATATGCCACACATTACTGAGACCAACCTCTACGGATAACTCCCGGACAGTTCATCGATGGTCCATGGCAACGAGACCACTCACGATGTCAATCTGATCTTGCGGAATGGACGGCCGACCTATGCGGTGCAAATTCGCAGTCTCACGAAACGCCTTGACCCATCGTGCACCGTTCTGTACGACAATGCATTCACGCTACAGGCTTTATGTAATTCTCGATAACATGCTGATGCTTTTTGCACCGGGTAACCTCGATTTTAATCCACGAAAGCTGATCGCTCTTGGTAAACATGCTTTAGAGCGGTTCCCTTGACACTGTTCACTTCAACTCTACACAGCAACAACACACTCTCAGCCCGACCACACATCGACACTAGTCACCTGATCGCTCCCATATCCTGTTGGCTCATACCCACTCTCCTGTCAATGTGGGGACCATATTGGCACACTTTCTTTATAGCCCTCGTACCTACTCACATATACATATAGTTACAACTTTATAATTGCAAAATTTTGGCAGCATTGAGCTAACGGGAAAATTACGAACGTGCCGCTGAAGTTGGATACTTTGGGTGCATCCGACAAGCATGAAATAGTTTCCCTAGATAGATCACTGCCCTGAAACCACGTATAGCCTCATTTACACCGGTATACTCAGGTTTACAATTGGAACATGTTATGTTGACAGACGCAGCTCCAAGGGTTGGACGTCCTCGTCTAGATGGCAGGATTGTCGGCGGAGTTAATGCAAACATCTCTGAGGTTCCATATCTAGTGAGTATTTTGTCCATCTGCCATTCTTATGGTAGTCGACACTGCTTCTAAAGCCTTGCAAAGGATTATATATAAAACCTTATTTGAAGTACAGCAAAGTTCAAAACCTTGGAAAATAAACATACATATGTCCATGAAAAAATACTTAATTTATAGTTTATTAAATTATTTATATGTTTTTAAGTCTTAAAAGTTATCTTTTCTAAATCAAATCCTCTTTAGCTATTTGTTATTATTCTGAGAATATTTTAAAGCATATGGATTTCATTTAAAGTTAACACATACACAAAAAAACCAAACTTTTTCGTGTATTAGTACACATAAAGGCATTAGGGGTCAAAGCAACAACGATTGTCCTATGTTTCATTGACTCAGATTTTAACTCCGAGCTCCATCGCTCACATTTGGGGTGTAGTGTTTGAGCAACAGTGCTCTGCGCGCTGCGAAGACAGGATTCCATCTCGTGATCCACTGTGCTCTGCGCGCTGCGAAGACAGGATTCCATCTCGTGATCCACTGTGCTCTGCGCGCTGCGAAGACAGGATTCCATCTCGTGATCCACTGTGCTCACAAGAGTATTTCTATGCATCATCATTTAATATGTTTAAACATCCAAAATATATTTATAGAGTTTTCTTTGATAAACGAATATTTTTAGTCATGCTGTAATATTTGTTGCGTAATTTTAAATAATGAATGAAACACCTTCACAGTTTTTATGAAAAGAATACTTTTAACTTAATTTTTACTTTCTCTATATGAACTATGTACATGGTGTATAGAGAAGGTATTGCATTGCATCCAAAAATTCCATACCGATATTTCACCGGAAATACATGTTTTGAGACTCCCTGAATACAAAAAAAAAAACATGTGTAGAAAAATGTCCGTCTGTGTGTCAGTCTGTCTGTGTGTATGTGTCGGTGTGTGACTGTGAGCAGCATAGCTCAAAAACGAAGATACCGTTGAAAACCAAACTTGATATTTAAGTTTGGTATCTTCCAAGGATGCAACGCGAAGATTTTCAAGCAAGTCCCCCTACGGAACTTTTTTCTTTCTTTTGGTCTGAGGAACCCATACCTGAAATTTGTAAAAGTGTTTCTGAAACATCCTCTATATATACATATTTTCATATGCATTTGTGTATTATTGTTTTACTTCTCTATGCTGTTCGGCTACTCACCGAATGTGCTTTTGACCTTAGGTTTAAGACCCTTTAACTCAGTTTTTAGGAAATCCTTGTAATCATGTGTAATACTGTTGCAGCTCTCTCTAGAATACCAGGAAACACACATTTGTGGAGCAGTCATTGTCCACAAGTGGCTTGCACTCACAGCTGCACATTGTGTCGATGGGTAAGTTATGTTACCAAGTCATGATAATCGTAACAAAATTACAATCACTCATATATTCTGTTAAGAAGTTGTGTAAAAGTTTAGCTACCACGTATTTAGCTAATAAACCAGACGCTCTAGTTCATAGATATTGCAGTTCAGAGATTCTTAATTTTTTATTGGTCTATTTATGATTAAAACATACACTTTTTCTGAGGATTTCCCCATAATTTTTCATGCTTGAAACACCCTGCCAATTTTGGACAGTAAGAAACGCACTAAACATTTAACTTTATTGCTTATATAAAAGTTTTTAATTTTATAAGCCCGTTCGATTCCATAACTTAATTTAACAATAACTCAAAAGTTTTTGTAAGGAGTTTCTGATACTTCCCGATGATTATTCTGTTTTACTTCGTTATGTGTTTCATTGATAACAATTGTCCGTGATTTGTTTACTAGATATCCAGACCGACACTCTCCGTTCATTAATGACACTCAGAAAGAATCTCTGATCAGCGCACAGAACTGCTTATATTGTAATTTGTACAATTCAGTTCAATATTCTTTTACAACATTGTACAGTAAGGTGTTCGATAAATTATTCTATGTAAATATCTATTTTTGACAAGCTAATAAAAATCAAAAGTAAATAAAATCACAACATAATTTAGACGAATTTCCACATCACTTTGGGACTTATCATATTTTCCTATCGTCCACACTTCACTTTTTACTCTCTCTACACGTACTTTGTACACAGTGTGTATAGAAGGTATTGCATTCTACCACAGAAATCGATATTGAGATTTCACCGGAAATATATGTTTTGGGGTCCCCTGTATCCAAAAGAAGTATTTTCAGAAAAAGTACCGTGTGTGTCCGCGTGTCTGTGAACACGATAACTCAAAAACAAAAAGTCGGTAAAATACCAAACTTGGTATTTAAGTTTAGTATCTTCCAGGAATGTGACACGAAGATTTTGAGAAAAGTCACCCCACCCCAAACTTTGAATTTCTAAAAAATGACTCTAACAATTTTGATTGAAATATCGTATATTAAAGATATTTACCTGACAAATAAAATGTATGTTTTGAATTTTATGGGAATAGTCTCTGAAGACTACTTTATTCTGTGGTCTTTATTACACAATTTTACATAACTGCTAAACCGTAAGAAACTAACAAAAACTTACTACACAAAAAATGTAGAGAATATTAAAACACGCAATTTATACTGTATACCTTTTTTGTGGAGGTGGTCGTTTTTGAGGTATTCCTAGTGTTTGGTTTCAGTTTTGAAAAACTTAACGTTTCTCATACAGGAATTTGTCAACTCCTGTCCATACAAACAAATGAACTTCATTCACATAGCAACCAGCTTTTGACTATCACTTTAACCTATGGTGTTCCCTTATTTCGTTTCTACTTACAAGGAAGCAAGTAATAAGACTATTTCTGCTAATTTTTTCTCGATTATCATGAACCAAATAGAAGCATAAGCTTTATAAGAGTAATTTGTTACAGAGATGTAGAGAAATTCATGTGAATGGAAAACTTCAGAGTTTATAATCACAATACACATAAAACCTAAAGACCCTAACAGCTTGTATTCTTGAGATAAATTAAAATTTTAACTGAACACATTTTTTGTTATTCCATAATAGTGGTGAAACTCATAACATAATTTCAAATGTATCTACAGATTACCAATAGACCTGCTCCGTTTCCGTGCCGGCAGCTCCACAAGGGAATCTGGTGGTTCCCTGCATCGAGTTGACATAGTGCACATTCATCCGGACTTTGACATTGCTACCTCAGACAACAACATGGCGTTTATTCAGGTAAACTTTCATTGATTTAACTTTTAAATGCGCTTTTAATTAGTGAGAGGGTATATAAGAATAGATTTATATACAATTTTAATGTTAAAGACAGTTGGCTTGTTTATACAACCTTTAAATATTAAACATAAATATAAACTCAAAAATTAGATCGCTGCTTTTAAAAACTTCAAACCGCAGTATTCTACACAACAGTATTTCATACTTTACGGAAATATGGATCTTTTGTATGATAAATATAAAAATAATCACACTTATTCATACTCACAGGACGTTAGGATAAATTTTTCTCAATATATCTTCGAGCAGTAGGAATAAAAGTAAAAATGAAAGAAACATTCATAGGCATTTGTTGCACTCTAATATTGTAAGACGGGGTTATAAAGTAAAATATCTGATGTGTTCCATTCACATGACTTTCTGTACATCTCTGCAACAAATTGTAGTTAAAAAGCTTATGCTTCTATTTTCGCCTAATCGAGAAACATTAGCAGAGATAGTCTTATTACTTGCTTCCTTGTAAGTAGAAGCGAAATAAGGGAGTACCATAGGTTAAAGTGATAGTTAAAAGATGGTTGCTATGTGACTGAAGTTCCCTTGTTTGTATAGACAGGAGTTGACAAATTCCTGTATGAGAAAAGTATGTTTTTCAAAGCAGAAACTAAAAACAAGAATGTCTTCAAAATGATCAACTCCACATAAGAAATGTATATGACATAAATTGTGTGTTTTATCGCAAGCTACATTTTCTGTGCAGTAATTTTTTGTCCATCTCTTACAGTTTAGTAGTTATATAAAATTCTATAAAATTCATCCAGAATAAAGTAGTCTTCAGAGGCTATTCCAAATAAACTCAAGATATACATTTTATTTGTCTGGTAATTATCTTTAATATACGATATTTTAATAAAAATCGTTAGAGTCATTTTTAAAAAAATAAAAAATTTCGAAATGTTTTCCATCAAATAGTTAACTTGGGGTGGGGGGATTTTCTTGAAAATCTTCGTGTCGCATCCTTGGAAGATACAAAACTTAAATACCAAGTTTGGGCTTTGACAGTCCTTTCGTTTTTGCACTCTGCTGCCCACAGACACACACACACAGACACACAGACACACACGGACATTTTTCTAAAAATGCTTTTCTTGGACTCAGGAAGTCTCAAAACTTGTATTTCCGGTGAAATATGGTATTGAATTTTGGGTATATTACAATACCTTCTCTACACACTATTTACATGGTACGTATAGAGAAAGTAATAAGTACAAGTTTATTCTGTTTATAATCTGCAGGTGTTGGAGCCTTTTGAATTCGGAGAGAACGTGAAGCTCATCCCCCTTGCAAGCGGGGAACCTGCGCCTGGAACCATGGCTCTAGTGAGCGGCTGGGGAACCAAATACTTAGGAGGACATCTTATATATCAGCTGCAGAAAGTCATGGTGCCCATTTTTGACCATTATAAGTGCAACGAAGTATATTCCATGTTTGGTGGTATCACTGAAAACATGATTTGTGCTGGTGAAGAAGAAGGTGGCAAGGATTTCTGTCTGGGCGACTTTGGTAGTCCTCTGGTTGTTGGTGAAGAGCTGGTTGGCCTTGCATCTTGGAGTCTTAGCTGTGGTTCACCAGGATTCCCAGGAATATACACCAACATGGTTGCGATGTCTCAGGAACTGGGCAAAGTAATACGTCATCATCCTAGATTTAACATCGAGTAACATCGTATCTTGGGTCTTAGCTGTGGTACATCAGGATTCCCAGGATTATACACCAACCTGCCTGTGTTGTCTCAGGAACTGCTCAAAGTAATACGTCATCATCCTAGATTTAACAGTGTGTAACATTATATCTTGGGTCTTAGCTGTGGTACATCAGGATTCCCAGTAATATACACCAACCTGCCTGAGTTGTCTCAGGAACTGCTCAAAGTAATACGTCATCATCCTAGATTTAACACTGTGTAACATTATATCTTGGGTCTTAGCTGTGGTACTCAAGGATTCCCAGTAATATACACCAACCTGCCTGTGTTGTCTCAGGAACTGCGCGAAATAATGCATCATTATCTTGGATTTAACATCATGTAATTCTGTATTTCGTATATATAAATAAACATCAAATATTATACTATACTTTATTTTACAAATATTGTGTTTTTTTCAGTTCTTTTCTAGTCCATACCTAAATATCGTTTATAGTATTGAGAGCTGGCAAAACAAGCAAATGTAGAACTTGTACACCCGCGGTAGAAATCTAACTTTTTGTTAGCTACTACACTACGTGATTAAATACTAAACGTTTGGAATAAATCTTTTGCACTCCAAATAGCAATGGGATGGTTAACCACTGGAAGTAAGTACTGTGTAAAAGAGGCACCGCAGAACCTGTTTTCTATCGAGGCACAATCTTCCACATTCCAATTAGTAAAATATTCACTTACACTCCCTTGAATCTTGTTATGTCCGCATTTTATTAACTTCAGTGTTTGCTTGTTATATTGTCTGATAAGAACTGTTGCTTTATATCGTACATATTTGCTTTATTTTTTCAATATTATTTATGGAATGCAATATTATTGTTCTGTATTAGAAGTACTATAGCAGCAGCAGTAGGAGTAATAGTGGTAGCACAATTTGTAGTAGTATTTATCAAGTGCATAGTATTACATTAATTGCGTTCGTGGCTCTCCGTGGTGCAGTGTTACCATTCAAGCATATACCCAAAGACAGGGGTTCTAACCGGTGAAGAATGATGGATACTTTCGGGCGCAAATCAATAGTAGCAATAGAAATAGGGAACATTTATTTTATTTCAGCTAATACTAAACTGAGACAGAAACAAACGATGTTTTCTTAGAGGCTATTGCACTCATCTCTTACATTAGAAATACTAGTAATGATTTTTCACCTTTTTGAACTAAATACAACATGAATTGAATAAAACTTTAAGAAAAACATTGTATCTACTTAATTGAAGGTAGAGCTATGTATCTAACAGTCATTAAAAGTGAAGTTTGACTCACTGGATGGTCAACTTATTACCAGAGCTGTAAATCCCATGCTACTCGAGGGATTAACTCAAGCAACCTTTTGATTTAAACCTCCTGGAGTATTTTATGGACAATGGGTTCATCAACCGAACTTCTAATTTGTCTGAAGAAATAACCAAGACAGGATATTGAACAGACGAACGTCAGGTGCGACAAGAGTTCAAAGAAACGAACATTAGCTGCGATATCGTGTTTCGACAATATCGCTCCAGTCAGGTGACGCGATTGTTTGAAATTGCCTAATATCGGTGATTGCCTTGGTGCTTTAATAGTTGAGCTAATTTGTCCGAATAATTGTTATACGTGTTGAAAAGTCTATGTATTATCACAACCCTGATTCCTTAAAGTAGTGGCTTGATTCACAGCAGCCTGTCGATAGTGATAAAAAATGCTTTCTGCTCCTGGTGCAATTTTGAAGGCTTGATCCCTAAGATTTTGTTCTAAATGAGCGTGAGGTCACTGCGGATTTCTGTTCTCACAATCAGAAGCGTTTTCAACAAGGTTTGAGACAGAAGTAACCGGCATTACATAATAGAAATGGGGTTCTCTTGTACCAGGACATGCCAGATCTAGTGCAGCTCAAAGAACTATGCACAGAATTCAGGTTTGGAAGGAATCGAACTGCTACAACATCCAGAATATAGCTCTGATCTTGTGCCATTAGATTACCGTCTGCTTAGATCATTGGTACATTTCCTACGTGGAAGGCATTTGGAAAACTTTGAAGCAGTTGAAATAGGTATCAATGATTTTCTCTCATAAAAATAAGAAGTCAGTTTTGGGATTGCAAACTTTGTTGGAAGGGGATTCAGAACTATGGTGACTTGTGGTATTTACTTTGAAGATTAGATTAATTTCCTGTAACAACAGATTTGATATATATTACTTTCTCTACACGTTCTCCCTGGTATTTAAGTTTGGGATCTTCTTAGGATGCGACACAAAGATTTTCAATGAAACCCACCAGCTCCAATAACCGTTTACATGACACTTTTTTCGAAAATTTTGATTTTCACAAAAATGGCTCTAACGATTTTGATTAAATATCGTATATTAAAGATATGTATCTCACAAATAATATGTAAATCTTGAATTTTCTGGGAATAGCCTCTGAAGACTACTTTGTTCTGTATGAATTTAATGGAATTTTGCATAACTGCTAAACCTAAAGATGGACAAAAACTAACCACACATAAATTGTAGAGCACATTAAAAGACACAATTTATGTTAAATACATTTTTTCGTGGAGTTGATCGTTTTTGAGATATTCCTTGTTTTTGGTTTCAGCTTTGTAAAACAGGAACTCATACAGGAATTTGTCAATTCGTCTCCATACAAACAAAGGAACTTCAGTCACTTAGTAACCTGATTTTGACTTCACTTTAACCTATGACTCTTATATTTCGCTTCTACTTACAAGGAAGCATGTAATAAGACTATTTCTGCTGTTTTTTCTCGATTAGCATGAAGTGAATAGAAGAATAAGCTTATTAACGCTACTTTGTTACAGAGATTTGGAGAAAGTCATGTGAACGGAACACATCAGAGTTTTGTTTTACAAAGAAACTGACATTACTTATGGGATACTTGCATTTTATTCTCGTGTGTGTTTCCATGGTAGTGGCCTGTATATTGACACAACTAGGGTTGGAAACAGGGAGGAATAGTTGGGGATGAAATGATAGAGAACTCAAAGCTTGGTTTAGTAATATATTCTAAATATGCCTAGGTATGAATGGGGCTAGTGTTTGGTTTACAAAGATTGGTGCTCCCTAACTCAGATACCTGATTGAATAACAATTGGGATTACTGTATTGTTTTTTCACACAAGCCGTGTGTAGGACAGAAGTTTGACAGGTAGAGTCAGACTGAAGAATTCAATGCCATAGCCGGGATTTGAACCACCAATTGACCATAATAGTTGGCTATACTATGAATCCTGGGACTTAAAGTACTTACAACATTGTAAGTCGCCATTGGGGTTGTCATCTCAAAATAATTTGAGACACCCTTGTGGTTTACCGGGAAACATGCGAGTCAGTTGAGAAGTTCAGTGGCAGAGCAACCGGCTAGAGATCGGGAGATCCGTGGTTCAAATCCCGGCTATGACATTGAATTTTTAAGTCTGACTCTACCTATCAAATATTGGGGTTAGTTAAGGAATTAGGAATTTAGATGCTTACCAGAAAGTGATGTCGTACTGTACCATGGCAAGGTAGCGGTCGTGGTCCAATTGGATCCTGCGGAGGCCTGCAGAGTCTGGGTGCAGCGCAGCCCTAGGGGCTAAACCCAGTGCGTCGAGCAGACGACTTGAAGAGAAAAGACGAACAATAACGTCGCAGCGGGTTCAGCTGCTTGCTTGTATAGCATTTGAGCTCCTATCGGGGTATCAGTATTGACAAGGCGCATATTTACCAAATATGGTGTGGAATCGCCCTATCCTTGCGCAAGTCAAAGTGATCTTTCTGCAGGATTGTTCTAGAAGTTTCTATGAGGAAGCTGACGTGGCGGAAAATCCTGGCCACTGATAATCCTATAGAACATCCTGTTTGTTGCACAAATTGGTGAAACTGCTATTCTTTAAAGTATAAAGAGACTTCTAAGCTAAATTCAAGTTACCATAAAATGATTAATAAGATAATTCTGACAATGAAATGGTTAAATAAAGCTCTTGCCTCTGTACAGGTGACAATATACGCCATAGATATTCGTATACTTTACGAAAAATCCATTTTTTTACGGTTCTAGAAATGATTCATAGATTAATAAAATTATATATATATATATATATATATAATATTATAATAATATATAATATGATATATATAATAATCCTAACAATAATATAAGTTAAGCTATTATACAAGTGACAATATAAGTCATAAATACTCGTACGAAATATCCATCTTGTTATGGTACTAGAAATAATTCGTAGTTTCGTAATTGCCACACCGTCCCTGTATATTACTTAGGACTGACAACCTCCTAGGACTTATAAACGGAAATATGTCAGGCAGCCAACGGTACGAAACCACAGAATGGAGAATCTAGAAGGAGTGGTCAGCCCGTAGCCAGGCATGAGAGTAAGGAAGTTGATGACATGAAATGCAAGCGAAATGGACGATAGGGACAGGTGATGAGGGAGGAATCCGTTGAATGTGTGGCCGGAGAAATCGGAGGGCCGGAGAAAACCCGCGCAGACGCCGCTTCTCCATAATAAATCGCATGTAAAGGCGCTTAGGATCGAAACGGCAATTTAATAAAACAAACTTATATTTGCATTAATATTAATTTTGACGTTAACTATTATTCAATGGTCACAAATTTATTTTCGGGTTTTGAACCTTCGTCAAATATTATAAATGTATCAATTAATTGATTAAGAAGTTTTACTGGAGTCGTACATATAAGAGGATATCTTACGTTGTGATCCGTGTTGGTGGGATGCAAGTGGTCTAGCCACTCGGCCTAGGAGCCGCCTTGCTACAAAGGAATAATTTACTAATTGCCATCACTCTAGCTTCCTCAGAGGAATTCACTACTTGCTTTCACATGATTTAGTTGTTAGTTATGAGAAACTATCAAAGCGTATCACGTTACAAAGTAATATAAATTATAATGGCGGTATGAACAGACGAGACTATGGAATTAAAAATCTGATGTGTACCGTTCACATGACTTTCTCTATACCCCTGCAACAAATTATTCTTAAAAAGCTTATACTTCTATTTACATTATGCTAATCAGAAAAAAATAGCATAAATAATCTTATTACTTGCTTCCTTGTAAGTATAAGCGAAATAAGGGACTACCATAGGTTAAAGTGATAGTCAAAAGCTGGTTGCTGTGTCAATGAAGTTCCTTTGTTTGTATGGACAGCAGTTGACAAATTCCTGTATGAGAAAAGTATACGTTTTTCAAAGCAGAAACCAAAAACAAGGAATGTCTCAAAAACGACAAACTACACGAAAAAAAATGTATATAACATAAATTGTGTGTTTTAACGTGCTCTACATTATTCGTGTAGTAGGCTTTTATCCAATTCCGTAACATTCATCCAGAATAAAGTACTCCCAGAAAATTCGAAATATACATTTTATTTTTCAGGTAAATAGCTTTAATATATGACATTTTAATCAAAATCGTTACAGCCATTTTAGAAGAAATTAAAATTTTCGAAAAAAGTTCCATGTAAAGGGTAGTTGGGAGTCGGGGGATTTTTCTCAAAATCTTCGCGTTGCATCCCTGGAAGATACTAAACTTAAATACCAACTTTGGTATTTTACCATCTTTTCGTTTTTGAGCTATCCTGTCCACAGACACACGGACACACGCACAGGGACCTTTTTCCGAGTTTTTTTTTTTAGATAAAGGGGATCCAAAAATATATATTTCTGGTGAAATCTCGGTATCGAATTTTTGGGTGGAGTGCAATAGCTTCTCTGTACACCATATACGTAGTCCGTATAGAGAAAGTAAAAATGGACTGTGAAGATGAGAGGTAATTTAAGAAAGATGATGAAAAGTAGAGAAAAGTACTTGGTGTATATTAGAGCTTATAATTGTCATACATAAGACACTGCAAGTGCATTCAAGACTATACAAGATTATATTAATTTTGAAAAAGTACATAACTGTATCATATAATAATACACATTTAATTAATATGAAATCATTTTAATTCTACGTTAATTTCGCTTGGTGATTTTTGTAAGAATCTATTATTATTATTAAAAGGTGTATTTGTACGAGGGTTATTTTAGAAGCCATGGCAACCATATTTTATCAGTGAATAAAGCTGCAGGAAAGAAAACTCAGAATACACGATTGAAAGTCGGTGGAATGTTCTTCCCAATGTTGGTGTCCCGATACGTGACATCGAAAACTGCGTAAATAGTGACCATTGTTGCTCCGTATTACATGTGCACAAAAAGTAACAACATCTTTGACCCTCACGTGTCTGCTTGTAGAAATACAGTTTCTGCTCTGCTCGTGTTCAACTTTAGTGACATCCATCTTGGAAGACAACCTCGAGGATACTGTCTACTACAAGTGACTTTCAAATTGGATAAGTTTTTCCTTGAGCGCCACCAGGCCGGCAGCCAATCAGAGTTCTGCTGTCTTCACATTCCCACTTACCTGGTGAATAACGCGCTAATTAATACCGTATCTCATACAAACTACTTGCGTTAAGACAAAATATTCAAATTTTGCAAAAAAAAAAAAACAATTCACGAGAAAGATACGAAATAATTATTGCAGCAGAATCGTCAAAACTACAGATTTATAGCTCAAATAGTTGTCATAATACACATGAATAAACATTATGTTGCCAAGCAGATTTTCATGCTCAGTGTGCAAGTGAGAGGGAAATATGAAAAGAGAGAAGTAGCGACCTGGCAACGCAGAGGTTGATAACACATCTCATTCGCTGCAGAGTAGAACTCTTCCCATTTGAAAAACCTAATAGACGTGTTACTAGCACCTATCAATGCACTCAAACGTCATCTGGTGGTGATATCCTGTACTGAGTACAACATTTTTCAAATAGATATATTGCAATAACAGCATATTCGGTTATTCTGAATACATAAAGTAGTTGCAATAACTTCTGAAATGATTCTCGTACTTTAGCTATAAAACAAGTTATTATCGCTTCAGTTTACCGTATATATGGTGAAATGTGTAATAAATGCATTCTTGTCAATGTTTCTCTCGGCCAATATGACGCCTTTGTAAAAATGGTGGGTAGAGAATGACATGTAAAACATTATATTCTGAAAGTATTCTTTTCGTTCTTACCTTCTTTAACACACATCCTTTTTAATTAGAGGAACTATTGTGTTTTACCAGACATTTTAGAATCTATGTGTTTCATTCACATGACTTTCTCTAGCTTTTATACAAATAACTTTCCTTACAAAAGATTATTCTTTTATCTACGACATACTAAACGAGGTAAAATTTAGCAGAAATTGCCTTATTACTTGTTTTCTTGTAAGTAGAATGTAAATAAGCGAATATGCTAGGCTAGCTCAACAACAAATCTTTTAAAACATACTCCTATGTGAAACAATTGAAGTTAGCTTCACTTTACATGGCCTGCAGTAAAAATGAAATACTATTTCCTGTTTGAAATAGCTTTAAGTGGTTTAAAATTGAAACCAATAACAAAGAACATCTCAGAAATCGACAGCTCTATATAAAAAGATATATGGTATAAATTAAATATTTTAACAAGCTCTACATTATTGTGAAGTAAGTTTTTGTCTATCTGTTACTGTTTACCAGATATGCAAAGCTCTGAAAAACTAATCCAGAATAAGGAGGTATTCAGAGGCTATTCCCGGAAAATTTAAAAGGTATTTTTACTTCATGTAATTCTTTTAATCAAAATCGTTGGAGCCACTTTTGAAACAAAAACATTTTTGAAAAAGTTTTCTATGGAAAGGGTAGTTTGTGGTGGGGAGATGTTATTGAAAGTCCTTGTGTCGCATTCTTAGAATATACTAAACCTATATACCAAGTTTGGTATTCAACTGTCTTTTCGTTTTTGATCTATTCTGTCCAGGTCTTCCATCTAGTAAGCCATCTCCACACCAAGGAGACGACCGTACCGGGTTAAAATCCATAGTTCGACCTCTGGCGGATGTGAGTTTTCCTCAGTCGCCCACGTAAATACAGGATTGGATATTTGATATACCGCCCAAAGTTCCACCTTCATTGAAAAACAATAGCAAAACTGAAAATAGATGGCAATTTCGAATGCCATATATCCACAGATGGTGTAAGAGGTAGAACGGACAGCCCTCCGTGGTGTAATGTTTACCATACTAACTTTATAAACCCAAGGTCGCGGGTTCAATCCCTGCGGAGGACGATGGATTTTTTTGGGTGTAAAAATCCTTAGCATGGCTTCCTTCGAAAGCAGTGAATAAATAAGTGTATTTATTTAAATAACAATATCATACATAGAATTTCAACAATCACACGGGTCCACAGACCGTACATGCTTTTGTAATACACACTAAAAGCAATATTAAAACAACAACAATAAAGAATTAAGAGTAAACCCGAAAATAAAAAATACACAGATATTCAAATATAGCAACTTAAATTTACAGCACAGAGTACACCTTCATAAATACACCCTCTTTTAGTAGATAATTACACTTAAAGGACATATATACACAAAATATATACACCATATATAAAACCATACCACAACAGTGACCTAAGTATGACATAATATATTTGTATGTGGAACATTGTAGTCACTTTTGTTTAGTTGATCTTATTCCTCCCCCCCCTTCTCTATTGGCAGCCTCCTCAGATCTCAGCTATCTTGCCTTAAGTATAAATTTACCTAGCCCGTCCATGTTTTCCGTGCCTGCCAGTAGCGTCCAACATGCTTCTAGGCCTACAATCGCGGTGGTATAGAATCGCGGTAAATTAAAGGTATTGGTCCCGTGTTGCAGATAAAAACATAAAATAACCTCAAACCTGATAGAGAGGCCTCTGAGCAAATTTAAGAGGTCTTTAACGCGCTGAGAACCACAGCAGTTAAAGAGCGTCCATTAATAGCACACCATTTAAAATTTCTGACAGCACATTAGCAACATCTGCTTGATGTGACACAAAGTATAAGGTGATGAGACCTTAAACGCCTAGCTGCATTTTATCTAACTACGGCTGGTAGAGCAGTTAAACTGAACGGCGCTCTAACATAATCTGCTTGGCACAAAATGAAGTAGTATGAAACTTTAAAGGCTATTTATTGTGGATCACATTCTGTCATTGAGGTACCTCTAAGATCATTTCCGACACGATATGACCAAGTAAATTAAAATAAAACCAATAACTTAAATAAATACATAAATAAGTTATACGAAATCAAGAAGTTAAGTCTTTTTGGGAAATATATCATATTATTTTGTTGAAGATCACATTTATCGACTCTTTCAGTTGCTAAGGTTTCATTTCATTAATATAGTCCCCTATAGCTTTTATATTCATATAGAGTGTTTTATTTTGGAAATAACAATTGGTGTCCCCTCGTTGAACCGTAGGGTTTATTCACATTTGCGTTTCAGGATTATATTATTAGAAATATACTCATTCACTCTCAATGAACCCTATTTAAAGAAAACTTCCCCGACCCAGCCGGGAAGCTACCCTGGATCTCTGGAAAAAGGGCCACACCACTGAACCGCAGATACAGGTGCTTCCCTACGTCACAAAGTTTGGTTCTGAACAATTAACAATCGCAAGTCTACCGGAAATATAAGCATATTCTTCATATCGCTATAATCTGTTTCGTATTGTTTCACGTCGTAAGGTGGCTAAAATAAAGACAATTCCCTTTTGATTAGCCGCAATGCTAAATAAGGGAAAAAATTGCTCGAAGGTGGGAAGAAGTGGAATATACTATGGATAGGTAGAGTCAGTCTGAAGAATTCAGTGCCATAGCGGGTTTTGAACCACGGATCTCCCGGTTTCTAGCCGATTGCTCCACCACTGGGCTACCATGGCAACACGCCGGCATAAAGAATATACAGTATATCACTTGATCAAAATAACAACAAATGAATATTTAAGTAGTGAAATTAAAATTTTATTTAACTAATGAGATACAATGTTACACGATGTTAAATCTAGGATGATGACGTATTATTTTGCGCAGTTCCTGAGACAACGCAGGCAGGTTGATGTATATTCCTGGGAATCCTGGTGTGCCACAGCTAAGACCCCAAGATACAATACCAACCAGCTCTTCTCCAACAACCAGAGGACTACCATAGTCGCCCAGACAGGAATCCTTGCCACCTTCTTCTTCACCAGCACAAATCATGTTCTCAGTGATACCACCAAACATGGAATATGCTTGTTTGCACTTATCAAGGTCAACAATTGGCACCATGACCTTCTGCAACCGAGATGCAAGATGTCCTATTAAGTATTTAGTTCCCCAGCCGCTCACTAGAGCCATGGTTCCAGGCGCAGGTTCCAGGCTAGCAATGGGGATGGGCATCACGTTCTCTTCGAATACAAAAGGCTCCGAAACCTGTTGATCATATTAATAATAATAATAATAATAATAATAATGACATTAATAATAATAGTAATAATAATAATAATAATAATAATAATGCTAAAACTTCTTTTTATTTTCTATTTTATATCACTCTTACAATATCAGAGTGCAACAATCTTATGTGACTAATTTGAACATTTATTTCTGTTTCTCTTTTATTGATACTGCTCCAAAATAGTCATCAAAGTTTAACTTATTCTGCGTGTATAAATTTGGTATCATATTAATTACTTTTACTATACAAGCGACAAATGCTTCCGTTAAGTTTTAAATATATTTCTATAAACACAATACCGCGTGAATTTCTTAAAGTAGTGCTCTAATTCGTTTTATAACTATCTTTGACTTTATAAGAGGTTTAAATGGACTTTGTGTTCCGTTTTTTAAAAGTGGCATAAACCAGCTAACTAATTATAAAATTAAAAAAATACATAAACTACTCGTTAAATTCCTTGTATACCATCTCATATACGAAAATTGTTAAGTACATTAATGAAACTTTTAAGTTACCATAATAATCGCCACGTCGTAGTCTATTGAAAAGAAATCAAAGTCTGGATGAATGTAGACTTCTTCAGTTTGATGAAGAGAACCACCAGATTCCCTCATGCTGCTACCAGCACGTAAACGGAGCAGAGCTGTCGGATATCTGTAAAAAAAAAACATTGGGTTATGTGTTTCACTTCCGTTGCATAACAAGTGCAAAAATGTGTTCAATATAATTTATAATTTAACTCAAAAGTAGAAAATATTACAACTTTTAGGGTTGCGTTTGTAAAAGCATATTAGTTTTCTTGCTCTGAAGGGTTGGAGAATTCTTGATTTGTAAAGCAATAACATTATTATCTGAACACGATCATCTATTACATTAATCATGCAATTTAGAATCTGAGTAAAGGTATCCCCACAGTTCCATATAATTTAACAAAGTCTCCCTAAGTCCTGCTAAGTCCTCTACAACAACAATGTCCTCAAGCAACTTAGCTCTAGGTCGTCAATGTTTCCAACTTACTTATTTGTTGGTCGTAGTATTAAATAAAGACGCTTGTAGTTGTGCCTATTGTTAAAAACCGTTTGTTTCAAGCGAGTACGATTATAGTATGACATAATATAAGAACAAATAAAAATATGAAGTGTTGTATGATAGGAACATATGTTATATCCCAGAGTATAGTTCAAGCACGTCCAAAATGGACATACGGTACTGTTAAAATTAGTTATGTTGTGCTTTGATTTCTTTTAATTTTCTTTTTCTTCAGTTCGTTTTCAAAAACACATATTTATAAGAACTACGACTTACTACAATATTTTGTAAAAGAACTCGTCATATTGAATTAAATAATACAATTAAAAGGGCCATTTAGAAAGTAACAGATGATTTGGTATAACTAAATGATAACGAAAGATATCAACACAAAACTTTATTTACAAAGTTACAGTACCTTACTCTATTTCCCAAATAATCATTATTGCTATCAAAGTATTTATTGTCACGTGGTACAGAGTTATACTCTTTCACTGCTAAAAGTATTAGTCAAGATGTCACTGTCAATTTGAGGTCTTCCATCAGCTAGGAGATCTGTTCCATCCAAAAAGTCATGTAAAAGTATTGAAAGCAAAACACCTGTTTTTCTGAATTCTTGTATCAGCAATTAATTTCAACTCCGCAATATTGATGAATTTCCATTCCGGTCTTTATCGTACACACTGGTTGATCCTTGATTATTCATAAATTATGTGTCATTTCCTCACTGAAGACTCCATTATTGCATTATCGCCATACACTTGCGTTATTTGCCTATAAAATTTGATTGACAGATCATTTTGTGCATTAAAAAAATGAAAAGGTTCCTTGGCGGTAGAAAAGTATCAAATCGGCATTGAAAAATTAGCACCATGTGATAATAATGTATTGACAGATGCAGGTTACGTTGAGAAATAGAGTAAGGTGCTGTAACTTTGTAAATAAAGTACATTTGTGTTTACATTTTTCGTTATAATTTAGTTATGCCAAATCGTTCGTTACTTTCTGGATGACCCTCGTACAATATAGGCAGTCAAGAGAGGTTATTCTTTGAAAAGCAATTTTTTCTGAGTAACATCTATCAATGAAGAGTGTCTGTCAGGATATCTGCTAAACCTTTGTTATAAGCATAACATCAGAGATAATTATTGTTCAACATTTAGCAATTAATGGAAGCGCATATCGAAGTAAGATGTAATAACTATCGGGAAGTATTCAGAAACATTTTACAGAAACTTCTGCGTTATTGTTAAATTAAGTGATGGAGTCGAACGGGCGTATAAAATTAAAAAAAAAATCAAATAAGAATGTCATTAAATAGTTCATGGTATACCTTTTAGCATAAAATTGGGAGGGTAATTCTGAAAACCTCAAATAAAGCTAATTTTTGGTCATTAACGGACAAATCAACAATTAAGAACCTCTCTGCTGCAAGATCAATGCAATTTAATTACTGAACATGTAATACATTCCTTAATGTGCATGGGGTGTAACTTTAATAAAGGCAACATTGCTGTAAAAGTGAAGTGGGACCAAGTTAACTGTTGTCACTTCTCCCACATGTCTGACCCCCCCCTCTTGTAAATAGACTCTTCTGTCCGACTCATAGCGCATGTGCAGTGAAGAGTTGAAGTTAGTCTCCTGTTAGTGTTCACTCTAAACGCTTGTGTTTCGTCATGTTCACAAAGCAAGATGTTGACTGAAAACTCAATCTGCCACAGCACCACAATATCATGATGGTCTTGTTGAGGTAGCATTACCATACAGGACTGTGGCGAGATTTCAACGAAGGACATGACCATGTGGCAAACTTGTCCCGACCAGGTCGCCTGAGTGTTAGTGAAGAGGACGTGCATGCTGTTTCCACGCTATTGGACATCAATCGCGACAGACGTGGCCCAGGAGATAGGAATATCGCAATTGACTGTTTCATATTCTAATGAAATGCCTAAAAATGAGAAAAGTTGCATCTCTGCGGGTTCCTTGGGATTTGATGGAGTCACGGTATGATGCCACTCAAACTCACTTGGAACCTCCCATCATTTTGCAAGATAGGCACTTGTGGCACATCTGTAGCTGATCTGTAACATCGTTAGGGGGGGATGCTTTTCCATCCATCACATTCACCAGATTTAAGCCCCTGTGATTATGACTTGATCCCAAAGATGAAGGAACCCCTTCAATATGTTTGATTCCAGACAGTTCTGAAGGCAATAGGTTGGTCCATCAGAAACGTCAAGAGAACGGGAACTGCCACAGGAATACTACACCTTCCACATCGCTGGCAACAAGTTACACACAATGCTGGGTACTGCATTGAAGGACTGTAGACATTTGTCGGAGCTATCACTTGTAGATTTGTAATAAATAAATAGTTGTCATTATTAAAATTACAACCTATGTATAACTTCTACTTATTGGCTAAAAACCCGATAGCCTAAACTTTTGCATCAACTTCTTAACATAGTATTTGTGTGATGAATTGTAATATTTATACGTTATCTTCTTATGTAACTATGTTGATAAGTGAATAACTTACCCATAAACACAATGTGCAGCGGTGACAGCAAGCCACTCGTGTATAATAGCTGCTCCACAAATGTGCGTTCCCTGGTATTCTAGAGATAGCTGCAACATTATTATACATTATTTATAATTGCTTAAAAACTAAGTTAAAGAGTTCCAATCCACATATATGTGTGTGCGTGTGTTGTGTGTGAGTGTGTCTAGCTTAAGGGTCTTTTAACCTAGTTGGTCATATTGGACGATCAATGAAATCGTTGAAATAGTAACCAAACAATGTCAATCTCCATGGAACTTAAAGTTAATCGATTTTCCCCTTCTCAGGATAAAGGAAAACCCCGGAGAAAGCCAAAAGTATTCGGGCACCCTACTCGCTGTTGATCTCTTGTAGATACTCTACCCCACACTACACAGGTGGGTGTAAATATATTATAAAGCATAACTACCAACTTCAGCCACAATTCCAGTTAAAGTCAATACATAGAATTAAAACCCGTCGGTTCCTTTCATACCTACATAGATGTTTGTTTTCGTAATTTGCTCTACAAAGCTCAGATAAAATAAATTATACATACAGAGTTTATTGGAGTTTTATGGTAACAAAATTAAGTTAAAATACTCCATTAATTTAAACTACAAAGTTGTAAAGCGTCCCGTTTACTTCAAACTATAAAAATGTGCTACAATTACAGAATCATTACATATATTTAATAACCAAAAGAACCTTTAATATAATATACTTTGGTTATTTAACATATTAAATAATGATGCAGCACATTGGATCACAAGGTGGTATTCTGTCTCCGCAGCGCAGGGAGCATTGTTGCTCACAGGTGCAACAATACACGCCAATGTGAGCGATGAAGCTGGAGTTAAAATCATAAACCTGAGCCAATGGGCATTCATAGGGCAATTGTTGTTGCTTTGACCCCTAATGCTTTTATGTGTATCAATACAGGAAGATTTTTTGTGTACGTGTTAACTTTAATCCATATCTTTTAAATATTTTCAGAATAATAACAAATAGCTAAAGAGGATTTGATTTTAGAGAAGAAAACTTTTAAAACCTAAAGCCATAAATTATAAATAAGATGTTAACATGGACGGACACTTGTCTCCAGCAGAGAGTTAAAATGATGGTCTATAATGATTCTGCTAAATTAACTACTGTCTACGCTTATTTATCAGCTGATGCTGGACTTCTAGCTCAAAGTATGTTTATTGTCATCAGAGTTTGAGTTTTGTGGTCCTTTAAATAAGGTTAATTTATTTTATATATAATCCTTTCCAAGGTTTTAGAAGCAGTTGAAAGACAGTTGAACAAGAACACTCACTTGATATGGAACCTCAGAGATGTTTGCATTAACACCGCCGACAATCCTGCCATCTAGACGAGCACGTCCAATCCTTGGAGCTGCGTCTGTCAACATAAAATGCTCCATTTGTACAACTGAATAAGCCGGTGTCAATGTGGCTAGATATGGTTTCAGGGATTGCGGGCAATTATCTATCTTGGGAAACTATTTCATGCGTTTCGGATACACCTAAAGTATCCGACTTCAATGGTACGTTCGTAATTTTCTCGTAAGCTCAATGGTGCCAAAATTGTTCATATATATGCAAATATGAATAGAAGTATCACAGCTTCTGCAGCTATATAATATTTCTATTTGGAACTAAAATTGTTGATAAATAAAACGCACCAAAAAGATTATCTTGTTCAGTTATAGACCAATATAAAAACTGTATAGTTTAATATTTACTTATGAAAAGCAACATTAAATTACTCAGAGTCCCCAAGATGATAGCTGATTAACTCTGGTCATGAATTTGAAGCACGTGGTTAAAATCTATACTTTAACACTGAAAATGAGTCAAATAATGAACAATTGTAAGTCCTTTTCGAGGTAATGGTGCAACTACGATTTTCTAATAACTAAATATGTCATAAACTAGGTTCATTTGCTGTTCAACGAGCTATGTTATGTCTACTGCTATATATAAATTATATGTGTCACATTATGTTAGCACGATTTATGTACAATAGAAGAAAAGTGTTTCACTCCGCTTAATTCCAATTTTGAAATGATGTAAGTCGACATGCATTCACCTCGCAAAGGTGCTGTGAAGTATTTAAATCAGTCATTTGTAAATTAGATTAGGTAAATTGTTGGGAAATGTGTGATGGAATTTCAAGCTAAGTGACTTTAATATTCCAACAAAACCATACTTAGTGATTAGTTACGTTCGTTTTGACTCTAAATGATACTGTGAAGTAGGAATAGGAATATCAAATATAGTAATAAATAACTGATGCGGTACTCTATTTTGTAAAATCAGTCAACGCTACAAGATACAAGAGAAAAAATCTAAGTGCACTCTAGTGCCATCTAGGATTAATGAAAGAAATCGTATAACATATGTTAGTTTATTATGTCTATAAGTGAATAACACCTATTTAAGTAAGTGCTATTAAAACTAGCCTACTGGAAATGTCGGTTACGGAGACAGTATTTCCAGCTTTATTGGATCGGTTTGCGGGTCGAATATTGCGTGAATAGCTTATATTCCCAATAACCCAACCTGGTGAATGCCAATATAACTCAAAACAGTATTTTGTTTATAATAGCAATTAAAAGTTCTATGTACTTCTTTGCTTTATTTGCTTATTTTCGGAACTTAATTTCTACGTGTGTTTACGAATCTCCGATAAATCGAATGTCAATTTATGTCACCACTGTTTCCATAATATCCTGAGTTTGAAGGCAAAAGGTCTTCCAAATGTACCAGAATGTGCTAAATGTGACACCACCGAGAGGTGAGCCGAGTTCGTAACAAACTGTGAACAGTTTTACTTATCAAAGCTGATGTGTATGTTTAAGACTGTACTAAGAGCAACTTACCAACACAGGCGGCCAATAGGAAGGCAGAGATGACAACCGTAAGCTTGAACATGTTGAACTGATGTTGCTGACAAAGACTCGCCAGGGTTTTATAGATCATATTGTTTGTCTACATTTCAAAATTGTTTATTTATCTGTTGTTTTAGTCGCGTGTGACGTAGAAACAGTTTTTTTCTCACGATTGATAAGAAGTTTATCCGAGTCCTCGAGTAACAGAAACAATTGCCTTATCCTAATTCATTCAGTCATCAATTATTATGTAATATTGCAATAACGTAAGAAGACAGATAATGCTTATGAATGAAATAAGATAAGACAATTATTTCTGCTATTCGAGGAATCGGTTATCACTGAAAAAGGAACTCTTGTGCGTCAGGCAAATCTAAAGTTCCTGATAAACTGAAATTTGGACAAACAGTGTGAAGTATAAGCCCCTCGTGAATCTTTCACAGCAACATCACTTCAACATGCTCAAGCTTACGGTTGTGATCTCTGCCTTCGTATTGACCACCTGTGTTGGTAAGTTGCTGTTTATATGGTTTAAATATATAAGTTTCAACCCATAAGTAAGCACCTGATGTTTACATTTACAAACTTTCTCTACATCTCTGTAAAAAGCTATTGTTAAAAATCTTACTCTAGTACTATCTACTCCATGCTAATCCAGATAAAGAAACGATCTAACTACAATAAATAGAAGGGATATAACCGACAGTCACATGGTTTAGAATCGGTTCCTATATGATTGAAATCCATTTCTTTGCGTGGCCAGGAGTTGACAAGCTGTATATGAGGAAATTTCAAGTATTTTAAAACTGAAACTAATATCTTCAAAACGGCCAACTCGAGGAAAAATGCAAGTATATGACACAAACTGTGTGTTTTAACGAGCTCTACGCTTTGTACAATAAATTGTATATACCGCTTACCTATGGTCCACCACTAAGCAACATTCAGAAAAATTCATTCAGAATAAGGAGGTCTTTAGGGGCTATTCCTATTAAATTTAGATATACATTTTGTTTTTTATGTAAATATCTTAAATATATAATATTTTAATCAACATTTTCAAAAACTTTTCATATAAAGTGTAGTTTGTGGTGGACGGTTTTTCTTGAAAATCTTCGTATCGTCGCATCCTTGGAAATAACCAACTTAAATATGAAGTTTGGTTTTTAACGCTCTTTTCGTTTTTGAGCTATGCTGCCCACAGACAGACACACACGGACTTTTTCTAAAAATGTTTTTTTTTTTTTATTATTCAGGGGCTCTCAAAATATTCATTTCCGGTGAAATCTCGGTATCAAATTTTTGGGTGCAATAGAGTACCTCCTGTATGCACTATGTAGATAGTACGTGTAGAGAAAGTAAAAACTTAAAGATCCAAATGTTCGGTATTATCTAGTTAAATTAAAGTGAATGGGAAACGCGTTTTTTTGTTCTTTAATTGTTCCTGATTTCAAGTTTGTTTACAGATTTCCGGCAGGTCTGCTCCGTTTACGTGCTGGAAGCAGCATGAGGGAATCTGGTGGTTCTCTTCATCCAGCTGAAGAAGTCCTCATTCATCCAGACTTTAATTTCTTTTCAACAGACTACGACCTGGCGGTCATTTCGGTAATTTCAGATATACTTACTTTAAATACTATATTCTCATTTACTAGCTGAAATGATATACAACTAGAACTCTTTAGAACTCAATAAACGCTGTCATAGGTCAAAATTCCAACATTTGATACATTTTGAACTTGTTAGCTACAAAATATAGAAGCATCAAGAAAGTAAAATTTCGTTTGTATATTTTAAATTATAGGCGCAAGAAATACAAATTAATCACAGTTTCTTGTTTAGTGTAGTTTATGCATTTTGTATAACCTGGTAATGATATTATTTCATTATAAGCAGTAAATATATTTTGATAAATAAAATATATTAGCATACGAAAAATGTATATAACTACACAATTAGTAAAAAAATGATGTGCTACACTCACATGACTTTCTCTAGATGCTCTACAAAATCCCTATAAAAGATCATTCTTCTTTCTTTACAATACCAATTGAGATAAACATTAGCAGAATGTTGTTATTATTTAGTTCCTTATAAATATAAGGGAATGCACTAAGTTAAATGATAGTCAAATGTTTTAAAACCCGTCGTTTTGTTCCGATTGCAAACCACTTCTTAGCTTGGCCAGGAGTAGAACAAAAGAAAAACGGACACTCCCTGTCTCAGATAAGTATGAATACCCTACAACTGAAAGGAATAACAAGGAATATCTCGGAAACGGTTACCTCCACAACAAAACACGTAGACATGGATTGTGTGTTTTGATCTACACGTGCAGTGAGTATTTGTCTATCTTTTACGGTTTAGCACTTAAGCAAAATTCATCCAGAATAAACAAATCTTCAGAGGCTATTCCTAGAAAATTCAAGATATACATTTTATTTCGGATAAATAGCTTTAATATAAGTATCTGTGGACAGCATAGCCCCAAAACGAAAAGGCCGTTCAAAAAATCCCCCGTAAAATTCACCGAGAATAAAGAAGTCTTCACAGGAATTCCCAGAAAATTCCCATTTTATTTGTCAGGTAAATAACTTTAATATACGATATTTTAATCAAAATCGTTAGAGCCATTTTTGAGAAAATCAACATTTTGGAAAAAAGTTCCTTGTAAAGGGTAGTTTGGAGTGGGAGGATATTCTTGAAAATCTTCGTGTCGCATCGTTGGAAGATACCAACTTAAATACCAAGTTTGATTTTTTGGACTTTTCGTTTTTGAGCTCTGCTGCCCACAGACACACGCACACAGACATAAGGACACACACACGAAGATTTTTCTGAAAATGTTTTTATTTATTCAGGGAGTCTCAAAACAAATATTTCCGGTAAAATCGGTATCGACTTTTTGGGTGCATTACAATAACTTCTCTTTACACTATGTACATAGTACGTGTAGAGAAAGTAAAAAGGGAAAGTATTAGTTATTTATATTTGTATTCACAATTTGGAGGTGGACAATTCTATGTGATGTTTTAGTTCTCAGCAAAGCAGATGCTATCATGCCTGGAGAGTGTCAATCTGATATGAATGAATGAATAAGTGTATTTATTGACATAGCAATATCATACATAGAATTTCAACAATCGCACGGGTCCACAGACCGTACGTGCTTTTGTAATACACATTACAAGCAATATTAAAACAACAACAACAAAGAATTAAAATAGTAAACACGAAAATAAAAAGACAAAGGAAATACACAGTCCAAAACATTGTTAAACAACAATAAAGAATTAAGAGTGAACCCGAAAATAAAAATACAAAGATATTCAAATATAGCAATTTAAATTTACAGCACAGAGTACACCTTCATAAATTCACCCTCTTATAATAGAAAATTACACTTAAAAGACATATATACACATAATATATACAACATATATAAAGCCATAGCATAACAGTGACCTAAGTATGACATAATATATATGTATGTAGAACAATGTAGTCACTTTTGTTTAGTTGATCTTATCCCCCCCCTTCTCTATTGGCAGCCTCCTCAGATCTCAGCTGTCTTGCCTTAAGTATACATTTACCTAGCCCGTCCATGTTTTCCGTGCCTGCCAGTAGCGTCCAACATGCTTCTATCCCTACATTCGCAGTTGTAAAAAATCGCGGCAAATATTTTTCCCGCCATTCCTCCGTACCCCTACATCTTGCCAAGATGTGAGTCCACGACTCTTCCTCCTCGCAAATGGGACAGATTCTCGTACCATTCTCGTCAGAAATTTTCGTGCTCCTCCATGCTCCTAGTCTAATCCACGCGAGCCCCTCTCTAATGAGTTTGGTACCTGTTTTGATGTATTCCTCCATATCACACTCCGATTCCAGCCCAGACTGTACTTCTAATGACACCTTCTCTGTGCATTGCGCAATTATTTGCTGTCTGTCAATATCACAGAAGCGGTTCTTAATTTTTCTCCAAATACTTCGCCTGTTTTCCTGCCCCGCCATCCAAATGTCTCCCATCCCAATGGTTTCCAACCCTTTCTTTAATTTTGATGCCCACGTCAAATTACCTTCCATTCGCAACTGTTCTCGATAGCAGACTGCTCTAATTAGAGATTGGTTTCCGTGAACGATTCTCATCCAATATTTAACTGCTCTGATTTTGCACTCTATCGTTTCACTATGTGCCCCGAATTCCCTCATTATTCCGCAGTTTGCCGTACCCCTCCCTTCACTCAGAATTCCTTTCAAAAATTGGGTCCTCACTTGATCCAGATTCCCTGTTTGTTCCCACCCCCATATTTCTCCTCCGTATGTCATCGTGGATCTAACTGTCGCTCCGTATACAGTTTCCATTAAGGTTATGGATATATTCGGCATTCTGTAGCGTATCCGGAGAGCTTCCGTCGCTTTCACCCTTGCCTTGTGTTTCGTAATGTCAATGTGTTTTGTCCATTTTCCGTTCATTGTGAATGTGAGTCCTAAGTACACAAAAGATTTAACATTGTCCAGTATCTGTCCTGCATATGTCCAAGTCTCCTCCCTGCTATAAACACAACCCTTTTTGAAAGTAATTGCCTTAGTCTTATTCACATTAACTGTAAGTAGCCATTCATCGCAATAATTTTTAAGTTTGTCCAGTCCTCGATGCAATCCGTTTATTGTCGTAGAGCACAATACTAAATCGTCTGCGTATAAAAGTGTTGGGATCTGCAAATCCGCTACTACTGGTGCTTGAATATTCTCTGCTATCATTGTATCAGTAATATCATCCACAAAGAGATTAAATAGCAAGGGAGATAAAATACAGCCCTGCCTCACTCCCCTATAGCTTCGGCAGCTCTCGGACACACTGTTTCTGTCGTACTTCACACAGAATTCGACATTTTGATACATTGCCTGCAATGCTCTAACCATTTTACTCGATAACCACTTTCTGCCTAGTTTGTACCATAATGCATTTCGATTGATGGAGTCAAATGCCTTCTTAAAGTCCACAAAAGCACAATGAAGCTTTCCCCGCTTAATTAACAGTTGTTGCGTCCTTAAAGTGTCTAATATAAAAGTGGCATCTATGGTACTGTGTCCTTCTCTGAAACCCATTTGAAATTTTGAAAGTTTGCCAAATTTAAATTCCCAGTCCTTTATCCGGTTATATAACACTCTACAATAAATTTTCTCCATAATTGGCAAAAGAGTAACCCCTCTATAGTTATCCGGATTTCCAATAGTTCCCTTCCCTTTATAAATGGGATTAATAATGACCTTTCCCCAACAGGTAGGGTAATTCCCCTCAATAAACAATCTGTTACATATCTGGAGCATACTCCTACCAAACTCATTAACATTGGCTGCGGCTTTAAAAACTTCCGGGGGCAGCCCATCCAACCCTGGAGCTTTGCCTCCCTTCAGACTTCTCAGCGCTTGTGCTATTTCTCGTGCTGATATTTCCTCGTCCAGTATTGGGATCTCAAGATTTCCCAAAATTTGCACTTCCTTTATAAAAATTCCTGCCCTTTCACCTTTCCCGAATATTCCCATAAAATGCATTGCCCATTTTCTGGGAGAAATTTCGTTGGGTGCCTGACGGTTTGCCTCTTAAATGTTTTACTACTTGCCACATCTCAGCGTTATCCCCCCGCGATAAAATATTACTAATTTTCTGAGTAATTTTGTCTTGCCACGTAGTTCTCTTTTCACGTAAGAGCTGTTTATACTCCCTTCCCTTCTGAATTTTGACAGAGCCTCCTCTGCTTGTTTCTTTACAGCTCCGCATTGCTGGTCATACCCACCATTGAATCGTTTTAACTTAACATGCATTTGGACTTCCATTGTCCCCGAAGCCGTTACTATTATATGCGTTAGTTCCTCCGCTGTGTCTGCGTTCCTTTCCCCTAATCTTCATTCTAATTTATCAACAAATACATCTTTTTCTACCGGTTTTCTTATAAATTTACTAATGAATCTCCCTTCGTCCCCCTGCCCCCCTTCAGGTGCATGCGCCGCCATGGCCGTCTCTACATTCAGTTCCAGGGCAACCGGACAGTGATGCGACTCGATACGATCCCCCACCCAAAAATTTCTAATTCTGCCAATTAAACCCTGACTTATTAAAATAAAATCAATTGCACTACCCCCATTTTCATTTATGAAAGTGTGTTCCCCCTCTCGATTCTCGCCGTACTTGCCATTCATTATTTCTAAAGAGAAGGCATCGCAGAAAGCAAGTAATTGTCTGCCCTCCCCATTAATAAAACTATCCTTGCTCTTTCGTTGACCTTCGCGGAATTCCTCCCCCATTGCTGACCCCCCGTTAGAGAAATATTCTCCCCTCCTAACCTCGCATTAAAATCTCCTAAAAGAATTAATTCAGCTCCTGGAAACTTTTCCTGTAACTCCACTAACGTTTCGGTTAAGTCACTGAAGAAATTCCTGTTTGCATACTTGGACGTTGCTGGCTGGTTGTATAATCCTATAACTATTATTTGTACTCCCCCCTGTGCCAAAGATACAGCAATCACCCCTTCCAAACTGATTTCTAATTTAGTTATCTCAGTCTCCAGCTCAGACCTGAATGAAACTGATACCCCCCTGGCCACCTTCTCCTCCTTCCCCGTGTCTCCCTTCCCCTACTAAAACTATGGAAATTAGCAAGTGTTACATTTTCTCCGTTTTTCAACCAAGTTTCTGTTAAGCATACAACGTCAAAATCACTAAGGAAATACAAGAAATTCTCGCTACCCAAACTTTTTTGAAGCCTTCGATGTTCCATGTGACAATCCTCAGAGAAGGGGTTGGGTCCTATTGTTTTCTTGCTGTTGGTCTTCTTACAACTTGGCTGACCCTTTGTCGAGCTGTCAGCTGATGTCGTTCTGCTGAGGGACCTGCTTGCTACCTGCTGGGCTGATGCATTTGTTACCTGCTCTTGCTGCCCTGTCCTGGGTTCGGTTTCCGCACTGCTTCTAGGCTGTTCCATGAGCTCCAGCTCCTGTAGGTTCCAAACTCGCCCGTTAATGAAGAGCTTGTCATAGCGCAATACGGCATGACAGCCCTGCTTCCTGGCCTCAAACATGTGTCCCTTTAAGAACTCTCTCTCTCTTCTCTTACACGCTGGCTAAAGTCCTCGCTAATGCTTATTCCCGTTCCCCGTAAATAACGAGCATCTCGAAGGATGGCCACCTTGAGTTTATAATGGGCCAGTTTACACACAATAGGTCACCTTACATTGCCACGTCGACCTACACGCTGGGCTCTCTCCACATCAAACTCGCGGAGTTCGATTCCCATTTGAGATGACACTTTTCACTATTCCCTCCGTCATCTCCCAACTCTCTCCCGGTTCTTCTGTCCCACCATATAGCACAATATTATTTCTACGAGATTGGTTTTCCAAATAATCCATTTTCTCTTCCAGAGCACGCATTCGAACTGACACGTTCTCCACGGCAGTTTCCAGCGACTTTAGGCTGCACTTTTCAAATCCTAAACGCATTTCTTGCCTCAACTGTCCAATGAGTTCTCGTACACTTTCCACTGTCGAACTTCTTCCAGGTAGCTACGAGCAAGACACAAAACACGACCGTCCTCTTACACGCTCGGACTGCAACTCCTCAATCTGATATGGAACAATTGGTTAAGTTCTGGCTTTTATTGTAATTTGCCATTGTAACCAAACATATAGAAAAAATATAACTCAAAACATACAATAATAAATATCCGTATGGTTAAAATATTTCTCTTAGAAATATATACCGAACTAAACCTTTAAAAAAATTACCAGGGGAAATTTTTAAATGTAATGTACAAGATTTAAGGAATATCATTTAAACAAATTGGTAAATGTTGGAATGTGATATAAAATGAGTGTGTTTATAATTATGAATCACTAGACATAATTGTGATATCACAAGTTCAAATCTGTCAGGAAACATTAGGGACTGACGTGTTATGTTGTAAGAGTTACGATGGATTTACATACACTGTATAATAAGATATCATTCATACATTTTGTTATAATCCATACTGTAAGTGGATGCCACCGCAGTATAAAATAGAAAGTAAAACAACTATTATTATAATATGCAGGTGTCGGATCCTTTTATATTCGGAGAGAACGTGATGCCCATCCCCATTGCTAGCCTGGAACCTGCGCCTGGAACCATGGCTCTAGTGAGCGGCTGGGGAACCAAATACTTAGGAGGAAATCTTGCATCTCGGTTGCAGAAGGTCATGGTGCCCATTGTTGACCTTGATAAGTGCAAACAAGCATATTCCATGTTTGGTGGTATCACTAAGAATATGATTTGTGCTGGTGAAGAAGAAGGTGGCAAGGATTCCTGTCTGGGCGACTATGGTAGTCCTCTGGTTGTTGGTGAAGAGCTGGTTGGTATTGTATCTTGGGTCTTAGCTGTGGCACACCAGGATTCCCAGGAATATACATCAACCTGCCTGTGTTGTCTCAGGAACTGCGCAAAACAATACGTCATCATCCTGGATTTAACATCGAGTAGCATCGTATCTTGGGTCTTAGCTGTGGCACACCAGGATTCCCAGGAATATACATCAACCTGCCTGTGTTGTCTCAGGAACTGCG
This sequence comes from Hymenopus coronatus, assembly GCA_030762935.1. Lineage (NCBI taxonomy): Eukaryota > Metazoa > Arthropoda > Insecta > Mantodea > Hymenopodidae > Hymenopus > Hymenopus coronatus. The sequence goes on from CM060885.1 coordinate 81,227,623, forward strand.
CAAAACAATACGTCATCATCCTAGGTTTAACATCGTGTAACATTGTATCTTGGTGTCTTAGCTGTGGCACACCAGGATTCCCAGGAATATACACCAACCTGCTTGTGTTGTCTCAGGAACTGCGGAAAATAATACGTCATCATCCTAGGTTTAACATCGTGTAACATTGTGTCTTGGGGTATTAGCTGTAGTAAATCAGGATTCCCAGGAATATACATCAACTTGCCTGAGTTGTCTCAGGAACTGCTCAAAATAATACGTCATCATCCTAGGTTTAACATCGTGTAACATTGTATCTTGGGGTCTTAGCTGTGGTTCACCAGGATTCCCAGGAATATACACCAACCTGCCTGTTGTCTCAGGAACTGCTCAAAATAATACATCATCATCCTAGATGTAACACTGTAGAACTTTGTATCCAATTATTTAAATACAAGTTTTATGTTTAGCTAATGATATATATTTATTTCATTCAAGCATACACCTTCGAGTTCTCTGTTAGGTCCGGCCTACTTTTGTTTTATTGCAGAGGCTATTCCAATAACTAAATGTAGAAGTTTTACATTCGAAGTGGAAATCCACTTTTTTTTCTACCTCAATGCAGAGATACATAAGACCAGATGTATTACAGACCATGACATAAAGACTTTTTGCAGCATGTAAAAGGACCGAAAATTAAATTATTTTGGTAGATATGTTTTTTATTTTTTTCAATATAATATCCTTTTAGCTCGATACAACTTCACAGTGTTTCTCCAACTGTTTTAAGTCTTCCAAAAAGTAGTAGTTCGGAAGGCCATAATAACAAGCATGTGTTTGGCAGACATAAGATGTGAATTATTTTACGCCGATCCACTTTTTCAAGTCACTGGGGCCAAATCTCTTGAATCCGGTGAATTATGTAGTACTTCGAATTTTAGCCATCGAAACTACGCAGGTGTGCATCCTTGCTTTGTCTTGATGGCAGGAAACCTTTTTCTTTTCCAGATGAAAGCGTTTTTCGTGCTTTCAACTGGTGCAATAATGACATATAAACATTCTCCATTTATCGTTCTTCCTTTCTGGAAATAATCAATGTAGATGCATCCCAAAATACCAAGACCATCATCTTGTCTGCAGATTTCATCACATTTACCTTCTTCCGAGGTGGTTCGCTTTTATAAACCTATAGTTTCGATTGTATTTTGGTCTCTGAGGTGCAGCAGTGTATCTATATTTCATCCACAGCTATGTATCGACGCAGAATCTCTTCAGGATTGCGATGGAAGGATTTCAAATCAGCTGAATCGATCACTCGATTGTATTTATTCTCCATTGAGAACCAACGCTGCACCCATCTTGCCGAGATAAAATGAAATTTCATTCATAAGTATTTCGACGTAAAGAAATATTCTCGACAATCTTCGTATTGCAAATTTTAAATATGATGAAGTAAATATCATCATTTGGTTTTGAAGCAGCCGCTTAATATTAAGTTTGTTGATAGAGTTTATTTAATTATGTTTTCATCCGACTTCCATTCTTTAATTAATAATCTAATTCACACACATACAACCAACGCAGGCATACAGTTCTACGTGTACTGATAATTCCACTTTTGGGTTTAGCGGGTCTCAAAACTTTCATTTTCGGTGAAACCCATAAATAAAATATTTTGGAATACGAGGAACTGTCAATAGCTTCTTAGAAAAAGAGGAAACATCTGATGTGCTCCATTCACATGATATTCTCTACATATCTGTAACAATTTTAACAAGCTTATCCTTCTATCTACTTTATGCTAATCGAGATAAACCTTAGCAGAATCGGTCTGATTACTTAATTCCTTATAACTAGAAGAAAAATAAATAAATACACTAGACTAAACCGATAATTATTTGTTTTAAAATGTGGTTACTATGGGATATAACTCCGAATCTTTGCGTGGCCAAGCCTAGAGAGAAATTTAAGCATTTTAAAAGTGAAATCAATAACAAGAAATATCTCGAAATCGGCCATCCTCACGAAAAAAATTTACATGTCATACCAACCCGAATAAAATGGCTGTTACGGTTTTGATTAAAATAATGTATATAAAAAATGCTTCAATTGTTTTAAAATGTTTTTATTATGGGATGTCGGTTTCTTTGCATGGCAAGAAGTTGACAAATTTCCGTAATGAAAAGTATAAGTATTTTAAAACTAAAACCAATAACAGAAAACGGCCAACTCCACGAAAAAAATGTATGTGCTCTCATTCAAGAGTTTTATCAAAATCTAAATTTGTTGTGTGCTAAGTTTTTGTCTATATATTACGGTTTACCTGTAAATTCATAAAAATTCATCCAGCATAAGGTCTTCAGAGGATATTTCCGTAAAATTCAAGATATAGCTATACTTTATTTTTCATGTAAATATCTCAAATATAAAGGTTTTTAATCAAAATCTTTAGAGCCGTTTTTGAGAAAACCAAAATTTTCGAATTTTTTTTCATGTAAAGCGTAGTTTGTGGTGAGTAGAATTTCCTGAAAATATTCTTGTCGCATCCTTGGAGATACTGAACTTAAATATCAAATTTGGTATTTAACGGAATTTTTGTTTTGGAGATATGCTGAGCATAGATACACACAAATACACACTCACACACACACACACACACATACACCGACCGAATTTCTTGGCACAATACAATACTTCCCCTATACACTATGTATATTGTACATACGGGACTAGAGAAAGTAAAAAAATGTGATGTGTTCCACTCACATGACTTTCGCTACATATCTGCAAAAAATTATTGTTAAAAAGCTTATGCTCCTAGATTAAAGTGGTAGTCAAAGCTGGTTGCTGTATGGACAGGAGCTAACAAATTCCTGTATGAGAAAAGAATAAGGTTCTCAAAGCTGAAACTAAAAACAATGAATATCTTAAAAGCGATCTACACCACGAAAAAAATGTCTATAACATAAAGTATGTGTTTTAATTTTCTCTACATTTTGTGTGTTTGTTTTTGTCTATTTCTTACGGTTTGTCAGTTATGCAAAATTCCCGAAAATTCGTTCACAATAAAGTAGTCTTCAGAGGCTATTCCCAGAAAATTCAAAATATACATTTTATTTGTAAGGTAAATATCTTTAACGTATTCTATTTTAGTTAAAATCGCCAGAGCCATTTTTAAGTAAATAGATATTTTTGGAAAAAATGTTTAATGTAAAGGGTAGTTGGGGGTGGGGGGATTTTCTTGAAAATCTTCGTGTTGCATCCTAGGAAGATACCAAACTTAAATACCAACGGTCTTTTTGTTTTAGAGATATCTTCCACAGACACACACACAAACACACACGGACCTTTTTCTAAAAATGTTTTTATGTAAATTATACATACGGGCTAGAGAAAGTAAACAAAAAACTGTATTCTACCGTATACAACTGCACTTTATAACCTCATCTGTCGTTCAGGGTTTCGAAATTTGTAAGAAAAGCAAAAAGCACCGGTACAATGCGTTGGCTGTTGACCTTCGAACAACAATAAACAATTGAAAGTGACCGCGCGTCACAGATAGAAGTTGCGTAAAATATGTTGGAATTAGTACTATATATGTATCTCCAGACTTCGCAACTTTTAACTTAGGATACGGTAAACTGAAATTCGAGTTACGGAATGAATTTTAACACTACTTTCTCTACACTTACAATATATATAGTGTATAGAGAAGGTATTGTAATGCACCCAAAAATTCCATTCCGAGATTTCACCGGAAATATATTTTTTGAGACCCCCTTAATCCAAAAAAGGAATTTTTCAAAAAAATGTCCTTGTATGTGTGTGTTGGCAGCATTGCTCATAAACGAAAAGTCCATTAAAAACCAAACTTGGGATTTAGGTTTGATATCTTTCAAGGATACCAGACGAAGAAAGTCTCCCCACCCAAATACCTTTTACATGCAACTTTTCTCGAAAATTGGATATGTTTTCCTAACAAATAAAAGGTACACCTTGAATTTTCTGGGGCTAGGCCCTGAAGGCTTCTTTAATCTGGATGCATTTTACGGAATTTTGCATAAATGAAAAACCGTAAAAGATGGACAAAAACTTACCACACAAAAAATATAGAGCTCGTTAAAACACAATTTATGAAATGCACATTTTTCGTGGAGTTGACCGTTTTTGAGGTATTCCTTGTTATTGGTTTCAGCTTTAAAAAACTTTTACTATTGTCATACGGGAATTTGTCAATTCCTGCCCACACAAAGGAACTTCAGTCACATAGCAGCCAGCTTTTGCCTGTCACTTTAACCTATGGAACTACCTTATTTCTCTTCTACTTACAAGGAAGCAAATAATAAGACTGTTTCTGTTATTTTTTCTCGATTAGCTTGAAATAAATAGAAGCATAGGCCTTTTAACAATTATTTTTCTCAGAGATGTAGAGAAAGTTATGTGAGTGGAACACATCAGATTTTTTGCTTTGAGATGTCGACAAATTCAAATTATCGAAATTCTACTTAAACAGAAAAATTCACAGAAAACATTGGGCAAACGGTTTTGAAAGAAAGTTTGCTTCACATATCGAAAATTTGAGTTATGGATGTTCGAGTTATCGAGGTTTGTTTGTAATTGTATTGAAACATTTTCAAAATTTTCCCTACTACGTCGATATAGACCTAAAAAAATTGCCAATCCCAAATATGCATTTTGGTTGTTGTTAAACTTCTCAAATAGCCTAGATTTAGCTACTTTTCCCCAAATTGGCAACACTGGCCTCGGGTTTTATTGCTTCCCAGAATATTTTGAAACGTGAGTCATCGCACAGGAAAACTTGTGTTTGTCTAAGATATGACAAAGGTTTATTTCGCAGAACGTTGAAAGAACGGGGTGAGATAAGATAATGCATATATTTGTGATAATTCAAGATACTCTAATACCTTCAATCAGACTTATCCAACGATACTAGGTAATAAAGACTGGGTCTTATTCTCAAGAAGCGGCAGTCAAACATGTTCAAGATTGTGGTTCTGATCTCTGCCTTCCTATTCACCACCTGCACCGGTAAGTTGATTTTTGTAATGCCTTAAACATAAATATTACATTTCACAAGTAAAAACCTGATGTGTTCCATTCACCTGACTTTCTCTATATCTCTGCAGCATATTATTATTAAAAAGCTCGTTTCCGTTTACTTCATGATAATTGAGAAAAATTAGCCCAAATAGTCTTATTACTTGTTTCCTTATAAGTAGAAGAAAATAAGGGAGTACCATAAGTTAAAGATTTAGTCAAAAACTGGCTGCTATGCGACTGAAGTTCCTTTGTTTGTAAGGACTGGAGTTGGCAAATTCCTGTACGAGAAACCGAAAAAAAGTGATATCTCAAAAAGAATCAATTCCACAAAAATAAAAGTGTATAGCATAAATTGTGTGTTTTTAACGTTCTCTACATTTTTTGTATAGTAACTTTTTGTCCATATCTTACGGTTTAGCAGTTATGCACAATTCCGTAAAATTCATCCAGAATAAAATATCCTTAATATATGATATTTTAATCAAAATCGTTAGAGCCATTTTAGAGAAAATCAAACTTTTCGAAAAAAGTTCTATGTAAATGGTAGTTGGCGGTGAGGGATTTTTTTTGGAAATTTTTGTGTCGCATCCTTGGAAGATACCAAATTTAAATACGTTTTTGAGCTGTGCTGTCCCCAGACACACAGACACACACACACACACACGCACACATACGGACCTTTTTCCAAAAATATTTTGTTTACTAAGGGGAGCCAAAACTTGTATTTCCGATGAAATCTGGGTATCGAATTTTGAGTGGAATTCAATACCTTCTCTATATACTATGTACATAGTACGCATAGAGAAAGTAAAATCTGATGTGTTCCATTCACATGAATTTCTCTAGATCTCAATAATAAATTATTATTAAAAAGCTTATGCTTCTAACTACTTCATGCTAATCAAGAGTAGCATTAGAGAAAGTGGTCCTATTACTTGCTTCCTTGTAATAGTAGGGAAACAAGGAAAAATACTGCGCTAAACCAACAGTCATATGTTTTAAAATGTGGTTTCTATGGACTTGAAACCCCTTTGTTTGTGTGGTCACAAGTTGACAAATTACCATATGTGAAAATGTTGAAATATTTTAGAACTGAAACAAATAACATGGAATATCTAAAGAAAGTTCAGTTCCACGAAACAAAAGGAAATGGCATAAATTGTTAGTTTCAACGATATTTACGTGTTTTACGTGGTAAGGTTTACTCATCCAGAATAAACAGATCTTCTCCTTTTTTTTTCCATAAAAATCAAGATATACATTTTATAAGTATGGTAAATATCCTTAATATATGATATCTTAATCAAAATCGTTAGTGCCATTTTTGTAAAATTAAAATTTTTATAACGTCTTTCGTTGTATAGAATAGTTCGAGTAAGAGGGATTTTCCTCAAAATCTTCGTGTCACATTCTTGGAACACATTTAACTTAAATAACACACTTTGGTATTTTACGGATTGTTTGTTTTTGAGTTATCGTGTCCATATACACACAGACACTCGGACACACACACACTACACATATGGAACATTTTCTAAAAATGCTTTTTACTTTCTCCATACGCACTACGTACATAGTGTATAGAGAAAGTATTGCACTCCACCAAAAAGTTCGCTACCGAGATTTCACCGGAAATATATGTTTTAGGGTCCCCAATATCCAAAAAAAGCATTTTCACAAAAATGTCCGTGGGTGTGTGTGTGTGTGTGTGTGTCCGTGAGTCCATGTGTCCGTATGTCCGTGTGTCCGTGTGTTTGTGAACACGATAACTCAAAAACGAAAAGTCTGTAAAATACCAAACTTGGTATTTAAGTTTAGTATCTTCCAAGGATGCGACACGAAGATTTTGAGAAAAAACCCCCCACCCCCAACTACCCTTTTCATGGAACTTTTTTCGAAAATTTTGATTTTCTCAAAAATGGCTCTAACGATTTAGATTAAAATTTCGCATATGAAACATATTTACCTGACAAATAAAATGTATATTTTGAATTTTCTGGGAATAGCCTCTGAAGAGTGGTTTATTTTGGATGAATTTTACTAAATTTTGAATAACTGCTAAAACGTAAGAGTTGGACAAACACTTACTCACAAAAAATGTAGAGCACATTAAAACACACAATTTATGGTATATACATTTTTTTCGTGGAGTTCCTCGTTTTTGTGACATTTGTTATTTTTGGTTTCTGCTATGAAAAACGTATACTTTTCTGATACAGGAACTTGTCAACTCCTTACCATATAGACAAAGGAACTTCATTGACATAGCAACCAGCTTTTGACTATCACTTTAACCTACGGTTGTCCCTTATTTCGCTTCTACTCACAAGGAAGCGAGTAATTTCTGCTATTTTTTTTTCTCTTCTGATTAGCATAAAGTAAATAGAGTATAAGTTTTTTAAGAATTATTTGTTGGAGGGATATGGAGAAAGTCATGTGAATGGTACACATCAGATTTTTAATTTCTCTGCACTACTATGTTTATAGTCTATAGAGGAAGTACTGACTGTATTCTGGTTTAGGATCCCCAAAATACAAAAGAAGCAATTTAGAAAAATTCCGTGAGTTTGTCAGTGTGTGTGTGTTTGTGTGTATGTGTGTATGTGTATGTATGTGTGTATGTGTGTGTATGTGTGTATGTGTGTGTATGTGTGTATGTGTGTGTGTTTGTGTATGTGTGTGTATGTGTGTATGTGGTATGTGTGTACGTGTGTGTATGTGTGTGTATGTGTATATGTGTGTATTTGTGTGTGTGTACCGCAAAGCTCAAAAACGAAAATGTTGTTAATACCAAACTTAGTATTTACTTTATTATCTTTAAAGATATAATGCAAAAAATTTCAAGAAATCTCTCCACACAAAACCACCCTTCACATGAAAAAATTTTCCTAAAAATTTGTCTTTCTCAAAAATGGCCCTAACGATATTAATTAAAATACCATATATTAAAGATATTTCCATTACAATAAAATGTATATCTTAAATTTTCTGGGAACAGCTTCTGACGTCACCTGTTTATTCCAAATGAAGTTTGCTAAATTTTGCATAACAAGTAAACAGTAAAAGTTAGGCAAACACTTACCACACAAAAAATGTAGATCTCGATTAAATAAAAATTTATGTAATTTACATTTTTTTTTTTTTTTTCGTGGAACCGACGCTTTCGAGATACTCCTTGTTATAGATTTAAAATAATTATACTTCTCTGATTTGGGAACTTGTCAACACCTGACCACGCGAAGAAACGATTTTCAAAGCCATAGCAACTACATTTTAAAACATTTAGCCCAATGTATTCACTTCTACTTACAAGAAACTAAGTTATCCTACCGTCTCTGCTAAGGTTTATCTTGACCATTTATTTTACTTTCTCTAGCTCGTGTGTCCAATGTACATATTCGTATTGTATTCCATCCAAAATTCGTTAGCGAGATATCACCGGATACATATGTTTTGAGGTGCACTGTGTCCAAAAAAAGCATTTTCAAAAAAGATCAGTTGTGTGTGTTTATGTGCGCGTTGTTTGTCGTTCAAATACCAAACTTGGTATTAAAGTTGAGTATCTTCCAAGGATGCGAACCGAAGATTTTCAATAACTTTCCCCACCCCAACTATATTATACATGAAAAAAAAAAATGCTAAAATATTTATGTTCTTAAAAATTGGTCTAACGATTTTGATTAAAATACTCATGTAGGATAATTTAATGACAAACGAAATGTATATTTTGAATTTTATGGGTATAGACTTTGAAGACCTATTCATACTGCATGATTTTCATGCCGGTAAACCGTAAAAGATAATCAAGAACTTAGCAGACTAAAAGTGTATATCTCATTAAAACATACAGTAATGTTAAATTTTTTTCTCGAGATATTCTGGATTATTGGTTTCAATTTTAATCACTTAAACTATTCTTGAAAGTGAAGAATCTTTCTTTTTTCTTAGAGCGACCGGCTTTTAGAGGACTTGGCTATTGCTTTAGCCTGTGTATTTTCTTATTCCACACCTACTTACAAGAAAGTAAGTAAAATGCTAAGTTTTTGTTATGTATATCTTGATTAGCATGATGTAGGTAATAGATGAATCTTTTAAATACAAGTTTTTTTTTGTGCAACAGCTAGAGAAAGGCGTGTGAATGGAACGCATCAATTTTTTTTGGATACAGAACTCTAAAGCATATATTTACGATATATTCTCGGTATCAAAATTTTGGGGCAATACAATACCTTCTCTATACATTAACCCAGAGGACCGTGTATCAAAACCACGCTCTGCTACCACTCTGTGGCTTTGCATCGCCAAGCTACCCCCTTCCTTAAATAAGGCAGTACAGGTCAGCACCAGTAAACAAAGCCATCAAGCATTTGAAATAAGTTAGGCCAGGATCGAACTGAGGAAGGTTCACTTATTCTATTAGAGATAGAAGTCTATAATTAGATTTGGTTATCCATGTTTTGTAACGATAAGTGAGTACACATGGACAATATTGATGTAAGAACATTTTTAGGTGCAATAATATTCAATAAGTGAATAATTAATATTGTAATCTGCACTATGAAAACAAAAAAAACCATAAAAATACGTATTTTGACTCTTCCCAATTCCACTCAAGTAGAAACTGAATAAAAACGTTGTGCATTTGCGCACTGCTTAATCTTTTAAACCTAAGCAGAGGAAATAGTTTGATTGTACTCAACGGTCAAACAGTTTACCTGGAAATTAAATGCTGTTTGACTGGTGTGGTTCCCAGAGCATCATATTTCACCGCTGATTTTGTTGAGAAGTCTCTTTATTAAACTTGAAAAATATCTTACGTGACGAAACCTACGACATGGGACCAACAGCTACACTTCTCTTCCGAGAGAAGTCATCTTTATGCCCGATAAAATCAATCGCTTGCTGCCAGGTTTAAACCCGCGAACCAGAGGCTAGCATATATCCCCTACAACTCTTAGTATGATGGGCACTACTGGACGAATAATACGTCAATAAGTCTATAAAAAATCCAAGTAATTACATCTCTGGCATCGAAAACAGTTTGTATTCAGTAACTATTATCTCTTACTAAATGGCAGTTAAAGTTTCAGCTATATCACCATTTGTGGTTTCGTTGCCATAAAGGTTTGAATCAGCAATCTTATGCTTATTTAGAAAGATGGAAAAATATGTTTCGTGCGGTGATTAAACACTCCTATGTATATCAAATGCACCAAAATTAGGGTGACAAAAGTCTCGGCAAGATGGGTGCCGCGTTTGCTCTCGGTGGAGAAAAAACGCGATTGTGCGAAGTTATTTTGGCACTTTTCTTTCGCAACTCTGACGAGTTTCTGCTTTGATAAATAGCTGCGGATGAAGCACGGATATCCGACCACACTCCAGAGACAAAAGTACGGGCAAAGGGTGGGTTTTTAAAGGTGAATTGAGTCCGGAGAAGGCAAAAGTGATGAAAACTGAAGACAAGCTGATGGCCTCAGTTTTTTAGAGCACGCAGAATTATCTACATTGTATACTTACAAAAAGGAATAAATGGCAAGGTAACTTTGACTTTCTTTGCTTTTAAAAGATTAAACTATCACTTTAGCCATCATTTCTCTACGACTTACAAGGAAGCAGGTAATAAGAGCATTTCTACTAATGTTTATCGCTCGATATAATGAAGTAGAAGGAAGAATAAGCTCACTTGTTTCCTCAGAGAACACCTAAATTTTGAATACAATTTTTTTAAACTTTTCTGCTTCCTTTATTATGTTAGAATATACATTTATGTAATTTGCAGCACATTTTATTCTGAAATACATACCCATTCTGTAAAACTAAATGTAGCGGGTCCCCGCCACATCACAAGGAGAATTCATCTAGTTCTGACGAGCGCCACAGCAATAGATATAGATGGCGTTACGGATTATTAGCATGACAACTAAAGTCTACGGAAGTAACCAACAATGTTTAGGGCATGAGACATCCCTTGACGAGCAAACTTGCTAACCAGCCAACAGCAAAGAGGCTGATTGAAGTCCTCCCCCTCCCAACAACATAACAAAATGTAACCGAGCTAAACACCAGCGCTGCAGAAAAAAATAATGCTGCTCCTAAAATAGCAACCGTTGGAGCACCTTTCAAAATCACTACCTCTTTAACATCAATACCCAAAGCTTCACAAAACCTCAACCATCCGTCATTCTTGGTGATAAACTCTCACCAGGGTAGATAAACAGCATCACCACCTAGGCTCAACAAGAATCTATCAGATCACGTACGCACGCAGAGGTCGGTCGACGCTACGTCAAGCTAATTGCTAGTGCCTTACATTGCAATTAGTACGCAGTGGACTCTTTACCGATGAGTGGGACCTGTCTCCCTTTGTCTTGCATTCTCTCCTCTTCTCCCTCAAGGATAAACTAGCTTGACGATCGCAGGGTTTGCCTATCATCGTGTCTGGCATTGGCAAGTGGCGTTTTGTTGTAGTAGTTTATCCCCGTCTCCTCCATCAAGCCAAGCCGAGAAACCCGATCTGGTCACATCTCAAAGAGGAAGCGCCCGGGACAAGTAAGTGGAGCCATAAATGGCAAGTTGAATCTTGTTGTACTAGTCTACCCTAGACCTCACCGTCAAGCCAAGACGATGGACCCGACCTGGTCGCCTTGAGCCACCTCAACGGAGGAAATGCTCGGGACCAGGCAAGTGGAGTCCTCAAGGTAAGACGCGACGGTCCGTCCTAACTCTTGCCTCCAGTACCTCAACCAACCTACAAGATGGACAATACTCAAACCGCTACAGTAGATATTTCAATAACCAGACACTCTCTCAGTCCACATTAGGTTGAGTTATCGGAATTGTAGTATATACAAATTAAGTTGTCATTGAGCTGACCAGGAAACTACCAAAGTACCATCGAAGATTGACTCCGCAGGTGAACCCAAAACGCACGAAGCAATTTATAAAGATGGGCTATCTCCGCAAACCACACAGAACAACTTTGACAGCCGGCGTGAAGGGTTACTAAGTTCTACAAATGGAACATTTTATGTTAACAGGCGCAGGCCCAAGGATTAGACGTCCACGTCCTGATGGGGACATCATCGGTGGTGTTGATGAGGACATCTCTGAGTTTCCATATCAAGTAAGTATTTCATACTAGGTTGTTCAGCTTTCCTTCTTGTGGCAATGTCATACCCTTGAAATGATGATATGTCGCATTTATACAGGCTGAGAGGTGAATAAGTATAAATAACTTGATTTTTATAGAGAAAAATGCACATAGAACATAAGTGCATCTTATTTTTTAGTTTTTCTAACACATGCGTATATACAATGGCCAAAACTAGAGAAAGCTGTGCAACCCATCTAAATATTCGAGAATTCACCGCAAAAATATGTTTGTGGTCACCCGAGCCATAAAATCATGTTTAGAAAGAGGTCCGTGTCTATATGTGTGTGTATGTGTGCGTCTTTGGGCATCATAGGGAAAAAACAAAAATATCTTTAAAAACCAGACTTGGTGTTTGTGTTTAGTATCTTCCAAGACACAAGTGCACCCTGCATAAAAAACTACTTTTAGATGGAAACATTTTTGAAATTTTGTTTTTCCTCAAAAATGGCCCTAAGGATTTTAGTTAAAAATATTTTTGATAAGTTCTGCAGAATTTTGCATAACTGGTGAAGCTAAGAGATAGAAAAGCTGTAGTGCCCATTAAAATAGACAATTTATGTTTGTTAATTTTTTCTTGGGGTTGGCCATATTTGAAATATTCCTTGTTTTTGGTTGCAGTTTTAAAAAACTTCTACTTTTCTCAAACGGGAATTTGTCAAGTCCTGTATTTCAAACCAAGGAACGTCAATCGCATGGAAACAGGTTTTAAAAGACTTTTGTAACGTTTTAGCCTACGATACTCCCTTGTTTCCCTTCTACTTACAAGGAAACAAGTAATGAGAACATTTCTCGAATAGCATGAAGCATTTATAGTAGAAGAATTTTTGTATTCAATAATTCTATGTGAATGGAACATAGCTCGAAAAAGAAAAGACTGTTAAATACCAAACTTATTATTTATGTTTTTAAAGGATTTTTGTAGAAAAATCCCCCACCATACATGGGAAAATGTTCAACGTATGAGTATTTTAAAAAATGGCTCTAAATATTTTGTTTAAAATACTATATATTAAAGATATTTACATAACAATACATGGGTAGTGTGGTGGTGGGGTGTCTTCCTCACGTTTAACAAATGGCGAGTTCGAATCTCGCTTACGGAGTTACCCCGATAAGGTTTTTTTGGGATTTTCCTTTATCCTGAGAAGACAAATGTCGAGTAACTTTAAGCTCCATGGATCCCAAGAGCATTTGAGCAATAATTCACTGTCTGATATGACAAACCAGGTCAAAGGACGTTAAGCTACAGAAAGAAAAATTAAAATATATGTTTTGTCCTTCTGTCTGTGAACACGATAACTCAAAAACGAAAAGTTCGTAAAATACCAAACTTGATATTTAACTTGTCTTCCAACAATGCGACCAAGATTTTCAGAAAAATCTCCAAACTATGCTTTATACCTACGCAAAAATTTCGAAAATAATGATTTCCTCAAAAATTCCTCTAACGATTTTTATTAATATAGATATTTACATGACTCATGAAATATATATTTTGAATATACTGGGATTAGCCTCTGAAGATGTTTTCATTCAGGAGGAATGTTGATGAATATTGCATAACAGGTAAACCGCAACAGAGAGACTAAAGCTTAATACACAAAAAAAAAAAAAAAAAAAAAAAAATGCACATACTCTTTATGTCACATACATTTTTCCGTGGAATTGGCCATTTCCGAGGTATTCATTGTTATTGGTTTAAATTTTAACTTTTCTCAAATGAAAATTTGTCTACTTCCGGTCATGCAGACATTGTTTTGAATCACGTAACAACCGGCCTGAAACAGAGGTGACATTAACCTAACTTTGAGCTGTGTTGTGTGCAAAAAGTGCAGGTAGATAATAAACGCTTATGTAGCTAGGCAGCACGGCATGCAGCTTTCTGTTTGAGATTCCATATTGGTTTGCCAAATTCTATGTCAAGTGTTAAATATACGAATTCTTGCATTAAATTTAGCTTTTCTTTTGCTGTATCCCCAAATTAAAAGTATACAACCCTCTTATATAAAATAAAATTAAAGATAAGAATAAAGAAAAATAGGACAAATATAATATAGTAAGTAATTGGATTGTATGGCTTGGAGGTGTTGAGACGTAGAACTGCGGCGTCCCGTTTTATGAACCAGGTATATAGCATATGAATGTTCTCCTCTAATGTACGAAGAGTGACATTAAAAGTCTCCAAGTTTCTAGGATGCAGTGTCTGCTGATGCTCGATGCTGCGCTGATTACGTCTGAAGCTATAGGAGGCAGCCTCCAGTGTTGAAGGGCTTCACTTACACCCCAGAACTGTTTTGGACAAGAAAGTCAGCAGTTGGAGGTGTGGGTGTCGTGTGAGCTACCACAGAAAGTTTTCGGGCTGGCTAGAGTGTTGGTTGCTTTCTCTTGGGGTAGCGGAGGCACTGTGCCAAATTCTGCCCATTTACCTTTTTATGTGAAATTACAACAACAAAATATGAAACAAAGGAAAGGAATAGCAAGCGCTTAGTCCTGTTGAAAAAAGAAATACAAAATAAATTACTGCACCGTGAAGTGTTCGGTTCCACCTCAGATAGCATACAACCGACGACGTGCCCAGTGCACTCCAATGGAGCCGTGTTGGCGCCACAGTAGTGGCATTTTAGCGGCAAAGAAGAGGACTGTGAAGAGTCGCCGATTGCACAGCAGCGCCGCTAGGATCATTGGCGTCTCTGTCTGCTAGACTTGACGACCTGAAACCGCAAAGGACAACCCTGACGCTAAGCTAGCTTCAAGGTCAGCTCGGTTCTGCAAAGTGGCGTTGGCCCCTGGTCGCAGAAAATGCGAGTGAACCTCAAACAAGATGGTGAGCAGATGCCGGATGAGAAGGTCCATAGGGATATCCGAACCATGGTAGAAGCATGGAGTTCAGTGGTGGCGGCGGCTAGGGCTTCAGTCGCGGCGAAGATGAGGTGCTGGGTGAGGTAGACGCGGGTGTCGGCGAAGGTGAGGCTAACCTGCCGGCAGATGCCAGGGGTGCGTTGGCAGTCTTCGATGAAGGTGCGACTCTGTGGATATTTATCTTTCGCCATCAGGATGACCAAGTCGCTCTCGGTTTTCACGGACACATATGAGCAGATCGAGCCGAGCAGACACATGTTGTGATTAGCTCGGCAACTGTATGGGAACTTATTTCAATAATTATGACTGACGACCATCACGCCCCCTCATTCACGTACTTCAGACTAAGTGAATGCCATCACCTATTTGGGAAAGAAGCTAAATAAAGGCCTAACTTTTGGGGAGCACATAAAAGATCTGGGGTGTCGAAGCACTGGGGCTGCGGCCTCCTTGTACCCGATGCCAATTCCCCTTAAGTTGCACTTTTCAGGCCTCTCATAGTCCCCATGCTAATCTATGTCTGAGAGATCTGGGGCATGGCGACACACTCTAGTTCACTATTGCTTCACTATTGCTATATGCTCCATTCTATCCCCTTGTCTTCCCACCAGACTCTTGCACGAAGCCTCTGGCCTACCTTACGTGGAAGCCGAGATTAGGCGCGGCGCAGTTAATTTGAATAACAGTTTGCCCTTCCATCGGAGCGCCCTCGTTCGGTCTCTAGGGAATTACAATCAGAGAAACCGCACCTCAGGCGATACCGGCTTGCGGGCATCTCCGGTAACGAAGGAGCATCTCCAACAGCTGCAAGGCTAAGCTCCTATGCAATCTTTTTAAGAATTACTTAGACATCAAAATTTCAATTCCAAAATGTTAAGGCCATTTTGTAACGAAATTACACCAGGCCTTTGCAATCTTGCTGCCTTCTTTCACCACCCAAACTCATTTATACCCGCCATCTTGCAAACCTCACATCCCATCAGAACGTCATTAAATTCTACCAAGAATATTTGTCATTATAGCCGGACTTGTACATTGATATCGACTTAAGGATGAATATTCTTTATTTATAACTTTGAAAGATATTAGCTTTTACTTGCTCTACACGTCATAATGTACAGAGAAGGTATTGCACTCCACCAAAATATATGTTTTAGGGTCCCCTGTATCCAAAAAAAAAGTATTTTCACAAAAAGATCCATGTGTGTGTGTATGTGTGTGCCCGTGTGTCTGTGAACACGATTACTCAAAAACGAACAGTCAGTAAAATACCCAACTTGGTATTTAAGTTTAGTTTCTTACAGGGATGCGACACGAAAATTTTGAGGAGAAAAAAAAACAAACCCAAACTACTTTTTACATGGAACTTTTTTCGAAAATTTTGATTTTCTCAAAAATGGCTCTAAGAATTGTCATTAAAATATCGTATCTATATTAAAGATATTTTCTGACAAATAAAATGTATATTTTGAAGTTTTTGGGAATAGCCTCTGAAGACTACTTTATTCTGGGTAAATTTTACGGAATTTTCCATAACTGCTAAACCACAACAGGTGGACAAATACTTACCATACAAAAATGTAGAGCACATTAAAACACACAATTTATGGTGTATATATATTTTTTTCGTGACGTTGATCGTTTTTGTGATATTCCTTCTTTTTGGTTTCAGCTTTGAAAAACTTAATTTTTCCCATACAGGAATTTTTCAATTCCTATCCATACAAACAAAGGAACTTCAGTCACATAGCAACCAGCGTTTGAGTATCACTTTAACAAATGGTACTCCCTTATTTCGCTTCTACTTACAAGGAAACAAGTAATAAGACTATTTCTCCTAATTTGTTCTCGATTAGCATGAAATAAATAGAAGCTTAAGCTTTTTAACAATAATTTGTTGCAGAGATGTAGAGAAAGTTATGTGAATGGAAAACATCAGATTTTTTTAACTTAAAGTCTTTAATAGAATCGCATTCTAATATCATTTCATGAATATAAAACACACGCCTATCGCACCAACCAGCGGCCCTTAGGTTGCCAACTGCTCGTGTCGTAGCTGACGACCGTGGGCTGGTAGTTTTATGTGGTTGAGGGGGTTGTAGGCAACTGGTCTTAGAATTACATTCCGGTTGGTTTTCGTGTGGGAGTTTCTTAATTTTGGATGCAAAGCTCTTATTTTATTTCTTCTTTCCGGCGGCAGTTGAATTCATCCTTATAAGTCTGCATGGTGTGGCTATTTAGGCGGGCGTAATAAGACAGGATAGCTGTATCAGCATATTGTATGTCAGATTGTTGCTTGCTGATAAAGCGGATTCTGCGACTTCTGATTTTTACTTTCTCTACACGTACTATGTACAATCATATAGAGAAGATATTGTAATGCACCCAAAAATTCGATACCGAGATTTCACCGGAAATACATGTTTTAGGTTCCCGTGAATCCAAAAAAAGCAATTTTACAAAAAGGTCCGAGTGTATGTGTGCGTGTGTGTGTGTGTCTGTGGACAGCATAGTTCAAAAACGAAAAATTACCGTTAAGAACCAAATATGGTATTTAGATTTAATATCTTCCATGGATGCGACACGAAGATTTTAAAGAAAATATCCCCACCCCCAAGTACCCTTTACATGGAACTTTTTTCAAAAATCTCGGTTTTCTCAAAAATAGCTGTAACGATTTTGTTTAATATGTCGTATATTACAAATATTTACCTGACAAATAAAATGTATATCTTGAATTTTCTGGGAATAGCCTCTGAAGACTTCTTTATTTGTGATCAAGTTTACGGAATTTTGCATAACTGCTAAACCATAAGAGATGGATAAAAATACATGTTTTTCGTGGAGGTAATCATTTTTAAGGTATTCGTTGTTTTTGGTTTCAGCTTTGAAAAACGTATACTTTTCTCATACAGGAATTTGTCAACTCCTGTCCATACAAACAAGGAGCATCAGTGACATAGCAACCAGCTTTTGACTATCAGTTTAATCTAGGTACTCCCTTATTGGGCTTCTACTTACAAGGTGACAAGTAATACAACTATTTCTGCCATTTTTTTTTCTCGCTGAGCATGAAGTAGATACAAGCATAAGCTTTTTAACAATAATTTGTTACAGAGATGTAGAGAAGGTCTTGTGAATGGAACACATCAGATTTTTCAGGTTGTCCCACAAGGCATCAGCTTTCGTGTTCAGTAATGTATGTCTTTATCGTAGTTTGGCAACTCCGCTAAAAATATCCGGCACAACTTGGAATAAAAATGTGCACGACGACCCACAAGGCTGGATGATCCTTTTCTATATGATTAATTTAATTGCTGCCATTTTAAATACCAATCCGATGTGTTCCATTAAAATGACTGTATCTTTCCTACAAAAGACTACACCATGCTAATCGAGGTAAGCAATAGCAGATTGTACTAACTACCTAATTCCTTATAGGTAGAAGGAACTAAAAGAATGTGCTATGCTAAAGTTATAGTCACATGTTTTAAAGGCTATCGCTATGCGATTGCCATTGAAATTCGCCTTCATGCGTGGCATATAGCAGAGCAAACAAATAAAATGGAAACTTTCTGTCTGAAAAATGTATGAATATTTTCAAATTAAAGCCAATAGCAAGAAATATAAAAAAATCTGATGTGTTCCATTCACATGACTTTATATCTCTTCAAAAAATTGTAGTTACGTTTATGCCTCTATTTGCTTCATGCTAAGTAGCAGAAATATCCTTATGGCTTGCTTGTAAGTAGAAGCGAAATGAGGGTGTTCCATAGGTTAAAATGATAGCCAAAAGCTGGTTGCTGTGTAAGTGAAATTCCTTTTTTGTATGGACAGGCGTTAAGAAATTCCTGCACGAGAGAAGTATGTTTTTCAAAGCTAAAACGAAAAACTAGGAATATATTAAAAATGATCAACTCCACGAAAAAGAATGTATATCACTTAAATTGTGTGTTTTCTCGTTAGCTACATTTCCTGTGGAGTAAGTTTTTCCCCATCTCTTACGGTTTAGCAGTTATGCACAGTTCCGTATAGTTCATCTAGAGTAAAGTAGTCCAGCGGATATTCCCAAAAAATTCAAGATATACACTTTATTTGGCAGGTATATATCTTTAATATACGATATTTTAATCAAAATCGTTAGAACCATTTTTACGAAAATATTTATATGAAAAGGGTAGTTTGGGTTGGGGGGGATTTTCCTCAAAAATCTTAGTGTCGCTTCCTTGGAAGATACCAAACTTAAATACCAAGTTTGGAATTTAACGGTATTTTCGTTTTTGAGCTATGCTGCCCACACACACACACACACACACAAATACACATAGACAAACACACACACATACACGGACATTTTTCAAAAAATCCTTTTTTTGGATTCAGGGAGTCTCAAAACTGTATTTCCGGTGAAATCTCGATATCGAATTTTTGGGGACAATGCAATACCTTCTCTTTACACTATGT
Source organism: Hymenopus coronatus (assembly GCA_030762935.1). Lineage (NCBI taxonomy): Eukaryota > Metazoa > Arthropoda > Insecta > Mantodea > Hymenopodidae > Hymenopus > Hymenopus coronatus. Next base: position 81,247,139 of record CM060885.1, read on the forward strand.
ATATAGTTCGTATAGAGAAAGTAAAAATGGGCAACTCAACAACAAAAATGAATATGCCCACCGAGGTAGTGTGCTGGCAGCGTGTGTACCTCACATTCAAAAGGTCGTGAGTTCTTCGGGTGTTACCCGGATAAGGTTTTTGGGGTTTATTTCCCCTATCCTGGGAAGACGAATGTCTCGTAACTTTAAGCTCCATGGCCCTCAAGATCATTTGAGCATCATTTCACTGATTTCATTCATCGTCCGATATGACCATCCAGGTTAAAGGACGTTAAATAAACTACATAAGAAAAAATGCATATGATCTAAATTATATGTTTTAATGAGATCTACATTTTTCTATGGTAAGTTTTTTTGTTTATTTCTTACAGTTTAGTTATGCCAAATTTAGAAAAAATTATAAAGTATTCAGAAGCTAGACTTGGAAAATTCAAGATATATATTTTATTTGTGATGTAAATATCTTTAATGTACGGTATTTTAATTAAAATCACTAGAGCCATTTTTTCAGAAAATCAACATTTAAAAAAAAATCCATGTAAGGCGTAGTCACGGGTGAGAAATTGTCTGGAAAATCTTCGTGCAGCATCTTGGAAGATGCCAAATTTAAATGCCAAGTTTTGGATTTAACGGTCTTTTAGTTTTTGACCCATGCTATCACAGATGCACTTGCACACGGACCTTTTTCTACAATAATTTTTCCTTACTAAGTGAGTCTCAAAACATTTACGGTGAAATCTCGGAATCAAATTTTTGGATGCAGTACATTACCTTCTCTGTACACTGTGTATATGTAGTGAAAATAAAGAAATTAAGATAATGTATTAGCATATTATTATATAAACTATCGGTCACAATGTTACAGGTGTCTTTAGAAAAAAATGGAAAGCACATTTGTGGAGGAGCGATTGTCCACTTGGCCTTTGCTATCACAGCTGCACAATGTGTTGATGGGTAAGTCACAAGGTTGTTATATTCATAGCAATACAAAATACCCCGCCTATAAGTCAAATAAAACAAAGGTTTATAATTACAAAGCTATACATACAGATGGGTTAAGGGTAATACCAGTTGAAACAGGAAATTGAGAAGTTTTAATCCATTAGTGTTGGAATTTGTAGCCATTTTAGCCTCAAAGATATGGATATAAATTGGTTAAGGTTGATACATTTGTAACAGGAAGTTGAGAAGATTTCATCCATTAGTGACTCAATTTGTAGTGTTTTTAGTTTCAAACTTATGAATATAAATTGGTTAACATCGTCACACCTGAAAGAGCAATTTGAGAAGTTTTAATCCAATAATGATGGAATTTGTAGTGTTTATAGCTTCAAAGCTATGGACATAAATTGGTTAAGGTTGATACATTTGTAAGAGGAAGTTAAGAAGACTACATTCATTAGTGTTTCAATTTGTAGTGTTTTTAGTTTCAAAGTTATGAATATATGTTGGTTAAGGTTGATATATCTGAAAAAGGAAGTTGAGAACTTTTAGCTCATTGGTGTTAGAATTTGTAGTGTTTATGGATTCAAAGTCATAAACTGGCAGCTGTGATTTATTGTTTATATATCTTGTATACATATATAACTCTGCCACCGGGTGATACCCACTTGTAGAGAAATAAATACATACATACAAGGTTATGAATATATATATATTGGTTAAGATAGACACATTTGAAAGAGAAATTTGATAAAACTTCATCCATTATGATGGAATTTGTAGCCTTATAACCTCAAAATTATGGATATAAACTGGTTAAGGTAGATACTTTTGAAAAAGGAAGTTGAGAAGCTAAAATTCACTAGTGTTGTAATTTGTAGTGTTTCTAATTTCCAAGTTATGGATTTAAATTGACCAAGATTGATACATTTCAAAGAAGAAGTTGAAAAGATTTAAACCACTTGTGTTGTAATTTGTAGTGTTTATAATTTGAAAGTTATGCACACAAATGAGTTATCATCTACACAATTTGAAAGAGGAATATGAGAACTTTTAATGCATTAGTGGTGTAATGTGTAGTATTTATAATTTGAAAGTTTTGCATACAAATGGGTTAAAGTTCATATTTGAAACAGGAAGTTGAAAAGCTTTATTCCATTGGTGTTGAAATTATTTATGTATATAATTTCAAAGTTATGGATATATACATGGATAGCTGATACATTTGAAAGAGGAGGTTGAGAAGTTTTAATCCATTAGTATTGTAATTTGTTTTGTTAACCATATCTGGCAGGATTTAGAAGAAACCATTCAACAAATGAGCAAGTTATCCTTAGTCAGGCGATTAAGGAAGGATTTAACAAAAAATACAGATGACTTAGCTTTGCATACAGATCTTAAAACAGCTTATGATAACATTTGGCGACATAATCTTATAAAAACTTCAACATGTTTTAATTTAATTTAACATGTTTCGTTGGATATTGTGGCGGTACTGGGTTCGTAACCGGGTTGCAGGTTATGGTTATTGGGAATGGTGTGGATATGTGGTTGGCTTACCTCAGGGTTTTTAGTAGCATGGACATTTTTTTTCAGGAAGTGGTGAGCCACAAGTGCTTAATTAACTTTGTTCGGCCCTTTCTGCGGTAGAACACACGCGTGTACCTCCTAATTTTCTACTGTGACGTTACGCTTTACGTGCCCACGAATATTATTGTTTATTAATGTTGATGCTGTGATTTGTTACGAATTCTGGTCAGTATTTAAACAACTATTCACCACTTTCCCGGGTAGCCTGTTCAGCTCCAACATGGACTCTAAAAATCACATCTTAGTCGTGTGGGGGTACATCGTCAAATGCCTTAAACAGTGCCGCCTGAACAGCGATCATTGTTTGTTGTCCCATTAGGCCCCTCGTGCAGGCCATTCTCACACCTTTCCCTCGGTTCAATGCACGACCTAACGGGATCTTGTACCCCGAGCTCGTGACTTATACGTGTTTAAAGTCTTTCTACCATTCCCATTTTCACTGTACATCATATTTTCTCTTCTTGATATAATTTATATTGTTAGCTACGATTTACTACTGTGTCAAGAAAGTTCCGGGAATTGGTCAATAAAACACAAAAATGAGTTATTCATTCAATTTTATTTTATCGCCTTCAAAGTAGGCCCCTTCCGAAGATATACATTTATGCCAACAAATAATCCAATCCTCAAAACATTTTTTGCAGGCACTTTTAGGAATCGATGTCAATTGTCGCCGCGAATTTTCATTTGTCTTCCATCGACTGAAAACGGGTGCCTCAAAGTTGTAACCTGAGTTTTGGAAAGAGAAATAAATCAGCAGGAGCCAGATCAGGTGAATACGGTGGTTGTTCGATAAAATTTGTTGAGTTTTTGGCCAGAAATTCGTTCACAATAATAACCTTGTGAGCTGGTGCGTTATCGTGGTGGAGAATCCATGACTTGTCGTTCCACAAATCTGGCCTTTTTCGCCGTATTTGCTCTCTCAAACACCGCATTACGCTCAGATAATAGTCTTTATTTACCATCTGACCTTCTGGCAAGAAATCTGAGTGCACGACGACACCGCGATAATCGAAAAAAAAAAAAACTGTCAACATGACCTTCAGTTTTGATCTAGTTTGACCGTGCCCTTTTAGGTTTCGGTTCAGTGGAAGGCGCCATTCGGAAGCTTATTGACTGGCTTGAGTGTCAAACTCGTAAACGCACATCTCATCACCTGTTACAATGCGTTTCATGAACGTGGAGTCGGAACTGGTTCGTTCTAGCATGTCTTCAGCAATCCTAAAGCGATTGAGTTTTTGTAGAAAACTCAAGTCTTTCGGAACTACGGAGCTAACCGAGCTACAACGCGCATCATGCCCAAACAATCGTTTAAAATGGTACGAATCGATTTGGGAGGCACAGAAGGTTCAGCGACAATCTCTCTCAGACCTAAATGACGATTTTCAGACACCATTTTCCTCACTTTAGCGATGTTCAGTTCAGTTGAAACTGTTGATGGCCCACCAGAGCGATACAAATCTTCCACCACATTTCGACCACTTTTGAGTGCACTGTACCACTCATATGCTTGTGTTTTTGATAATGTCGATTCACCGTAAGCCCTGTGTAACATTTTCAGCGATTCGGCACACGAAATACCATTTGCAATGTAAAATTTGAGACAGATTCTTTGTTCAATATTTGTATCCATAGTAAAATCGCAAATCACCTTTGAGATGAACTAACAAAATGGCGTACTGTAAACAAACTAGATGATAGATGACGATCAAACTCCGCGTGGATATAGAGGAACTTAGCGACAACAATAATTTTGAATCCCCTTTTAAACAGGATGTTTAAGTGATCAATTCCCGGTACTTTCTTGACAGAAGGTATATTATATTTCCCTTCTAAATACTTCTTAACCCCGGGACAAGACATGTACTGTCTCAATATCAGCATTTATAACTCAAAAATTTAGTGCAACATGCTATGGTTCAACAACTTTTTTGTTTACTCAGATAGAACTTGGTCTACCCCAAGGCGCTGTACTAAGCACAACTTTATTGAATATACGTAAAAAACCAGCTGATATTCATTTCTCATATGGAAATGTCAACTTATTAAGTGTATTTAACTGAGTTTTTTCTGAATTTTTCGGAGTTATACTGCCCAAAGACACCACATAGATACACTTACTAATCATTTTCTAAAAATATTCTTTAGGGATCTCAAAACATATATTTCCGTGAAATTTGGGTATAGAATTTTTGGTTGGAATACAATACTTCCTCTATCTATTATGTACATTTTTATACTTGCTAGAAAAAGTAAAATTAGGTATCACACTGCACTCTTGGTCAGCCAGCCTGCACTTCATTGCATACAGTATCTTTCTCTATTTACCAACGCAATCCCCATTATATTAATTTATTTTCACGTGGTATCATTTTTCAATGCTGATGCTACACTTTTTTGGTCCAAAGAACTTATTCGGATTTTTTAATGCATAAATGTTCGGCCAATCTAATTTCATAGGAAAATAACGCAACTGTATAGTGATAATGCAATGAACGAGTCTTCAGTGAGGAAATAGCACATGATTTAAGAGTAATCAATATTGAACAGTGAGAATGAAAAAGACCGAATGGAAGTTCATCAATCGTTATGGAGGTTAACTTTAATAATCGAAATAGTCGTTAACTTTGGACACCGTATATGAATTTTTGGATAGAAAAGATTACGCAGCCATAATGACCTAAAATGGCAGTGACATCTTGGCTCATAGCTTTAGCGGTGAAAGAGTACTTCTGCGTTGAAATACCGGTACCACGTGTCAATAAATACCTTCGTTGCAATGAAGACCACGTTGAAAAATATTAAGGTATTGTAACTTTGTAAGTACAGTTTTGTATTGATAACTTTCGTTATTTAGTTCTGCAAATCGTCTGTCACTTTCTGGATGGCCTTCATAGGGAATTAAAAGGAAATAAAGCTACAACAAAACTGACTTTAGCTGTTACGTTTTACGTTAAAAAATCTGACTTTCGCATGACTTTCTCTACATCTCTGCAAAAAAATTATTCTTAAAAAGCATATACCTCTATTTATTTCATGCTAATCAGAAAACATTAGCAGAAATAGGCTTATTATATACTTCCTTGTAAGTAGAAGCGAAATAAGGAAGTACCTTAGGTTAAAGTAATACTCAAAAGCTGGTTGCTATGTCACTGAAGTTCCTTTGTTTGTATGGGCAGCAGTTGAGAAATTCCTGTATGAGAAAAGTATAAGTTAAAATAAGAACTGAAGCTTTCCTGGCGACGTATTAATTCAAAATCTTCTCGGGCTTGGTATCAAGCCAAGTTTTTACCTGGTTAGAAGCCCGAGAAGATTTTGAATTACAAGTATAAGTTTTTAATAACAGAAACCAGAACAAGGAATGTCTCAAAAACGATCAACTCCACGAAAAAAGTGTATATCACATAAATTGTGTGTTTTAACGTGCTCTACATTTTTTGAGAAGTAAGTTTTTATCCATCACTTATGGTTTAGCAGTTTTTCAAAATTCCATAAAGTACACTTCAGGGGCTATTCCGAGAAAGTTCAAGATATACATTTTATTTGTCAGGTAAACAGATATTTTATCAAAATCTGCTTATGCTTATTGCGATTAGCATAAACTAGAGAGAATTATAATATTTTCATCTGTAATTTGTTTTAGAGGTGTAGAGAAAGTTAAATTAGCACAGCAGATGTTTTTTAAAAGTGGTTCAAAAATGGTAGGAAATGCTTAACCTAATTTAAGGTTTATTTACAGAGTTCCAAAAAGGAAGTTACGTTTCCGAGCTGGAACCAGCATTAGGGAATCTGGTGGTTCTCTTCATCCAGTAGAAGATATATGGTCCAATTCGAAATTTGACGTTTTAACAATGGAATACGACGAGGCACTCATTGCGGTAAATTCAAGTTTCATTAATTACTTTTAGATTCCAATTTACCTACTGAAAATTTATACAAGTAATGCTGCGGATTTGTTCTATCCTTTTGTTTTTTTTAATTTTATAAACATAAGGTTTACGCAGCTCTTCAGATGTATATTTTAAATCTGGAATGACAATTATATCTGAACTCGCGTACTAAGAGTAGTATGAAACTCTTGTACATTTCAATGGAATACAATGTTGTGTTTTTGAAATGCATTGAAAGAATGAAAAGTGAAAATAACATCAGCTTATTGTGTACTTCTGTTCTTCCTCCCCCAAAGAAGTGTCCAAATTATAGTTATGTTGTGTTGGTATGTTACGTCAGAGGAAGAATTATTCAAGTGTTAGAATTATTCAGTAAAATTATTCAAATACTGAAAACATATCAGTGTTTCATTTCAGATGTAAGCAGATGCAAGCCTGAACATTTGATAAATTGAGCCGTTGAAGTTTAAATAAACATGTATATGCGTATAATTAGCATTCAGTTCAATTACAGCGGTATAAGTAATACATCATTTAAATAATACAAAGTGAGTCTGAAAACGTTGGTGGATGATCCCATTAGTTAAAGCTGTGCTGGTTTGAATTAGCCCCCGTGCATACTCAAAAGTGACACGTCAACAAGCCCCCCTCCCAATCTTACAAATCACCAAGTAGTGGAGGACGCTGAAAAGAAGCTAAGGGAATCAGTATGCCTTTGGGAAATGGAGCGCAATATGAAGCAACGCGTTTGCATGAATTTTTGTTTCAAATTGCAGAATAGGGCAAAGAAGACTCGTGGGATTTGTATGCAAGTGTACAGTGTCTTAATCTTCGACGGTTAAAACACTATTTTGACAAATCTCTTCGTCAATGAAAGAAAAAGTTGAGGGAGCGTGAGAGCAAGCTTTCGAGGCAACTTGCTCGTAAAGGAGAGGAGTTTCCTTTACACACACCAGCGAACAAATGGATCTCCAATTACTCAGGCTCACAATGACAAGAAACAATAACAATGATGGCCAGTATATCTGCGGTACGCTCTATAGCATTGTCGCAGAGAGCACGACGATCCCAGGTGGGTATTGTGAGGGACAAAGCGGCGCATGGGCGGACTTTTTCCGAGTTCGCTGCTTTCACCTGCCATCTAATTCCATCGGTGCTCTATCTTCATTGCATGTATCATCGTGTCATTTACTATGGTGGTATATGTAGGCGTTTAACACTATCCAAAAGAGAAACAAGTGAGAGTGAGAGGAGAGGCACAGAAAGAAAGACCACGAAACTCTTGCACAAGTCTGTGAGTTGTGGCCGATGAAGAAGTACTCATAAATAGTAGTCATCATCGAATTCCGCTCCTGAGAGCACAGGACATGTAGAACTCTGAACATACTGTTTATGAGAAAGTATTTGGTTTGGCTTCCAATAGACCTCTATTGGAAACAAACATCATCCATTTGGTCATCAGAGTACAGGCCATGTGTAGTAGTGAATACAGTGTCCATGAGGAAGTTTCTGGTTTGGACTCAATGGAAGGAACAGACTTATTGACATTATCCATTTGGTCATCAGAGTACAGGCCATGTGTAGTAGTGAATACAGTGTCCATGAGGGAGTTTCTGGTTTGGACTCAATGGAAAGAGCAGACTTATTGACATTATCCATTTGGTCATCAGAGTACAGGCCATGTGTAGTAGTGAATACAGTGTCCATGAGGAAGTTTCTGGTTTGGACTCAATGGAAGGAGCAGACTTATTGACATTATCCATTTGGTCATCAGAGTACAGGCCATGTGTAGTAGTGAATACAGTGTCCATGAGGAAGTTTCTGGTTTGGACTCAATGGAAGGAGCAGACTTATTGACATTATCCATTTGGTCATCAGAGTACAGGCCATGTGTAGCAATGAATACAGTGTCCAATAGGAAGTTTCTGGTTAGGACTCAATGGATGGAGCAGACATATTGACATCATCCATTTGGATCGGATAGCTCAGGCCACGTGGAACAGTGAATACAGTGTCCACGAGGAGGTTTCTGGTTTGGCCTACAATGGAAATAGCAGGCATATTGACATAATCCATTTGGCCATAAGAGCTCATACCACGTTGAACAGTGAACATGCTCTGTATGAGAAAATGTGTGGTTTGGCCTCCAATAGAAATAGTAGACATACAGACATCATGCGTTTGGACTTGATAGATCAGGCCATGTGGAACAGTGAGCATGCGTGAATGAGAAAATGTGTGGTTTGGCCTCCAATAGAAGTAGTAGACATACAGACATCGTGCGTTTGGACTTGATGGATCAGGCCGTGTGGAACAGTTTCTGGTTTGACCTCTAATTGAAGTAATTTGCACAAAGAAATCATGTACAAATCAACTGAGATACATAATCTGGTTATTGATCTAACGGTTCGTTTGGAAACCGACAGCGAACAGCCGGAAGAAGAACAAAATATCTAGGAACCAACTTTTGAGTACTACAAAACCAAGTACAGGCTCCACGGCATGAAGGTAACTGGTTTAATGGTCGAAGCAGCATTTCTGAAGTTTACGTGATCTTCAGAAGCTATATTTTCCTTTGCTTGCTAGTGCAGCTCTTAAAGGCGCAATATCATCCCTGAGAACACACTTATATAATAATACTCGTATTTATTATTAAGAATTTTCGCTGTATTATTGTCTTGATTAATTATTTTTAAATATATATGTAGTGTTGTTTTATTTTTATAATATTATTAGTTGTATTATTTATGTTTTTCTGTAGCTGTTTCATCATTATTTGTAGGTTACAGATAAATATTGTCTATATTTGTGCTCGTGTCAACCCTATTATGCGGAAAGTATTTTCAAATCAAATTATATTAGCTACAATAAATAGAACTGGAGACCACAAGAATAGCTTATTTTGAAATATAGGGTTGTTATCGTGCTATACCGTAAAAGTTACCTTAGAATTATATTAAGATTCCATATGCATGTTTCATTCATTTACTTTGTTACATTCAATCATGCAAGTGGATGGTGCCGTTGTTTAGGGAGACCCGGTATGGCAAATATGATTAAAAATACAAAAAGTTTATGCTTTTTGCATGTAAAAATACTAGATAATTTTCTGAATAAAATGCTTCAATATTTATCTTGATATCACTATTCTAAGGATTTTTACAGAGTATTTACCAAGGGACTGTATTTAGTGGGTGTGGTCGGTCAATTTATTAACACTTGTATGAAAGGAGTTAATGTATTTAAAGTACCCATTAGTTTTAGGAAGGAGATGTGGGAAATTGTTGAAATGGCCATACTGATTTTGGTAACACTGATTACTGATTTATCATGGTACCTAACCTAGGCAGTTTGTTTTGTGTAAACATCTTAGCTTGTTGTTTATGGATTGTCAATATTTTGTTGTGTTTGTTCTGTTGCTTCAATTTGTTTACACGCAATAGAGTTTTTAGAAAGCGGAAGCATGTTGGAAAACCAGAAGAAGATATCGCTGCAAATAATGTTGATATTACAGATCCGCATGTGGATGTTGAAATAAACAGTGATGTGGTAAAAGTAACAGTGAAGTGTAACAGTTGTTCTAAAACGGAACTGCACAACTATGGAGATGAGTATACTAATTTATTGAAAGATGCTGATGAAAATAGTACTAATGAAATAATAAATATTCAAATATGATAAGATATTCTTCATAACCCTGACAATCCTCCTATGGTGCTGGAATGATTAAGATAATATAAATTTGAAGCTTGATATCTCAATTTACATTTTTAATACATAAGGAACATTTTAATAGAAATTGTTAGACATAGAAAGCTCATACGTTCAGGTATTATGTTTATATAAATGATAAACATTTTAACTGGGTAATTTTTTTCAAATTATGTATAGTTTTGTAATTTTGAAGTGATAAGAATGTAATTTTAATGAAAAAAATTAATCTTCAAATAATTATTCCACCAAAATACTCAAGTTAAAGTGTGTACAAAGGTACATATAATGTACTGTAAAAATTCGAAGTAGATACAATAAATAGTTTCTGAGAAAATGTTCCCTGAAAGCTTAAATTTTAACATTGTCATTATATGCCTTAACGGGTCCATTTAAAAGAAAAAGAAAATAAGTATTATTATAATCGTAGGTGTCCAAGGGTTTTATGTTCGGAGAGAGCGTGTTACCCATCCCGTTCGCAAGGTCCGTACCTGCCCCTGGAACCATGGCTCAAGTGACCGGCTGGGGACATGCTTCAAATCAGTTGCAGAAGGTCATGATGCCCATTGTTGACCGTCAAAAATGCAACAAGATGCATTCCATGTTTGGGGGCATTACTGAGAATATGTTTTGTGCTGGCGGTGAGGATTCCTGTGTGGGCGAGCCAGGCAGTCCTCTGGTTGTTGAAGATGAGCTGGTTGGCATTGTGTCATGGCGTCTTAGCTGTCATATGCGAGGATTCCCAGGAGTCTACACCAACATGGCGGTGTTGTCAAAACAAGTTGAAATTAAATATTTGGGACCGCATTTGGAGCTTAACTAATTGCACAATGTGACAATATTAAGGCCAAAAGCCATAACAGATAACGTTTTTATTCTATAATTTTATTATTCTTAACTTGGCTATTTATTTGGCTAAATAAATTAAAGCGTACATTTAACTGTTAATTTTTTGTCTACATTTTTATTGCTGGTTTGTTTTATTTGTGTTATTAATATATTTGTAGTAGGTGTGTTCATTCTAATGCAAAAAGATTTAAGTAAAGGAGTTTGTAATGTGTTGGCTGGAGACGTGACCAACAATCGCGACGATGATAGAAAGAGATGGAAAGTGTTATACGTGTGTGCATTGCTAAAACTGACATACGTCACACGGCCTTGGAACGAACGCACGCCAACACAGATATTTATTATTGATAATAGCTGTAAAAGAAGAAGGTGGATTGTTTTTGCTTAACAACGAAACAAGAATGGAGTAAAAGATGTATTGTTGTGAAAAAGAGGCGCTGTAACTTGATTCTGTGTATGTTTATGTATCAGCAAGATTTACAATAAATTCAAAAGAAAAACAAGAATATTTATTGATGGTAGTTGCAACCAATATACAGAAAGCGCCCCGTATACCACAAACATGAGAAGAGAGAAGTCCACATGGTAAAAGTATAAAACAAATGAATACAATTAAATGTACACGAACCAAACTTGTTTCGTTACAATATCTATTACTTTCTCTACACGTACTATGTACATAGTGTATAGAGAAGGTATTTTAATGCACCCTATAATTCTATTCCGATATGTTTTGGGTCCTCCTAAATAAAAAAAAAGCGTTTTTAGAAAAAGTTCCTTGTATGTGTATGTCTAAGGATAGCATAACTCAAAAACGCAAAGATCGTTAAATAACAGAATCGGTATTTAAGTTTGGTATATTCCAAGGATGCGACACGAATATTTTCAAGAAAATCCCCCACCCCCTACTACACTTTACTTTGAAATTTTTTCGAAAATTTTGACTTTCTCAAAAATGGATCCAACGATTTTCATTAAAATATCATATATTAAGGATTTTAACCTGACAATTAAAATGTATATCTTGAATTTTCTGGGAATAGCCTCTGAACATTACTTCATTCTGAATGAATTTTACGGAATTTTGCATAACTGCTAAACCGTAAGAGATAAACAAAAACCTTAACTCACAAAAAATGTAGAGCAAGTTAAAACACACAAAACCAACCAGCTTTTTACTATCACTTTAACCTATGGTACTCCCTTATTTCGCTTCTACTTACAAGGAAGCAAGTAATAGGACTATTTCTGCTAATTTTTTCTCGATTGGCATGAAGTATATAGAAACATAAGCTTTTTAACAATAATTTGTTACAGAGATGTAGAGAAAGTCATGCGAATGGAACACATCAGATTTTTATTTTAATCTCAAACTGTACATGGTATTACTGATCTACCCTGGTTGTCACAAACAACGACAGGAATAAATCATATACGTTGCAGATGTTTTATTATTTATTGTACTACATTAAATCCTCTCTCACGCGAAATTATATTACGGTTATAGTTAAAATAAAAATGACTTTACAACATTACTAAGTACATATTACTAGTAGGTCATTCTGGTAAAACAAAACAAGGTAAGTAACGTATATTAAATAAAAAATTCTGATGTGTTACATTCAGATGACTTTCTCTACATCTCTGCAACAAATTATTGTTAAAAAGCTTTTGCTTCTATTTACTTCATGCTAATTGAGAAAAAATTAGCACAAATAGACTTATTGCTTGTTTCCTTGTAAGTAGAAGAAAAATAAGGGAGTACCATAGGTTAAAGTGACAGTCAAATGCCATGTGACTGAAGTTCCTTTGTTTCTGTGGACAGGAGTTGATCAATTCCTGAATGAGAAAAGTATGTTTTTCAAAGCTGAAACCAAAAACACGGAATACCTAAAAACTATCAATTCCACGAAAAAATGTTTGGCACATAAATTGTGTTTTTAATCTGCTCTACATTTTTTGTAGGCTAAGTTTTTGTCCATCTCTTACGCTTTACCAGTTATGCAAAATTCCGTAAAATTCATTCATTCAAGCCATTATTAGAAAATCAAAATTTTCGAAAAAATGTCCATGTAAAGGGTAGTTTGGTGTGAGGGGATTTTCTTGAAAATCTTTGTGTCGCATGCTTGGAAGATACCAAACTTAAATATCAAGTTTGATATTTAACGGTCTATTCGTTTTTGAGCTATGTTGCCCACAGACACACACACTCACACATACACACACAAACAGACAGACAAACACACGGACATGTTTCTAAAAATGCTTTTGTATTTTCAGGGGGATTCAAAACATGTATTGCCGGTGAAATCTCGGTATCGAATTTTTGGGTGCATTACAATACCTTCTCTATATACACTATGTACGTAGTACGTGTAGAGAAAGTAAAAATAGTATACCGTTTTATAAATAGAACATAAATACCTTTGGAATTCTCAGTGACATCTTTTTACTTGTTCTGTTAGCACTGTGTCCACAGTGTGTGGAGAAAATATAATATTCTATTCAAGGACCAGATTTCACTGTAAATATACATTTTGAATTTCCCTGAGTAAAAAAAAAAAAAAAAACATTTTAGAAAAAGGTCCGTTGTGTGCCTGTGCACAAGATAGCTCAGACTTAAAATACCAAACTGTTGATCTAACTTTGGTATCTTCCTAGGATGCGATATAAAGATTTTAGAAAAAAATTCTCATAAATGGCTTTAAGGTTTTTAATTAAAATACTAAAGCTATTTACATCAACAATAAAATGTGTTTTAAAATGTTAAAAAAGCCATTACATACAGTGAAGCTGTCAATTTTATTAAAATCTGGACATCTATTACCAACACGTGCTTCACTTGGTCATGGTGTAGATGGAGATTCCACAACTTTCGTCTGCAAACCTGCAGGAGGATGACAACGAAAGTTGCTGAAACGCGCGTCCAGGGACCATCTACATCATGACCATGTGAAGCACGTGTTGGTAATAGATGTCCAGATTTTAATAAAATAAAATGTGTATTTTAACTTTTCTAGGAATAACTTCTGAAGGCCTGTTCATTTTGGATGAATTTTGATGAATTTTGTATAACTGGTAAACCGTAAGAGATACACAAAAACTTAATAGATATAGATAGTGGTTGTAGTTCCAAATAACAATAGTGAAAGTTGGCAACATTAGAAAGCTTACATTTGACGATTTTAAACCATAATACATTTTACGCTCTGTTCAAAGTATATAAATGAGTTCGAAAAATGACCACGGAATGTTTTATAATGCTTTCTGAGATTGCTTGTTCCACACTTCTGTTAATTTAATACTTTACCCTCCATTTCACAAGTATATTTGTAATTGTTCCTCGAGATCCAAAAACTAGGCCTACTATTGTTATTTTTCTGAGATTTTATTGTGGCCTCATATATGTTCTGTTTTTCCAGATGAACTTGTTGAGGTTGGTCTTTATTCAGTTCAAGGCGGATGGTCGGGTTATCTGTGTTTCTGATTTTCTTCTATTTATCGAAATGATGTCAATGCGACGAATACCACTACCATCAGCTAGGTAGTGAACTTCCTAGTAAACTACTAGTCCAGTTTCACGTAGCGCGTTTGCCAAGATAGATCTTGTGTCTCCTAATTTTAAGCAATTTTCCCTGAGGACAGTTTCCAAGCAAATGGGAAAGTGTTCATGTTTACTGCAGTGTCTGCACTGGTTTGTGCTTGAACATCGTCCAGAAATACTGCAAACTGGAACTATGACTGCTTTCATTTTAAGTATGTCCCTCTGTTCAGAACTGCTCAAGTTTTTTTATTAATTAGCTTAACTTCTGAAAGTAGTTCCACTTTTATTTGAAAAGTCTCAGTCCAACTAATATTAAAGCTGAGCTAGATTCTACTTTGGGGGAGTCTGCTGCTTCGTTTACAACAGTGAAATATTGGGTGCCAGAGTTTAAGCTCGGCCTTACGTGCTGCCAAGATGAACATCGCAGGGCTTGACCAAATTAGTTTACCAGTCCAGAAAGTGTAAAGAAAATCCACAAAATAGTATTGGATGACCGTTGACTGAAAGTATGCGACCCAGGAGACATTGCAGATATTTCAAAAAGTTTTGACTGGATATTTAGATGTGAGAAAGTCGGGTGCAAGATGGGTGCCTCGTTTGCTCACAATGAAACAAAAACAGCGTCCTGAGGATGTTTCAGTCCACTGTTTGGCAATGTGTCGCTGCAGTAAAGCTGTTATTTTATTCAGCGATTCATAACAATGGATGAAACCTTGGTCCATCACTTTTCTCCTGTGACAAAGTAACAATCAAAACAAAGGATTTGAAGGGGATAATCGGCTCCAAAGAAGGCGAAGACAGTTCCATCTGCAGGCAAAGTCATGGCGTTAGTTTTATGGGTCGCATGAGGGATTGTTTTAATTGATTATCTCAAAAAAGGAAAAGTAATCAACGGTGAATGTTACGTGAACTTGATAGAGCGTTTGAGCGATGAAATCGAGCAAACACGTCCGCATTTAGCGAACAAGAAAGCTTTGTTTCATCAAGACAAGGCACCACTTCATACATTCATTGTCACCATGGCCAAAATCAATTAATTTAAAGTTCGAATTGCTTGCTCATGAACCCTACTCGCCTGAATTAGCCCGCTCTGATTTTTTTCTGTTTCTATACTTGAAGAAATCGCTGGGTGGTACAAGATTTGTCAACAATGAGGAGTTGGAATCTGCAGTTGATGGCCAATTTGTCGACCATGATGGTTCTCACTATGAACAGGGTATTCTAGGAATCCAATATCGCTTGGAAAAGTGCATCGAGCTGAAAGGAGACTATGTAGAGAAATAAAGATGATTTTTCCCAAAATTGTTGTGACCTCTTTATTAGATCCGGTACTTCTGGGACAGCTCTCGTTATATGTACATAGTGTACAGAGAAAATATCGTGTGGCACTAAAAAATTGGATACCGCGGCATCTCGGGAAATTTATGTTTTGAGACCCGCTGAGTCAAATACATTTTTTTAGAAAAAGGCGGTGTGTGGCTGTGGACAATCTAGACCAAAAACTGAAAACTTAGTTTAACTTTGATATCTTCCCAATATTCAACGTGGTTTCCGAGATATTCAATGTTATTTGTGTCAGTTTTAGCCGACAAACGTTTCTCAAATGCTAGGTCCTCTTTTCTTCTTCTATCTTTTGTTTGCTACTATAAAGCAAGGAGAGCGAAATTTCAACTATTTCACATAGCAACCGCCTATTGAAGGCATCAACTATCGCTCTAGCCTAATATATTTCTTTTATTCTCTTCCGTTTATCAAGAATCAAGTAATATGTAGTATTCTGCTAATCTTGTTCTCGATTAGCATTACGTAGATAATGGAATAAGAAAAGTTAGTATGTGGAGCACCTAAACATGTAAATGGAACACATAAGATCTTTCTTTATAAAGGGGGTCTTAAAAATATATCTCTAGTGAAATCTCTATCTACTATGTTCATTTACATACTTGCTAGAGAAAGTAACAATATTTTCTATGAATATGTGTGCAATGAGCTGCAGTGAGAGCCCAGCAAGGATGGGTTATTGCAGCACCACACATAAATTCACCCATTTCATTTACCATTGCTAACTGCAAAAGATAAACAAATGAGTTTTAACAAAGGAGAAATATTGTATGCAGCGTTACTTTGTATTGTTCTACAATAAACACATATTGCGAGGGCTGTTCAATAATTGATGATCATAATTTTTAAGGACAGTAATTTCTCGCGCCTGAATTTAATCTTATGAAATTCTGTTAGCTTATTGTGTAAGAAAACACATCGTAGTGCCAATTTGGCACGAACAACGAAATCCAGTCTTAACATTGACCGCTAGAGGCGTATGATCTGCATTTTTTCTCGCCCGAATAATCCGCGTGGAGCGTCTATTAGTGTTGCTACCGCAGAGAAGAAACCGGTTGGTTGTGTGGCATATGTAGCAACCAGCACGTGATGTGTGCTGTCCTGTCTCGGCGAGAAACCTTTCCAGTACATTCTGGGTAAGTCCAACCTTGGCGTGAGGCCTTACTTCTCCTAAGCGCTTGTTTGCTTGGTTTTTTCTGAAGGCCGCGAGAGACCTTTCCAGTACATTCTGGGTAAGTCCAACCTTGGCGTGAGGCCTTCCTTCTCCTAAGCGCTTGTTTGCTTGGTTTTTTCTGAAGGCCGCGAGAGACCTTCCCAGTACATTCTGGGTAAGTCCAACCTTGGTGTGAGACCTTACTTTTCCTAAGCGTTTGTTTTTATGGCCTTTTCTGAACACGGCGTTGTGGTTACTATGCTTTAAATTTCGCTTTTCTTTTTTTTTCTGTTTGCCTATTGTAATAAATTTCAGGTTGGCGGTCTAATGAACAAATAGACAAACGTTGTAGGTAGATAAAAACAGTGCATATCACCAATAATATATATAATGGTTCTTTCAAATGTCATAGGAAACTGTTATGACATACAGTAGAGCATTTCACGAATAATTCCACGTCGAGAGGAACTTATTACATTAATTTAAACCAGTGATAGTTCTCGGTATTTGGAACACATTTTGTATCATATTTTGTTTATGAATATTTCCTATGGAAATAATTTCGTTTTTTTCAAAATGATACAGACAAGCTCGCAACGCTGCAGGTGTATCTTGTACTAGGCTAGAGTAAAAACTAACTCGTCTCCCTGCTGCTACCATTCCAGTGAAGGCCAATCAGAATAGGAATTGCATTTGTTATCTGCCAAAAAATTACAACAGTGTTTGCAAGCGACCGACGTGTTAACATTCAGAAACCAGTTCGGTACCTCACCAAACTCAACATTATTGGCGAGTTATTTCACATCTGAGAAGGCTTCTCGGAACGTTCCTTTTATGAATGTAACACATCAGATGTTTTTACTTTCTCTACACGTATTATGTACATAGTGTATAGAGAAGGTATTGTATTGTACCCAAAAATTTGATACCGAGATTTCACCGGAAATATATATTTTGTGTCCCCCCAAATCCCATTTTTGGAAAAAGGTCCGTGAGTATGTGTGTGCGTGGGGTCTTTGTGTGTATGTGTGTGTGTCTGCTATTTAAGTTTGGTATCTTGCAAGGATGCGACACGAAGGTTTTCAAGAAAAATCCCCCCATCCCAACTACCCTTTACATGGAACTTTTTTTCGAAACTTTTCATCTTCTCAAAAATGGCTCTAACGATTTATATTAAAATATCGTATATTAAAGATATTTACCTGACAAATAATATGTATATCTTGAATTTTCTGGGAATAGCCTCTGAAGACTATTCTGATGAATTTTACGAAATTTTGCATAACTGCTAAACGGTAAGAAATGGACAAAAACTTACCACACAAAAAATGTAGAGCACATTAAAACACGATATTTATGTTATATAGTTTTTTCAAGAAGTTGATCGTATTTGAGATATTCCGTGTTTTTGGTTTCAGCTTTGAAAAACTTGTATATTTCTCATACAGTAATTTTTCAACTCGTGTCCATACAAACAAGGGGGCCTCAGTCACCTAGTAACCAGCTTTTGACTTCACTTTAACCCATGGTATTCCCATTTTTTGATTCTACTTACAAGGAAGCAATAATAAGACTATTTCTGCTAATTTTTTCTCGATTAACATGAAGTAAATAGAAGAATAAGCTTATTAACAATAATTTGTTACACAGAAGCAGAGTAAGTCATTTGAATGGAACAGTAATAATGTTTTTGTAATGCGTTTACTCTCGCATATGTAGAATTATTACTCCCCCAACTCGTCATTTTAAACAGAATGTGTCTCTACCAACCTGATATGGAAAATCTTTTATATCAGCAATTTCTCCTCCAATAATAGAGCCAGGCCCCAGGCATTTTCAGGTATTAGTTTGCATCTAGCCATTCTTACCAAAAACTTTCAAACATATAATACTCCATTGTAAAGGTTTATTTGTATACACACACAAAATGATACCAAAATAATAATGTAATGAACAATAAATAAGTATATGAACAAAACAGTCTATCTACTACTCCAGTTATATACGGAAGCTAGCAAAAAGGGGAATTGATAACCGCGTATTTTCATGGATAGAACATTTTTTCGAAAGGGAGGACACAAAGAGGTACATAGGTAAAAAATTATTTGAATAGGGTGTTTCAAGTTCAAGCGTTCGCCAAAGCTGGGTACTGGGTCCGTTAATTTTCTTATCTTTGTAAATGATATAACTATAAATATTGAATGACATATACGATTGTTCGCAGAGATTGAATTATTCACATTAAGATTCAAAATGTCAGCATAAGACCGTTCTTCAGGATGATCTACATTCTGTCAAGAGGGTGCCCGAAATTGATCATTTAAAAATCCTGTTTAAAAGGGGATTCAAAATTATTGTTGTTGCTAAGTTGGTACACCTTTCCTCTATTCTCACAAGGAGTTTGATCGTCATCTGTCATCTAGTTTGTTTACAGTACACCATTTTGTTAGTTCATCTCAAAGGTGATTTTCGATTTTACGATGGATACAAACATCGAACAAAATCTGAGTCAAAGTTTGCATTTCAAATGGTATTTCGTATGCCGAATCACTGAAAATGTTACACAGGGCTTACGATGAATCGATTTTGTCAAAAACACGTGCATATGAGTGGTACAGTGCATTCAAAAGTGGTCGAAATGTGATGGAAGATTTGCCTCGCTCTGGTCAGCCATCAAGAGTTTCAACTGAACTAAACATCGCTAAAGTGAAGAAAATGGTGTCTGAAAATCGTCATTTATGTATGAGAGAGATTGCCGCTGAACTTTCTATGTCTCAAGAATCAATTCGTACCATTTTAAACGACTGTTGGGCATGACACGCGTTGCAGCTCGATTAGTTCCGAAAGACTTGAATTTTCTACAAAAACTCAATCGCGAAAAGATTGCTGAAGACATGCTAGAACGAGTCAGTTCCGATCCCACATTTATGAAACGCATTGTAACTGGTGATGATACGTGGGTTTACGAGTTTGACACTCAAACCAGTCAACAAGCTTCCAAATGGCGCTTCCAACTGAACCGAAACCTAAAAGGGCACGTCAAACTCGATCAAAACTGAAGGTAATGTTGACAGTATTTTTTCAATTATCGCGGTATCTTGCACTCAGAGTTCTTGCCAGAAGGTCAGATGGCAAATAAAGACTATTGTCTGAGCATTATGTGGTGCTTGAGAGAACAAATACGGCAAAAAAGACCAGATTTGTGGAACGACAACTTATGGATTCTGCACCACGATAACGCAAAACCTCACAAGGCTATTTCTGGCCAAAAACTCAACAAATTTCATCGAACAACCCCCGTATTCACCTGATCTGGCACCTGCTGATTTCTTTCTCTTTCCAAAGCTCAAGTTACCACCTCGAGGGTCCCATTTTCAGTCGATAGAAGACATTCACGGCGACAATTGACATCGATTCCTAAAAGTGCCTACAAAAATGTTTTGATGATTGGATTATTCGTTGGCATAAATGTATAATTTCAGAAGGGCCTACTTTGAAGACGATAAAATAAAATGGGATGAATAATTCATTGTTGTGTTTTATTGACCAATTCCCGGAATCTTTGACACAGTAATATGTAATAAGTAAATGGGCCGCCGCAAGCAAAATGGGAATTAATGCTGGAAAAATAATGACACTATTTTAGTAGAACTAAGGGCTATTTTAGCTATCATATGGGCTGGGAAGACATGCCACAGGTGAACAGCTGCAAATATTAAGAAGTGTACATGTCAAATAATGCCCCATGGGAGAATCAGATACCTTCTATTTCTAGGAAAGCGTGGAAGACATTGCACTTCAAATTGAGAATACTGAAAAAAGGGGAGCGCAAAGACCAGGAAAATTGCCTACAGGTTGTTAGGGCGGCCAGTTATGGAATATGGAGTAGCATGCTTAGACTCATACAAGGTTAGTCAAACTGATTCGCTGACAAAGAGACCGAGAAGGGCTGTAAAATTCATGAACAGAGGCAAATATTTGTCGCCTACCAAAGGTGAACAGAATAAACGGGTGCCGTTAAAAGTTAGGCGTAAAACACATAGATTCTCTCTACAGCTTGTGTGCATATATTTGTAAAATTCTATGTCGAGATTTCACCAAAAATATATTTTTGAGGTCCCATGGGTAAAATAAGGCATTTTTAAAAAAAACAGTGTATTTGTGTTTGTGTGTATGTCAATGGACAACATAACTCAAAAACAAAAATATCTTTAGGTAGCAAATTTGCTGTTTAAGCTTGTGTCTTCCACACATTTTCAAAACATCACCCCTAAGTATGCCTTGAAATTCTTTTGAACTTCCGTATTTTCTCAAACATTTTGAGATTTTGTTGAAAATTATATGTATTAAAGAAGTTTGACATACAAAACGTAAATCTACAATTTTCTGGGAATAGCCTCTTAAGACCTCTTTACCCTAGATTAATGTTGAATAGCTAGTATTCTGGAGATAGACGAAAAGTTATTATTCAAAAAATGTTTGTTTCGTTAAATCATAAGATTTATGTCATATGCAGTTTTTGTACCGTTATCTGTTTACGAGATATTCCTTGCTATTTGTATGAGTTTTAATCTGCCTAAACTCTTTTCAAACGAAGGTCATCTTTCCTTTCATTACTCTTTTGATTTCTTCCTATCCGTGGAAAAAAATTCAACATAAAGATCAGGTATTTATAATATTTAACTATCGCTTTAGCCTTATTACACCTTTACGTAGAAGGAGCTAATACCTCCATTTCGGCTAATATTTATCTCAAATACTACAATGTAGATAAAGAAATAATCCTTTTGTGAGAATAGTTTTTAAATAAATTCATATGAATGGAACACTTTTGATTTGTTTATTAATGATATGGTCAATTGCAGTAAATCAGATGTAATTTAGTAAGAAGGTAATGCTGCACCACTTTCATCAATTTATTTAGTGGCAAGATGTCGAAATGCGGACATAGCTGTGTCCTGCTAAAGTAATGATGGCATTAATGTGAGTTTTACTATTACATTTTCTGTATCTAGGGCGCAAGAGCCTTGTTAGCACCGTCTAGCCTTGTTCATCAGAGCTGCTGACGTGACGCAGCCCGACAGCATAGTTTGTATCTTAAAGTGTAAACTACAAGATTCATAATGTACCAGGTGAATAGAATGAAGTTCAGGTAACCCTTATGTTTCTTCATATCCTAACATATACCACTGGGCGCCAATGTTAAGAACATTTTTTTATGAAAACCTGCAGGTTAAACAGAAAGACCAAGATCGGAGTGTATGCACAGGTAAAGACAGGATTTAGGTGAATCTTCAAAGAACTTAACCCAACTTCATCCATTTATTTAATAGTGTGCACCATTACTAGAGGAAACACAAATATATTAACCAAAGATTCGTGCTCGCCACAAATAAAAAAAGTATAAGGCCACTTCAAACAGTTCAGAATAGTTTATCACTACATGGGAGCGAGAATGTTAAGTTAAAGCCAAACTATTACAAGATTAAGTATACTAAATTTAGACAAACCGAAAGCTCGCTCCACAATTTTCTAACACGGCACAACTGGCCTCGAAGAAATTGCGCCATCCTAGAGCTATCTAAGAGGACCCCGATGAGATGTAAGATGACAACTGATGGATGAAGCAATATGTGACGTAGAATCATCGTGTAAAGGAGACGTTACAAGCCATACGTTAACTCTTTAAGTCTAAATGCCTTGTATCTGCTCACACGCTTTGTGTTTATTTATGGTTCTTAATCGTCGTAATTAAAAGTACACCCTCCTGCACTTTAAACCTTTAGTTTACTCGCTTCTGTCTAGCATGCGCAAACTGTTCTACTTCTGTAGTTACTGCCACTAGTATGCGCAGTGTAGAATTGAAATCTTCCCCTCACTAGGTATCCTACAATATGTTCTTTTTCAGGCAAATGGAAGACAATTTCATTTAAGTTTGTTTCAAGATTAGCAGGAAGTACACTTTTAGAGCTTCCATGTAAAGGAAAATTAGTAATTAGGGAAATATTTGCCTTCACTTTTTACCTTGTGTGACAAATGTATCTGCGTGAACACAATATGAGAAAAATAACAAATTTAACATTTAAATTGGTTACTTTTTGAGAATGTAAATTCTTACATTTATAAACCAATTAGAAGCTTAATATAAAATATACCTTAACATTTAATAAACCAATACATTATTATTATTATTATTATTATTATTATTATTATTATTATTATTATTATTATTATTCATACTAACATTGGAAGCAATGCCTCTATGATGAAAGTTTAAAAATTCTGTTGTTTTCCATTCACATGACTTTCTGTTCATCTCTGTAAGAAATTATAAGCGATTATTCTTCTATATGCTTAATGTTAATCCGGATAAATATTAGCAAAAACGGTCTTATTACAGTTTCATTGTAATTAGAAGGGAATACACAAGGTAAAAGCGATAGTCAAATCTTTCAAAATCTGGTAGCTACGTGGTTGAAATCCGTTTCTTTGCATTTCCTGAAGTTGAAAAATTCTCGTATATCAAAGAACTTAGTAGATACTTTAAAAATGAAGCCAATAATATGGAATATCTCAAATATGGCTAACTGCACGAAAAAATGCTTATGACATAAATGTAGTGTTTTAACGAAATCTACATTTTTGTATAGTAAGGTTTGATCTATTCTTTATGGTTTACTAGTTCTGCAAAATTCAATCATTCAGAATGAAAAGCTCTGCAGAGGCTATTTCCAGAAAATTTAAGATAGCAATTTTATTTGTGATGAAAATTTCTTTAATAAACGCTACCTTAATCAAAATCTTTTGAGAAGATCTGCATTTTCACACAGAATTCCATGTAAACTGTAATTAAAGTGGCTTTTATGGAAAAGCTTCGGGTGTTATCCTTGGAATGCACTAAACTTAAACAGCAAATGTTCGTTTTTGGGTTATTCTGTCCGGAGAGACACAGGGGAGCGGTGCAGGGGCGGGTTTTCCCCTAGTTTTCTAGTGCAAAGTGTAGTTAGGGTGGGAGGACTTTCCTCAAAATCTTCGTGTCGCATCTTTGCAAAATAAAATCTGTGGTTTAACGAATATTCATTTTGAGCTATGCTGTCCATAGACACACAAACACACACAGAAACACAACGCAGACACAGACAAACACAAAACACAGACCCACACAGACCCACAGACCCACACAGACACACAAACACTCACAGACACACACAAACATACACAGACACACACAAACACACACAGACACACACAAACACACACAGACACACACAAACACACACAAACACACACAAACACACACAAACACTCACAAACACACAAACACTCACAGACACACACAAACACACACAGACACACACAAACACACACAAACACACACAAACACTCACAGACACACACAAACACACACAGACACACACAAACACACACAAACACACACAAACACTCACAGACACACACAAACACACACAGACACACACAAACACACACAGACACACACAAACACACACAGACACACACAAACACACGCAGACACACACAAACTCACACAGACACACTCAAACACACACAAACACACACAAACACACACAAACACACTCAAACACACACAAACACACACAGACACACATACACACACAGACACACACAAACACACACAAACACACACAAACACAGTCAAACACACACAACACACAGACACGCACAAACACACACAGACACACACAAACACACACAAACACTCACAGACACACACAAAGACACACAGACACACACAAAGACACACAGACACACACAAACACTCACCGACACACACAAACACTCACAGACAAACACAAACACACACAAACACACACAAACACACACAAACACACACAAACACACTCAAACACACACAAACACACACAAACACAGTCAAACACACACAACACACAGACACGCACAAACACACACAGACACACACAAACACACACAATCACTCACAGACACACACAAACACACACAGACACACACAAACACTCACAGACACACACAGACACACACAAACACACACAGACACACACAAAGACACACAGACACACACAAACACTCACAGACACACACAAACACTCACAGACAAACACAAACACACACAGACAAACACAAACACACACAGACACACACAAACACTGACAGACACACACAAACACTCACAGACACACACACAAACAGTCACAGACACACACAAACACTCACAGACAAACACAAACACACACAGACACACACAAACACTGACAGACACACACAAACACTCACAGACAAACACAAACACACACAGACACACACAAACACTGACAGACACACACAAACACTCACAGACACACACACAAACAGTCACAGACACACACAAACACTCACAAACACAAACACTCACAGACACACAACACAGACACAGACAGACACAAAACACAGACCCACACAGACACACCAGACACAGACCCACAAACACACAAACACACACAGACACACACAAACACACACAAACACTCACAGACACACAACACAGACACAGACAGACACAAAACACAGACCCACAAACACACACAGACACACAAACACATCGCAGACACACACAGACACACAAACACACAGACACAGAAACACAACACAGATACAGACAGACATGAAACACACACAGACACACAAACACATCGCAGACACACACAGACACACAAACACACAGACACAGAAACACAACACAGATACAGACAGACATGAAACACACACAGACCGACACAGACACACACAGACACAGAAACACAACACAGATGCAGACAGACATAAAACACACAGAGACACAGAAGACACAGACCCACAAACACACACAGACACACACAGACACACATAAATACACACTGCCCACGCCGTGACAGAGGGGTTAGACCGCATATGAGATTTGTGGTGGACAAAGTGGCGCAGGGTCAGGTTTTTTCCGGTTTACCCCGGCATCGCATTTCACCAGTGCTCCATCTTTATTCCGTGCATCATCAGTGTCATCGCCTGCGGTGCCACAAGTCGTAAAAGCAGCCGTTATGCATTATGAAAACAAACAGAAAAAAACTGCAAGGTACGGGCATGTTTCCAAAAATGCCTTGTTTTGGATCCAGGCGCTGTCAAAATATATATTTCCGGTGAATTCTCATATAGAGGTAAAAATGGCGCGAGAAAACCTAATGAAAGAATAAATAAGAAACATGTGCACAAAATTCCTCCAGAGCTTTTTACTTTAGGCGACTTCTGCGTTTCAGAGTACAGCACTCAGACTGCTCATCCGGCGGTCCCGGGTTTGGTTAACGCGTGATGGAAAATTTTCACTTTCTCTAGCACGTATGTACATACAATGTACATAATAGAAGAAGCTATAGTATTCCATCTATAAATTCCATGTGAAGATTTCACCAAAAATATGTTTTCAGAACCCGTGAGTGTGAGAAGTTATTTTTAGGATGTTTTTGTGGGTATCTGTCTGTCTGTGTCTGAGGGCAGTATAGCTTAAAAACGAAATAACCGTTTAAAACAAAATTTATTATATATGCTTAGTCTCTTTCAAGGACGTGATACGAAAAGTTAAAAAAATCCTATCACAAATTATCCTTTACTTCGATTAATTTTTGAAGAGTTTCTTTTTCTCAAAAATGGCTCTAACAATTTTGATTAAAGTATATGTATTTATGCGTGTATTCAGGATATTAATATTACAAATAGCATTTATATTTGTGATGAGCTTCCGAAGTCCTGTTCATTCTGGATGAATTTTCCTAAATTCTGCATAACTAGTATACCGTAACAAATACACAGAAGTTACTGTACAAAGAATAAAGATCTCTTTATAAACCACAATTAATGTCATACAGTTGTCCGTTTCCGAGATATTCCTTTCATTGGTTTCAATTGTAAACTACGCGTTTTCTCAAACGAAGTCACCCTTCGTTTCTTCTCTCTTTTGTTTTTCTGAACATGCAAAGCGAACCGTACTTCAATTGTTCACTTATCGATCAGCATTTAAAACATATCGCTCTAACCTGGTATTCCCTTATCTCATTTCCTCTTCTAAGCAAATACGTATTAAGACCAGTTCTACTAATGTTTATCTAAATTAACTGTATGTAGCTAAAAGAAAACTCTTTTGTAAGAATATTTTGTACATGGAAAAACTAGACAAAGTTATGTGAATGGTAGCATCTCAAAACAAAAATGTTTGGTGAAATGTCCACATCAAATATGTGTTGGAATACAATATATTCTGTACTTCTTTGTGCTTAACACATGTAGAGAAAGTAAAAATGTACGTGTCGCCTCAAATCCGATGTAATGAAAGTATAAATGAGATATATCTTTGGCTGCGTTTTAGGGCATGTATGGTTAAAATTTCATGAAAAATCACAGAAAATCTTATGTTTTTTATTTTATTACCATTAAATTATTTAAACACTCGTGAATAAACAAGGTATAAGTGGTTATCAGGAGCCATTTTCAAATCACTGAGCTACAGTAAAGCATTGGAAGTGATACTGTGCTGGACTGGACAAGAAAAACTACAGTTCGACGAGATCTCATTCGCATTATTCAAAGCTGTGCGGAGAAAAAGCAGCAATGTAAGAAGAAAATGACACAAAGCAGTAGAGAATAGAAGAAAAAGTAAGCTAGGATCCACCCTACAAACCTGGTGAATTTTGAACCTTGCATTTAATTCTATCCTTGATTTCTCACTATTGATATTTACAGCATTTTTATTTCTATAAAATGTTCCTTGCGGAGCAGTTTTTCGGTTCACTGAGGTACAGTGAAAAGGAATTGTCCTATGTTTTACTGTCAGATATACTTAATTATAAGATATTAATCTTAAATATAAAACCATATTTTTGTGACAAAAATGCACACTGGAGCTAAACCAAAGAAAACAAAAAAAATCTTAGAAATCTTAAAAAGTAGATATATTGTGAATATAGGTTAAAAGTATTAGACCAAAATTTTAATATTTATGTCGTAAGGGAGTTTTTAGTGGCGTGACAAAAATATAAAACCATTTTGACCATAGCTTCCAAACCATTGAGCAAAATGAAGAAATGTGTACTGTAACTTATTTGCCCAATATTACGTTTGTGGCAAGAGTTAATAATTTACACTTGTAGTGTAAGTGTAATAAGTGAGGAAAGAGAATATGTGTAGGCGTAAACAGAAAATAGGAACACAAGACTGAGAATCATGAATATTTGACTCCTCTACCTGTGTTTCACTAATACTGGTGTACAAGTACAAAAAGCACTTTCATATGTTGTAGAACTCAACTTGCAAGTTTATATCTGTCATGTGAAATATTCAGCTCTTCAATTACAATCGAAGGAATTCGTTGATTTTAATGCGGCACTTGAGCAAATCAAGTAAATAATAAATGTAGACAAAAAAAAAAACAGTTATTTTGTGAGTAGTTTTGCTTTATAGCTTTTAAACAAAGACATAAAAATGTTATAATCAAACTTATCACATTATAAATTTGCCAAAATGTTTGATAACACTGTGTAAACGTCCAATAGCAAGTGCAAAGAGCTACTTTCCTGACAGGCATTTTTGATTAGTTCTGGTAAATAAATTAAAAAATAATTTTGATTTCGTAAACAACTGACTTTTCTTCTCAATAGTTTCTTACGTTAGAGTGTCATTAGATAAGTGTGGTAAAAAGTAAGAAAAATGTTGTTTCTTAAAGAACTTACCGCACTTATCGGCATAGTTTCCTAACTTAGAGCAAGATTAGATAAGTCTAGTGAAGAGTAGGAAAAATGTTGTTTCTTAAAGAACTTACCGTTCTTATCGGCATAGTTTCCTAACTTAGAGCAAGATTAGATAAGTCTAGTGAAGAGTAGGGAAAATGTTGTTTCTTAAAGAACTTACCGCACTTATCAGCATAGTTTCCTAACTTAGAGCAAGATTAGATAAGTCTAGTGAAGAGTAGGGAAAATGTTGTTTCTTAAAGACCTTACTTTACTTCTCATCATAATTTTTTACCTTAGAGTGTCATTTGATGTCTGGTAAAAAGGCAAGAAACAAATTTTGTTTTGTCTACTGCTTCTCAACATACTCTCTTTTCTTAGAGGGTGGTTATATGAGTCTGGTAGAAAAGTAAGAAACAATATTTTTTTCGTAACAATTCGCGTTACTTCTCGATAGTTTTTTACCTTAGAGGGTGATTAGATAAGTCTGGTAGGAAAGTAAAAAACAATATTTGTTTTGTAAACAATTCACTTTATTTCTCGATAGTTTTTTACCTTAGAGGGTGATTAGATAAGCCTGGTAGAAAAGTAAGAAACAATATTTGTTTTGTAAACAATTCGCTTTATTTTTCGATAGGTTTTTACCTTAGAGGGTGATTAGATAAGCCAGGTAGAAAAGTAAGAAACAATATTTGTTTTGTAAACAATTCGCTTTACTTCTCGATAGTTTTTTTACCTTAGAGGGTGATTAGATGAGTGTGGTAGAATAAGAAACAATATTTGTTTCGTAAACAATTCGCGTTGCTTCTCGATAGCTTTTTACCTTAGAGGGTGATTAGATAAGCCTGGTAGAAAAGTAAGAAACAAACAAATGTTTTGTAAACAATTGATTTTACTGCTCGACATAGTTTCTTACCTTGGAGAGTGATTTGATATGTTCATTAAAAAAGCAAGAAGAAAATATGAAACACGAATATCGCTGTAACAAATTATTTTTAAAACCCATATTTTTCTATCTACTTTATTATAATTTAAATATCAGATTTCTTTTATTTCTTGCTTCCTTGTAAGTAAAAGAAAAATAAGGGAATACACTAGACTTAAACGAGTCAAATCTTTTAAAAGCTGGTTTGCCATGTTGTTGAAATCCGTTTCTATGCAGGACCAGGAGTTTACAGCTTTCCGTGTGAGAAAATGTTAAGTATTTTAAATCTGAAACAAATAACAAGGAACGTCTCAGATATGCGAAATTCCAGAAAAAAACACATAGGACATACATTGTATATTTTAATATGATCTATAGTTTTTGTGCAGTAAGTTTTTGCCTGTCTCTTTCGTTTTACCAGTTAAGAATAAAGAGCTCTTTAGAGATTTCTCTTTGAAAATTCAAAATATACATTTTATGTGGTCCTTTAGTCGTAATCGTTAGTCATTTTGAGATAATAAACATTTTAGAATTTTTGTTATTTATATTTTGGAGTAGGGAAATTTATTTATTTTTCAAAATCTTCATGTTGCACCCAGGAAGATACTAAACTTAAACACCAAGTTTGATATTTTAACACTTTTCACTTTTGAGTTATCGTGTTCACAGACACACAGATATTTTTCTTAAAATTCTGTTTTGGATACAGGGGACCTAAATCGTGTATTTCCATCGAAATCTCGGTATCGAATTTTTGGATGAAATGCAATATTTTCTCTCTACACTATCTGCATAGTCCGCGTAGAGAAAGTAATAAAAAGTTGCTTTTTGAGTAATAAAAGAACAATTTTGTTACAGTATTAATGTTTATTTATCTTGAACTTCATTAGTTTCTCCATCTATGGGTACAAATATGGTTTCTTTTAAGGGTCACTGGGAGTGAAATTTAGAACTTTAGATTCTGTAAAGGGTCACTGGGAGTGAAGTTTAGAACTTTAGATTCTGTAATCTCACTATGCTTGCAATGTTATTATGTGAATATGAATATCAAATATCACTCAATTAAAGAAATACTTATGGAGATATAAATTATTTCATTAATTCTATTATATAAATATGTTGGATAATCAAAATGTCCCACTTACTTCACTTGCCTCAAAATTAGACCATTGTTTCGGATTTACTAAATTCGCGCTTTGAACCACCAGAAAAACTTGAAACGGCGCTATTTCAATAACTTTTATTAGTAAACAATATTTTTATAGGTTGAGAACTTAGAAAAGCATGTTGAGAGTGGAAGTAGCCGTTGTTGCTTGATAGACTGCTTCCCCCTCCCTTGCCTGACAAGTCTTTCCTCCCTCCTCGTATTGCCCGCTACTCGTAATCTTCATTGCAGGCAGTGTTGCCAATTTAGCCATTTTATAGCTATTTTTAAAAAATTGCTAAAAAGATTTTGAGTTTAGCTATTAGCTATATTTTAACCACAAATTTCTTTTACATGCGCTATTTTGGTTTCCATTCATTTTAATACTATTTTTAGTGATTCGTGTGTTTCTATCCCACTGCGAATGACACACGTGTCAGTGACTGCACATTACATCATTGCAGGCGGTTAGCTGCTCATCTGAAACTGCAACTCAGTATTCGTGCTGTATTTCAAGAAGCGGATGAGGAATAAATAGTGACGCAAAGTGAAATATACGACTGAACGTAACATAATTAGTAAAGTAGTGCTAAGATAGCTACTGCAAACGAAGAGCGGATGAGGAAAATATACGGGTATTTTTTATTTTTCTTTAGCTATTTTTATTTGTAATTTTAACCACTTTTAGCTATGTTTTTAAGATGATTTCTTTTTATGCTGATAAGTTGGCAACACTGATTGCGGGGAGGAAAGTTTTTCACTGTGTATGCGCTTGCGCCTAGTGTAGGAAAAAAGTACGCAGCGAGTTCTCCCTACCGTGGCCACGCATGCGCAGAAGAGCATTATCTCCTTTGTTGTTACCAATAATATACCCCCGCCGCTGAATCCTTGCACTCGGGTGGTTTCACATAGGGTTGGCTAAGCTGCCTTTGAGGCGTTGCCAGAGTAACTAGTAAACAACAGCTGATTATAAATGTCTCTATCGTGTGTAAACGGTATACATAGTAAATGAGTGCCGATGAATAATGAAACTAATTCGTTATTATTGATATTAATTAAAAATAACAGTGATACTGTAACATATTTAGCACATATTACGTATTTATGACAATCTACAACAAATTAATGTAAAATAGCTTGTTACAATGAGAGAAAGGTATAACAAAGTGATTTTCACTGGTTTAGAATTTTAATGGCTCAATTCCATCCAAGTCTCCGTCGTCATCATTCTGGAAAGATAAGCGTCATTATCATCAACATCGTCGTCGTTACCAAGACATATCATTAGTGGTTCACATTCACTGATGATTCCGTGTAATTCCTGTGCCTTTCGTATTATTTTGTGAACGTGATTCACTTTCTTCCTCCATGAAGCCACGTCCAACCTCGCTACACCTTCCCACAAAAGTCTATCCAGCTCTATAATTATAAAAGTCTTGTTATGTTCCCTCACGTACAACAACACTATCAACAATAATAACAAATATACATAACGAATAATACGTAGCTTGCACAGAACAGCTCAACGCACATGTTAGGAATTCACAAACCGAGCGCGTGGTTGGAAATAACCACATATTGCAACGCTGCGGCATCTAGATTCCGTTGTCAGTCCGGCCGACCGGAATGCTGCGTTGTAATTGGTTCAGAAAGCCAAACGGGTAACGTTTTTCAACTATTTTTTTCTGGGGTACCAACTTAACTCCCAACTGTCAAGTGCAAGGATTAGCGGCGGGGATATAGTTTCTTTCAACATCAGCCGTGTGTAGGGCAAGAGTTGTATAGGTAAAGTCAGACCGAAAAATGTTATGCCATACGGAACCACGGACCACCCGCTGCTTTAAACACTGAACTACATTGCAAAAAGCCCATACGTCATTTCCCTTTTGCTAGAAATACTACACGTTTTTTGAAACTAAAACGTTGTCACTACACAGGAGAGCAAGCATTAAAACCACCGTAAACGTGTGAATTATTGCAGTTTTTTCAAATTGTAGAA
The DNA here is from genome assembly GCA_030762935.1 of Hymenopus coronatus. Taxonomy (NCBI): domain Eukaryota; kingdom Metazoa; phylum Arthropoda; class Insecta; order Mantodea; family Hymenopodidae; genus Hymenopus; species Hymenopus coronatus. Next base: position 81,279,971 of record CM060885.1, read on the forward strand.
ACAGGTTTCGTTGGCCCACAGCTTTTGTTTTTCTCTGACAAATCTTGGTTTCACTTAAATGGGCGTCTGAATACTCGCAACCGTCAGAAAAACCTGTGGTACTGGCTGGCATTTTCAAGAGATATGATTCTTGTTTGAGAGCCAAAGGTTTCCAGAACTATTACAAGGTAAGAATTTTAGTCCGCCTCTGCCCGCATAGTTTCCGGGCAATTCCTGACTCTCTCGCACATTATTAGAGTGCGCGCGAGTTGGTATCATTTGAAATAATGGCCATGTAGATTGATTAAACTTGAAAGCCTGGAACTTAAAGTACTTACAATACACATAGTAAGTCATCAACAGAATTTGAGGTCACCTTGTGGTTTACTAGGAAACAAAAAAGTCACTTGAGGAATTTAATGTCATATCACCATGCTTCAAGAGTAGCTCAGTGGTTACAGCAGACGGCTAGAGCCTGGGATATCTGTGGTTAAAATCCCGGTTATAGTATAGCATTTTTCGGTCATGCTCTGTCAAGAATCAATATAATTTTTAAGTATGTTAGAGATTTTATTTTATAAAATGAATATTCTTGCAATGTAAATACAATTTTTGAAAAATTAATTTTGGTGTTAGGTTAATCTTGCCTTTTGTAATATTACAACAGCTACTTCTGCACTTCAAAACTGGAACACGTAGATTTTGAAGTTAGAAAATGTAGTTTCGAGAAAAAAAAAAAACCCTGATTTATGAAACAGAATCCTAGGAATTAGATGAATTGTACGATCTTTGAATGTCCACAAAGTCGAAAGATAGAAAAGGACATTTAAATGTTGATTTTCTGTAGATCAGGCATGGCTTACAGTGCTCGGTAGGTGTGATAGCTTTTCCCCTAATTCCCTCTCTCTTCGCGACTATCAAAGCATTGTAACACGTTCATTTGAGTGTTGACATAGCACGTACTGGTGTAGTTCTCAAAACAAACAGTGATGGCTTCACCTTGTGCAAGGGCAGGCATGGCGAACAGTGCTCGGCGGGTGTGATAGCTTTTCCCCTAATTCCCTCTCTCTTCGCGACTATCAAAGCATTGTAACAGGTTCATTTGAGTGTTGACATAGCACGTACTGGTATAGTTCTCAAAACAAACAGTGATGGCTTCACCTTTTGTAAGGGCAGGCATGGCGAACAGTGCTCGGCGGGTGTGATAGCTTTTCCCCTAATTCCCTCTCTCTTCGCGACTATCAAAGCGTAGTAACAGGTTCATTTGAGTGTTGACATATCACATACTGGTGTAGTTCCCAAAACAAACAGTGATGGCTTCACCTTGTGCAAGGGCAGGCATGGCGAACAGTGCTCGACGGGTGTGATAGCTTTTCCCCTAATTCCCTCTCTCTTCGCGACTATCAAAGCGTAGTAACAGGTTCATTTGAGTGTTTTCATAGCACGTACTGGTGTATTTCCCAAAACAAACAGTGATGGTTTCACCTGCCACTTCAACCAATACTCCAAAACGAATCTTCAACAGCGAATGCGAAAGCAGGTACTTTTTCATTCTACAAGACAATAAGACCCTTTGCCTTATATGTTCACAAGAACTTTAATATCAGAATACACTTTGTGTCCAAACATAAAAATTCATATTCAGATGATAAATTATCGGGAGAGATAGACCAAAGTGCTCGACGAACTGAAGTCCAAAGCAAAATGTAGCCAAGGTCCTCTGTTGTAAATATCACTAGGGCTGTGCACGCTAGCTACAAAGTTGCTAGGGAAATGAAATGTTTTGCAGTAGGTGAATTTGTGAAGAAATGCCTACTAACGGCTGCAGAATAACTATGTACAGCTAGAGAGAACCGGTTCCATCTGGCGCGTGTGTATGCATGTATGTGCGCTAGTAGAAACTACACCTTGGGAGTACTGATCGCCATGCCTGCTATAGATGCTTTAAGTTTGTAACCACTTTTCATAAAGAAACAACTTATTTTTTTGACTGATCTAGGCAAACTTTAAATCCCAGTGACCTTATGATAAGAGAACTATCGATGCTATCATTCTAGAAGTATAACGTTGATTACTATCCATCTGCGGAATTTGGTGATATTCGTATACACTCTTGGACGACATTGGCGGCCACATCCTTGCCCCCATGACACAAGGCCCACTAGTTGACTCCCAGACACCAGTGTTCCTCCTGCGTCTGTCTGGCATTCATCACTATCTCCTTCAGGAATAATAGCGCACAACATACGAGGACTCAGCTCTTCTTTGTACATCTCTTTGCATGCTTCATATTTCAGAATATGTACTTTAACCTTCTGTAGTTGGTCTGCACATTCGCCATAATCCGACAAAGTGCCCCATCCAGTGTCCAGCGCTTCACCTTCAAAAATCACTCTCTTCACTAGGGAGATTTTGTGAGTCCCTTTGCCGAAACTGAACGGAATCACAACCTGAAATAATTAACCATTATCGTATTAGGCACATGTATACAATCAAACTGTTTTTACTTTCTCTATACGTACTATTTACATAGAGAAGGTATTGCAATCCATCCAAAAATTTCGTTACCGAGATTTCACCGGAAATATGTTTTAGGGTACTCTGTATAAAAAAAACATTTTCAGAAAAAGGTCCGTGTGTCCGCGTGTTTTGTGAATACGATAGCTCAAAAATGAAAAGTTGGTACTTAAGTTTAGTATCTTCCAGTATTGCGACACGAAGATTTTGAGAAAAAAACCCTTTACGTGGAATTTTTTTCGAAAATTGTGATTTTCTCAGAAATGACTCTAACAATGAAAATTGAATTTTCTGGGAATAGCCTCTGAAGAGTACTTTATTCTGGGTGAATTTTGCGGAATTTTACATAAGTTCAAAACCGTAAAGAGACAGACGAAAACTTTCCATAGAAAAACTGTAGAGTACGTTAAATCACCCATTTTATGTTATTTTAATTTTTTTCGTGAAGTTGATCCATTGGGTCCTGAAGTTCCAGATTTAGCCGAATGATTTTTTCGGTGGAGAGTAAATGTATTTTGCGGCAACACGATTTAAAGAACGTGAACGACACAAATGGAAAAATCTGCAGTAGCAGAACACTCTTTACTATTTGAACATGGCATCAGCTATAACAACACCGAAATTCTGTCTTGTTCCGTTAGCTACCATGCTCGTTTACGTAGGGAGGCAATAGAAATATACAAACATGGAAATGACTTTATTCGCAAGGAAGAAGCTATGCGTCTAAACAAGGCCTAGATACCTTGTTGGAAAGCAAACGAAATGGCAGAACTCGACGAGCAGTTGGCAGGCTGTGGGCAGCTCGACGGTGTGTTAATCGTGTTCCTATTCTTGCAAGAATTTCACCACGTAATGACGGGAATGTAGGGTTTGCAAGATGGCGGGTGAAAATTAGGTTGGGGAGTGAAGGAATTTAGCAAGTGTGTTCCTCAATGGTTGCCAGTCATGGTGCAATGGCTTATGTGCACGCTGGTGTAATTTTACAAAATATTTATTTTGGGGTTGAAATGTTGAAGTCCGAGCAACTCTTGAAGGATTGTAAGGAGCTTAGCCGTAGCAGCTGTTTTGGTGGTGCTCCTTCGTTGCCGGGGAAACCCGCAAGCTATGCGGGGAAACCGGTATCACCTGAAGCGGCGGTTTCTGGGATTATAATCCCTAAGAGACCTAACGAGGGCGCTCCGATGAATTTTATTGCCCGACGCCTAATCTCGTCCTCCAAGTATGGTAGAACAGTGCAGGAGTCTCGTAGGAAATCCTAGAGGCACAGAATAGATGGCCCGAAGGCATCTATCTGTACCCGCTGAAGTTACAGCAGACTGGAGTCTACCGCCATGCCCCAGATCTCACAGGCGTAGATTAGCAAGGCGACTATGAGAGCCCTCAAAAGGCGCAACTTAAGGGGAACCGGCATTGTGGATTTCAGCATCGGGTACAAGGAGGCCGCAGCCCCAGTGCCCCGACACCTCCTCTTCTCTAATGTGCTCCCCAAAAGTGACGCTCTTATCAAGCTTCATCCCCAAGTAGGTGATGGTGTTCGTCCATTCAATCCTTCTTCTGAGGTACGTGAATGAAGGGAAGTTTCCGGGAAAGCGGCACTAGGTGAAGAGGCTAGCGTGGCTTTTCTCCGGTTTTATAGACAACCGCCAACGCTCGCATCACTCTTGGAGGAGGCTGAGGTGTCTCTGAATGGAGTTGAAGTCTCTGCGTGGGTTTTGTTGGTATAGAATAACATGTCACCAGCTTATTGAGCTAGTTGACGTGCTGAAGTGTTGGAAGGTCGGCCACATAGTCGCTAAAAAGTTTAAACAAAATCAAACCAATGTACGCGGGCCAATCACAGCACAGAGAGTAATAGGCTCCGCCCAGAGGTCATATATTATAATAGCGCGCTCTCAACGGCAAAAATTCTACGACGTAAGTTCGGTAGCCCTTGAAGACCTTGCTCTCTGAGTCAAGGCGGACCTGGGGATATGAGGGACCCCCACTCTACCGCGACCTGGCAGGCCACAAACGGACCTTCTCTTGTATATAGCTAATAGGATGTAACAAAAGATTTTATTCCAGGTAAAGCAGCATTGGGCGTCGCCATTACTTGGTGGCGGACCACTAAGGAAGCCCACGCGCATCCAGTCAACTCTCTACATAATGACTACGTCCTTTATGTTACAAGGTTAACACCACCACATGAATAGCTTACACTAATAACTAAAGACTTTGCCAGACAGAGCAGCAGATGTTGTAGAAATAAAACTAGCTTAGAATAAATTCTAAATGTAATATTTAATTATGTCCTTATGTTACAGGGCTGCAGACACAAGAAAATACATTAACGACTACACCCGAAAGGGCAGCAAATGATATACTTACTGACCTTTTTGTTACAGGGCTGCATATATATCCACATGTAATATTTATGTAAATCCTCACCAGAAATTTCCAAGGGCGCAATCAGTGCTTCGGCCATGTTTGCCTGGCTCTCAATCTCTCCTGGCTATGGCCGGCAAACACACCCGCTCCATGAATCCGCAGGTGCAACTAGCGGTACTGCCGCATTCCTACATTCTAATTCTCTCCGATGGTGTGGTTGTTAGTGGGTATTGCCAGTTTATGGCGACCCCCACACTTGGTAGAGCTACCCCTCTGTCACCTGTAGATTGGGTTTTTCCAATCCACTCGAAAAAAAAATAATTTGAGCTCTGACCAGACACCGGATCACCTGTTAGATGCCAAGTGCAGCCCTTGGGGAAACATCGGGAACTTCAATACACTATAGCCACGGCCTACAAGCCCGGAAAATAGTTTCTTGTTCAAGACGCCGGTCTCAGCGGCCGGTTATATTTATAGATACTTATGATAGAGTATCTATAAATATAACTAAACAAAGCACTAAGGAAGTCCGGAAAGATGACACTAGATAGCAGGCATAACAAGTGGATTTTACTTTCTGTATACGTACTAAGTACATAGTGTAAAGAGAAGGTATTGCACTCCACCCAAAAATTCGATACCGAGAATTCACCAGATATATATGTTTTAGGGCCCCCTGTATCCAAAAAAAGCATTTTCAGAAAAAGGTCCGTGTGTTCGCGTGTCTTTGAACACGACAACTCAAAAAAAAATACCAAACTTGGGATTTAAGTTAAGTATCCTCCAGGGATGCGACACGAAGATTTTGAAAAAAATCCTCCCACCCCAAGCTAACCTTGAATTTCTCAAAAATAGCTCTAATGATTTTGATTAAAATATCGTATATTAAAATGTTTACATGACAAATAAAATGTACATTTTGAATTTTCTGGGAATAGCCTCTGAAGCTTACTTTCTTCTGGATGAAATTTACGGAATTTTGCATTACTGTTAAACCGTAACAGATAGATAAAAACTTACTACAAAAAAAATGCAGAACAGGTTAAAACACACAATTTAGGTTATATGCTTTTTTTCATGGAGTTGATCGTTTTTTTAGACATTCCTTGTCAATTGTTTTCAGCTTTAAAATACCTAGTCAACTCCTATCCATACAAACAAAGTAACTTCAGTCACATAGCAACCAGCTTTTGACTTTCACTTAAAACCTATGGCACTGCCTTATTTCGTTTTTACATACAAGGAAGCAAATAATAAGACTATTTCTGCTAATTTTTCCTCAATTAGCATGAAGTAAATAGAAGCATAAGATTTTTAACAATAATTTGTTGCAGAGATATAGAGAAAGACATGTGAATGGAACACCTCAGGTTTTTTTTTATTTTTCGCTTTCAGCAATGTTGTAGCACACGCGCATTTCATTGGCCAAATCGTTGAAATCATATTGGAAGAAATTTGACAAGAAAAGTTGTGAACTTCTAATTACTCCTGGAAAGCAATATCTTTGACAAATATTTGGTCGTGTGCAAGAAGCTTTAGGTTGTTCATGTTCATTAGTGTCTATTGGGAACACGTACCTTAATCAGAGAGATGTCATAGTCATTAGTTTTGGAAGAGTACTTGTGATGCGTGACAATCTTGTCTATCTCATGGATGGTTCCGCCTTTCGTTTTGAAGCTGGATCCTGTGCGCAAAATCAGATCACGTTTCGGGTGCCTTAGAAAAAGGATTAAAAAGCACAAATTAAGGCATTAAATGTTTGCTCTTGATAAAACATAGCACTCAAAATTTGACACCATTATTCTTAGCTGTTTTTCGAATCTTGTAAGAGATATGGATTAATTCATTTTATTAGTTTTTCCTTTCTCTATACGTACTATGTACATAGTGTATAGAGCAGATATTGTATTCCACCCAAAAATGGATACCAAGATCTCACCGGAACTACATGTTTTAGGACACCCTGAATCCAAAGAAAAGCATTTTCAGAAAAAGGTCCGTGTTGTTGTGTGTATGTCTGTGTGTGCGTGTGTCTGTGGACAGCATAGCTTAAAAACGAAAAGACCGTTAAATACTAAACTTGGCATTTAGTTTTAGTATCTTCCAAGGGGGACACGAAGATTTTAGAGAAAATCCCCCCACCCGCAACTACTCCTTACACGGACAATTTTTCGAAACTTCTGATTTTCTAAAAAATTGTTCTATTTGATTAAAAGCCGGTATATTAAAGATATTTACACACCAAATAAAATGTATATCTTGAATATTCTGGGAATAGACTGAAGAACTCTTTATACTGGATGAATTTTGCTAAATTTTGCTTAACTGCTAAAAGGTAAGAAAAACTTTACCTCATAGAAAATGCTGATCTGATCAAAACACACAATATAAGTCCTTTACCATTTTGTTGTGAATGTAACAGTTTCCGAGATATTCCTTGTTTTTGGTTTCAGTTGTGAGTACTTATACTTTTCTCTGATAGCAAGTGTCCGTTTTTCTTTTGTTCTACTCCTGGCCAAGCAATGAAAATCGAATAACGACAGCTTTTAAAACATTTGAATGTCGGTTTAGCCTAATGTATTCCTTATTTTCTTTCTACTTACAAGAAACTAAGTAGTAAGAACATTCTACTAATGATTAACTCGATTAGCAAGGTCTAGAAAGAAGAAGAATCTTATGTAAGAGCTAGAGGAAGTCATTTGAGTGTAACACATCAGATTTTTTTAGTTTGTAGGTACTAACTATAAGTGCCAATACCCCCGATATGACCTTAGACGTTCCAGGGGGATATAAAAATGAAACAATAAAAAAAACAGATGTGTTACATTCACATGACTTTCCTTATACATCTGCAAAAATCTATTGTTAAAAAGCTTATGCTTCTATTTACTTCATGCTAATTGAGAAAAACTTAGCAGAATTGGTCTTTTTGCTTGCATTATAAGTAGAAGCGAAATAATTGAGTACCATCGGTTAAAGTGAAAGCCAAAAGCTGGTTGCTATGTGACTGAAGTTCCTTTTTTGTATGGACACGAGTTGACAAATTCCTGTATGAGAAAAGTATATTTTATAAAGCTGAAACCAAAAACAAGGAATATCTCAAAAACGACCAATTCTAAGAAAAAATGTATATAACATAAATTGTGTGTTGTTAAATTTTTTATAGTAAGTTTTTGTCCATGTCTTACGGTTTAGCAGTTATGCAAAATTCCATAACATTCCTCCAGAATAAAGTAGTCTTAGGAGGTTATTCCCAAAAAATTCAAGATATACATTTTATTTATCAGGTAAATATCTTTAGTATACGATATTTTAATCAAAATCGTCACAGCCATTTTTTATGAAATCAAAAGTTTCGAAAAAAGTTCCATGTAAAGGGTAGTTAGGCTTTTCTTGAAAATTTTTGTGTCGCATCCTTGGAAGATGCCAAACTTAAATATCAAGTTAGATATTTAAGGGTCTTTTCGTTTTCGAGGTATGGTGTCCACACACACACACACATACACACACACACACACACACACACACGGACATGCTGTTTTTGGATTCAGAGGGTCTGAAAGCATGTATTTCCGGTGAAATCTGGGCATTACAATATCTTCTCTATACACTATGTACATAGTACGTGTAGAGAAAGTAAAAGTTAGTATTTACTTACCCAATAGCGCAACCTGCAGTAGTGATAGCTATGGACTTATGGATTATTGCTGCAGTACAGATGAAACTTCCACCTTCAACTTCCAAAGCAGCCTGAAAAACGTAAAATATAGAAAATAAAAATCTGATGTGTTCCATTCACATGTCTTTCTCTAGCTACTCTACAAACAAACTTCTTACAAAAGATAATTCTTCTTTCAACACCACGCTAATTAGTAGCCTGGAGCTAAGGGAATGCACGGAGCTTAAGTGATAGTCAAATGTTTTAAAAACTGTCGCTAAGCGATTGTCATTGCAAATCTTGACTTGGCCAGGAGTGGAACAAAAGAAAAAAGGACACTCCTCTCTGAGTAAAGTGTAAGTACTTCACAACTAAAACTAATAACAAAGAATACCTCGAAAATGGTAAGCTCCACAAAAAAAAAAAAAAAAAAAAAATATGACATAACTTGTGTATTTTAACTGTACCTACATTTTCGTATAATAAGTCTTTGTTTATCTCTTACGGTTTACTAGTTATGCTAAATTAATCAAAATTCATCCAGAATAAACAGATATTTAGAAGGTATTCCCAGAAAATTCAAGATATATATTTTGTTTGTGATAGAAATGGTGTTAATATGTGGTATTTCAATCAAAATCCGCAGAGCCATTTTCAAGAAAACAAAATTTTGGAAAATGTTTCCATGTAAAGGGTGGTTAGGGTTGTAGGGATTTTCTTTAAAATCTTCTTGTCGCATTCTTGGAAGATAACAAACTTAAATACCAAATATTTAGTTAGACCAATCGCCTTTCACCTAGACGGCCCGGGTTCGATCCCAAACGACCGCATGTGAGATTTGTGGTGGACAAAGCGGCGCCGGGGCTTGTCTTCTCCGGGTTCTCCGGTTTCCCCCGCTATCGCATTCCACCGATCTCCATTTTCATTCATGTATCACCAGCGTCTTCGCCTGCGGTGCTATAATTATTTAAAGCGGGCGTTAAACACTACAAAAAAAAAAAAAAAAAAAACACGCCCGCGGACCTGTTTCTGAAAATGCTTTTTTGGATTGAGAGGGGCTAGAGAAAGTAAAAATGTGATGTGTTTCATTCACATGACTTTCTCTATATCTCTGCAATAGGTTATTTTCTTCATGGTAATCGAGAAAAAAATTAATGGAAATCGTCTTATTCCTTTCTTCCTTGTAAGTAGAAGGGAAACAAAGGAGTACCTACCATAGACTAAAGCGATAGTCAAATCCATTAAGATAATGCATCTGTGTAGTTTGGAAAATCCAGGGCATGTAAGAAGAATGTTACCAGCTAGTATACACACTAATAGAAATAGCTTTGCAACTTTTCAAAATTCTAGCTCACATGATTCTTAAGATAATAGTTTTACATCATCTACGTACATAGTGTATAGAGAAGGTATTGCATTCCACCCAAAAATTCGATACCAAGATTTCACCGGAAATACATGTTTTGGGTCCCCCTGAATAAAAGAAAAAAAAGAATTTTTACAAAAAAGTTCGGGTGTGTGTGCGCGTGTGTGTCTGTGTGTCTGTGGACAGCATAGCTCAAAAACGAAATGACCGTTGAATACCAAACCTGATATTTAAGTTTGGTTTCTCTCAAGGATGCAACATGAAGATTTTCAAGAAAATTCCCTCACCCCAAACTACCCTTTACACGGAACCTTTTTCCAAAATGTTGGTTTTCTTAAGTATGGCTCTAAAGATTTTGATTAAAATAGCGTATATTAAAGATATTTACCTGACAAATAATATGTACATCTTTCATTTTCCGGGAATAGCTTCTGAAGACTTCTTACGAAATTTTGCATAACTGCTAAACCGTAAGAAATGGACAAGAGCTTACCACACAAAAAATGCGGAGCACATTAAAACACACAATTTATGTTATATTAATGTTTTCGTGGTTGTAATCGTTTTTGAGATATACCTTTTTTTTTTTTTGGTTTCAGGTTTGAAAACATTTTCTGATAGAGGAATTTGCCAACTCGTGTAACCAAGGAGCAACTTCAACAGCTGCTACGGCTAAGCTTCTAAGAGCTGAGTGGACATCACATTTTCAACCTCATAGTAAATAAACATATTTTTAAATAAATTACACCAGCAGTGCTCAAGGGTCGTTGCACCGTAACAGGCGGATGTTGAGAAGCAATCTTGCTACCTCACTTCACTTCCCAACCTCCTTTACGCCTATCATTCTTCAAACTCCACATTCCCGTCAGTACGTGTTTGAATTCTAGGATGAATAGTTACACGTCTAACACCCTCAGCCTGCCAACTGCTCGTGGTGCTATGCGGAAACTCGGAACTAGCTGCATTGTCGTTGAGTTGGAAAGCAGTCCTCCGGAGAACTCTGAAAGAACATCCTCTTGTTGGGCGAATCTAGCGTATAAATTTTGAGCCCGGCGCCTAATCACATCCTACGCCGAAGATCCATGTAATCTCATTGGAAAGCGACGACATACAATATAGCTGGACAGGAATCATCTATTCTGTATTCGCTGTAAACAGAGAAGCCAGGTGTCTGCTGCCTAGTTCCACACCTAGCAGCCATAAAGGTAATTTGGTCCTTAATATACATATGAACGAGCAGTATGGCTTGGGAGGTAGCGATCTTTCCCGCATTCGATAGGTCCTGGTTTCAAATCCCTTGGGTCGAAAGTTTTGGTTGGGCTCGTTTTCCCTCTTTTCCTTCAGTCGCCAAGATGCATACTACGACCCCAAGTAGAACCTTCAGTCTAGAACAATAGCAAAACTGAAAACAGGTGCCAATTGCGACTGCGCAGCATTGTACACACAGATAATGCAAGGAAATTTGACACACTCCTAACCCCATCTGCTGATCCAAGTTGTAAGAATGGTGTGCGGAGATAAGCGTTTAGAAGGTTAGCAGCACTTTGCTATCTGACTACAGGTGGTAGTACCTGACTACTTGGAGTCACCCTCCGTGGTGTAATGGCTACCATGCTGACTTCATACACTTAAGGTCGCGAGTTCAAACCCGGCAGAGGACGATGTTCCCTTCGGAAGGGAACTAAAGCCCCGAGTCGTAGATTTACGGCACGTAAAAGAACTTCAAACCTGACAGACAGGCCTCTGAGCAACATTAAGCATCTTTCACGCCTAGTATAGAATGGAACGCTGAGAATCACAGCAGTTAAAGAGCGTCCATAAATAAAACTACATGTCATTGACTGCTTGGAGACACCCGAAGCTCGTATGGCACAAGGATAATACCTTAAAGTTTGCTGCCTACACATACGTAAAACGAAGTATGTAGCAAATGTTGAAATGAGTGGCGGGGGAAACCCTGGGACCAGAAGAAAACCCACTCAGACGCCGCTTCGTCCACCATAAATCCCTCATGCATTTGCTTGGGATCGATTTTGAGCAGCCTAGGTGGGTGTTGAGCCATGGCGCTGTTCATGCTCCAATACTATTATTAATAATAATAAGAAGAAGAAGAAGAAGAAGAAAGAAGAAGAAGAAGTTACTATACTATGAACGTAAATTAAAATATGCATTATATTTTAAGGTAATAAATACACTGAGCAGCAAAAAAAAAAAAAAAAAAAAATTAATAGAAGAGCTACCCAACTGAAAACAACTTCAGGTTTCGAATTAAACATTAAATCAAATTGTTTGTATTTTTGTTTTTCTTCTGGTTTTGCGACTTCGGTAGAGTATGTCGTCATCCTTTAAGCGACGTGGCACACTCCGGATTATCCTTACAATATTTTCTTCAGCAATATTTTCCCATTTTTCCTCCAGAGCAGCTGGAATTTAAGTTATGGTTTCTGGAACAGTTCTTCTTTGGCAAATCCCCTCATGAGAATGTGCCAAACATGTTCAAAAGGATTGAAGCCGGGACTTCGTGCTGGCCATTCCATAACATTGATGTCTAATTGATTAAGTGTAATGAAAACTTCATGAGCGATGTGAGCATTTTCGTGCCTTACAATAAAATGGTCACCAACAAATGGTACATATGGTATGACCTTTTCATGGATACGTTCTTCTATGTACCTACATGGTACCGTTGTGTATACAATCAAGCTCCGTGTGGTTTGCGACAGAAACTCCAGCCCAGGCCACAAACGAACCTCCACCGAAGGGCACTATTGTTTGTAAAACCGGTGTCCCACGGTCAAATATTTTGGTCCAATACTCTTCAAACTACAAATTGGATCGTGGGACATCGCATAATTTCATTGTATACAATTTCCGTCCTATTTTTAGTGCATTTCTAGTTTGCTACAACAGCATAGAATGGTTTCTAATTTTTGGTCCAAACGTATGAAATCAACCAATGAGCGATCTGGTGGTAATAACATAATAAGATGGCAGCTAGCGCTGGGTCTTCCTTCCCGCCAACGTGATTGTTTGTGTGAAACTTTCTGTATCTTTTTCTTAAACCTTTGTAAACGTTTTCCTAAATAATAGGGCTATAGTAGCTGAGAGATGTTTGAAATACACTTTTTTATACGGCAGAGATTTATGAAATAATGACTCGGGTATTTAAAACCTCTCCAAATGCATTTTATCGCATCCATTTGTACCTAAGCTTCTTTTCTCATGAAAAATATAAAACCGATACCGTTGATTTGCTGGTAAGGACTGCCTCATATTTTTCTCTTGACGAGTGATTTTTGCCTCAACTAAGGAAGGCAAAATTTCATCCATTCTAAGGAAGTTAAAATAATTTACAAGGTCAGAAAAGAGTTAATTTTGCAGCATATATAGTGCACCACTTCCTTAGCCTGCATTCCTACGTTCCAGCCCTGGTCTAGTCCACCTCTGTTGGTGTTTTCTTTATAGTATAATATGCTCTTGCAATGGCTACATAAATTAAGCTTGTGACTGCGAACGTAAACAATTGTGGATCAGCAACCTCCACCATTTTCTATCAGCTCTTCATGTGAGATATATTTGGACCAACATACATTCCCATGGGAATGGAATGGAGAAATTGTACACAAAGTTCACGTTGTATAATAAATGTTGGACCAAATTTTGACCGTGGGACATCTGCTTAATACAGCTTCCGTGTTGCGCTCCCCTCGTCTTCTCCATACACGTAGTTTGACCATCAGAAGATTACAGTGTAAAATGGGACTTATCCGTAAACAAGTCTTCCATGGAACAATTGATGTGTTGACGTGCAAACTCTATGCTGCAGGAGAAAATAAATGTGGAAGACCTTCTTATAACAATCATGTACTCAGAGCCTTCTTCTTACCCTACTGGCGGACACCTTTATATCTCGGAAATCTGCTAATCGACGAGCAGCAACTGTTGCAGACAACTAGGGATTTCCTAGAGTGTTGAGGATGACACATTTGTCATCTCGTTTGCTTGTAGACTTTCTACAAAAAATTACGATCAATTTTAAAAGGATTAAAAAATACTGAAGTATCCGAAATTTGTTGATGCTCAGTGCATATGTGCCTCTACCAACCTGATATGGGAAATCTGTTATGTTAGCAGACTCTCCACCCGTTTGACACTCAGGAACGTCAGATATGTTGTGTGATGCTGTAAAGGAATAACGTAATATTAGTGTCATCAAGACATTGTTACCAAATTAACGAAAAACCAAAACAAAATAGAGAATAATGCTCAACTGACCAAAAAGAAATTCTGATGTGTTTCATTCGCATGACTTTCTCTACATCTCAGTAACAATTCTTTTGGATAGGTAGAGTCAGACAGAGTAATTCAATGCCATAGCCCAGATTTGAACCACGGATACCCCGATATGTAGCCAGTTGTTCTGCCACTGAGCTACCATGGCAACCTGCCGGCATATCATTGAATTTCTCAACTGACTCGCATGTTTCCCGGTAAACCACAGAGATTTCAACCCCAATGGCGACTTACAATGCTCTAAGTACTTTAGACCATGAATTCGTAGTATAGCTAACTATTATGGTGATCACCTTGTGGTTTACCGCGAAACATGCCAGTTAGTTGAGAAATTCAATGCTATGACGACATGTGGCAGAGCAATCGGCTAGACACCGGGAGATCCGTGGTTCAAATCCCGGCTATGGCATTGAATTGTTCAGTCTGACTCTACCTATCCAACTCCTGTCCTACACACGGCTTGTGTGAAAAAAACAATTAACCCAATACCAAACATATGATTTTTTTAAAAAAAAAAACTTATTCTTCTAAGGACTTTATCCTAATGGAGATAAACACCAACAGAAACAGACCTATTACTTCCTTACAATTAGAAGGGAAATAAGAGAATACAGTACGCTAACCGATAGTCAAATGTTTTAAAATGTGGTTGCTGTGGAATTAAAATCCGTTTCTCTATGTTGCCAAGCGTTGACAAGTTCCCGTATGAAAAATGGTATTTTAGAGCTAAAAACTATTGCAAGAAATATTTAGAAACGCTCAGCTCTATCAAAAAACGTGAGATATAAATTATTTGCTTTAACGAGGTGTAAGTTTTTGTGTATCCCTTACAGTTTATCAGTTGTGAAAACTTCAGCAAAATTCACCCATAATAAAGACGTCTTCAGAGGCTATTCCCAGAAAATTAAATATATACCTACCTTCTATCTGTCTTCTAAATTTCTTTAATATACGATACTTTATTCAAGATCAGAAGAGCTAATTTTTATAAAATCAACATTGTAGGAAATTTTTCATAAAATAGTTTGGGGTGGGGAAATTTTCTTGAAAACCTTTGTGTCGTATCCTCGGAAAATACTTATTTTAAATACCAGCTTTAATATTTAACCAAGTTTTCGTTTTTCAGCTATTCTGCCACAGACACACACTCAAACACACACACACACACACACACACATACACACACCCACACTGATAGAAACACACACTCACACAAGAATATATTTCTCGTTTTAGGGATCCCAAAACGTACATTTCCGGTATCGAGTTTGTCGGTGCAATACAGTACCTTCTCTACATTACACATGCACATAGTACGTGTAGAGAAAGTAAAAATTCGGCCGTGTTCCATTCAATTTAGTTTCTGTAAATCTCACTCACAAATAGTTTTTATTAGGTTTATTCTTCTATCTATTGATCGATATAAACATAAAAAGAAAGATCATATTACTTAGTGCCTTCTAAGTAACAGCGAAATAAGGGAATACACTGGGCTAAACCGACCGTCACATTTTTACTTTCTCTGCACTACTATGCGCATAGTGTATAGAGTAAGTATTGTAATGCGCCCAAAAATTCGATATCGATATTTCACCGGAAATACATGTTTTGGGAACCCCCGAATCCAACAAAAAATAATTTTTAGAAAAAGGTCGATAAGTGTCTATGGGCAGCATAGCTCAAAAATAAAAAGACCGTTAAATACCAAACTTGGTATTTATGTATGGTTTCTGCTAAGGATGCGGCAATAACATTTTCTAGATAGTCCCGCAACCCAAAATTACCTTTTACTTGGGACATTTTTCAAAAATGATAATTTTCTCATAAATGGCTCTAACGATTTTGATTAAAGTATTTTAAGTATAAGATATTTTAATCACAACGGAAGTGTATATCTCTTATTTTCTGGGAATAGCCTCTGAAGACCTCTTCATTCTGCATTACTTTTATACAGAGTGTTTCAAAACGACACCAAACGAAGATGTGGACCTTGTTGGTCATACTGTACGTGATACGTGAATACAATATTCGGCACATACAAAAACTGCCATAAATTTATCATGGATTAGTCAGAGGTACATAACCAGATGGCACGTGCCTGGACCACTCCAAGAGAGATGCCTGTTGGTAGCGTAGGTCCCAGTCGCGTGGTATAGGTGGTTTGATACACACGCCGGCGCGGCACAGGCCACCTTAGTAATGGAAAACATAGCTTGTGGGAGTGGCGTATGACAACCGTTGTTCCTTCGCTGCCTAATCCCAAACTGTGCGATTTTAAACACACATAAAGCTTTAAATAGAAGAGTTTGAAAGTTGTGACATCAAGTTTCCGACAAGTCAATGTGCAAGCTAATCGACTGTTATCTTCATTTGGTGTTGTTTTAAAATGTGTCTATTTGTATAATTCCCGAAGCCTAAGAGATGTACAAAAACTGTAGTTCTCATTAAAGCGCACCCATCTATGTCATATATATTTTTGGTTCAGTTACATGTTTTCAAGATATTCCGAATTATTGATTTAAATTTTTAGCCACTAAACTTCTCTAAAGAGGGAAGACTTTTTTTGTCGTTTCTCGTTTTTCTCCTAGCAAGCAAAGGAGATTGGAATTTCAATTGATTCACAATAGCTTTTACATTCTTTGCCGCGTACTATCTACATAGTAGGTAGAGAAGGTAATGTATTCCTCTCAAAAGTGCAATGTCGAAGTTTTAATGGACATGTATGATTTGACGTGCGTGTGTGTGTATGTGTGTGAGTGTGTGTGTATTTGTATCTAAGTATAGTACGAGAACAGTTTTTTTTTTCAACCTCCGATAGGCTATAAATAAAAGACAAGTTCATAGAAAACAATTATTTTATTACTAAAAATGTTGCATACTTATGGTTTCTTTTCAACATAATGACTGAAAAGATTGAGACATGTATCGTACCTATGCACAAGCTTTGCAATACCGCTTCAAAAATGTTGCCGCCAATGATTTCAAATGAACATTAACATTGTTTTTAGGATCTTCGTTGGTTTGAAAGTGCTGCCCTCCTAGCCACGTCTTCAGTTCAGGGTAGAGGTGAAAATCGCAGGGTGCCAGGCCAGGACTGTACGGCGGATGATCGAAAGTGCTTCATTGAAATTGTTCAAGGAGCCGATGGGTTGTGCCAGAAGTGTGTGGACGAGCGTTGTCATGGATCAACACAATTCCTGAAGTCAGCATTCCTCTTCGTTTGTTTTGAATGGCTCTCCGCAAACGTCGTAAAGTACGAAGATCTTCAAAACAACGTCAATGTTCATTTGAAATCATTGGCGGCAACATTTTTGAAGCGGGTATTGCAAAGCTTGTGCACAGGTACGATAAATGTCTCAATCTTTTCGGTGATTAGATATGTTGAAAAGTAACCATAAGTGTACAAAACTTTTAGTAATAAAATAAAGATTTTCTATGAATTTGTCTTTTATTTGTAGCCTATCGGAGGTTGAAAAAATGCGGCCTTGGTATATCTGAAAAAACATAAGTCAATTATGAACCAAACTTAAATTCAGTGTCCCTCTGGGATGCGACGCGAAGAATTTCAAGGAAAGTCCCCCCCCCCCTTTCTATAAAACTATTCTTAATATGGACACTTTTCTGAAAACTTGATTCTCTGAAAACTATCTGTAACAAATTTTTACTTTCTCTATACGTTCTATGTACATAGTGTATAGAGAAAGTATTGCACTCCTCCAATAAATTCGATACCGAGATTTCACCGGAAGTATATGTTTTAGGATCCCCAATATCCAAAAAAAAAAAAAACATTTTCACAAAAAAGCATTTGTGTGTGTGTGTGTGTCCGTGTGTCAGTGTGGACATTTTTGTAAAAATACTTTTTTGTATTTAAGGGATCACAAAACATGTATTTCCAGTGAAATCTTGGTATCGAATTTTTGGATGCAATACAATATCTTCTCTATACACTATATACATAATACGTGTAGAGAAAGTAAAAACATTCTTGTTAGTTTTATAAGTGCAACTTGCTGTCGAAGTTGCTCCGTCTCTTAATGTGGAGATATTCCTTAGTGGTTAAAAGAGTTGCGGAACTCAACGGGCTATTTCAAGTTAACACATTGAAGCCCAGGCGTTTCCTTAGTTGGAGCACCAAGAAACCCAGGGTTTTTACGCCTACTTTGAGTTATTATTTACAGTACATCAAAAAGTATTGGGACGATCTAAAAGTATGGCATTCAAGGATGTCTCAACAAGTAACAAAATAGTCGTAACTTCCGTATTAATATCTCATTTTAAATTTGCAACAATGATAAAACATGTATTTCAAAAAATATGCCTAGAGCTGCTTACACTATATTTATTGAAAGTTGGAAACGCGCTCCCTCAGAATCGGAGTTTTGCAGACCTTCATTTCTATATTGAATTTGTGCTCCAGTTCACAGAAATCGAGGAAATTGTAGCATTTTAACATTTAAGGAAACAAAATGTAACAAACAGATCAAAGAACACACCTCGACTCTCTCCGCTGATAGTCAATATCTGCACACTTGACCACCTAGAATAAAAACTGCTGCTAGAAGTAATACTTACCAACGTTGTAGAAACAAATAAACAGGAAAACAAAACCGACAGTCATTTTGTTGAACTCGTGTTCCTAAGTTCCACTAATAACTGTATCGGTTTTGAAGTCCGAAATGAAAAGTTATATTTTGAGTTATGCAACTTCCAAATTGATCTGTATTATTTGAATGTTTCAACTGTTTTACTTGGACGGAAAGCATTCCTTGGGGTTTTAATTACAGGTCATTAGTGTAATACGACATTTGTGGGTGGAACGTAAATTATAATGTGGTATACAAGGAAAGATTAGCAGATGTTTAGTGCTGTTTTATTGCTTCACAAAACATCACTCACACATAAAGTCCAAATTAAGTTATTATACAATTACATACTGTACAGGCTGACCTAAAATTTGGCTTACACTCCTAATATTCCTGTGTGGAGAGCTGCTTTAGAAATACCCATCAATGAAAATTGATCAAAAAGTGTAAAAATGCTGGGTTTTTTTCCTAATCAAATAATATAATGCTTTAGTTCGATTTCCTGTTGCTTTTATTACCATGCGGCGCTTTAAACCGTGTCACGTGACGACTTAAGTGGATGACTGTAAGTGGGTGTGGTGCTTTAAGCTTTAAGCTTTTCACTATGGAGAAAAATTAGTAAAAATCCGAAATTTGGTTTGGACCAATAACATTTGGCCTTAAATATGTCTATTTCAAGTTGGAAATACATAATATGCACTAATAACTAAACAAAGTGAGTGTAGTAAGCTGTTTTAAAATTTACAAAACAGGTCGCACACCCAGTGCTTCTACCTGCCCCGTCATTATTATTATTATTATTATTATTATTATTATTATTATTATTATTATTATTATTATACATTTTTTGTCACTGTTTTGTTGTGGTGTTACAATTGTGTGTGTATAAATTTCTCGCACTCTTTTCATTTTTTGTTTTTTAAAATTGCTTATTGTTTTGTGTATTGCAAAAACATGTACGGTCTGTGAACTCGTGCGATTGATAAAGATCAATGTATGAAGTCGCGTTCCAGAAGGTTCTGGTTACGGAGAACTTCCTGATCTTGTTTACGCACGGTCTCCAACTGCGATGTTTCACATTCCAGCTCTCGCGGACGCGTGCCTCAAGAAAAGGTCCCACGCGTGGACGGCATTGTCACAATAACTTAAGGGTACTCTGAACTGGTAAAAAATAACATTTTTAGTTTTAGACGCTAAAAACACCTCTATTATTTCTAGTTTCAGAAAATATATACTTTTGGGGGGTTATGCTGATTGTAATCCATTTAAGTATAATTTAAGGCTGTTATGCAATACCCCTTTTAGAACATTTGTATATTTAAATTCAGTTTTTTCAAATCAGCATTTTTGGATACTTATGTATCTTTTTCTCAGAAAGTATGAAAGCTAGAAAGCTGGAACTTTCAGCACATATATAACACAAACTTGAACTTACTGAAGCACATTCGCGATGTTATAGTATATATTGAGCATTTTAGGAAAGCAACAACATTGCAAATTTTCCACATTTTTACTTTTTTGAATTTGTAAATATAGTTCTGTTTCATTTTCCATCGAAATTGTGTCACAGCTAAATAATTGAGATTCAGAAGATAGCTGTTTATACTAAGAACAAACATGCAAAAGTGTGATTATGTATTGCTAGTAGTATTAGAGAAAAAGGTACATCAATTCACATGTTTTAAGACTAGCTTTTATTACTTTTCTGCTGTGTGAATTACTTTTTATAGACTCAATCACATAAGCTATTAATGTGAACACCACTTGAAATAATGATCATGATTTATAGAATAATTCATACAAATTTCTGGAAAAACAATTAAATACTTTAAGTGCAGTGGTAATTAAACTGATTTAAGATGAAATTTGCGTACGTTCGGAACACCCTGTCACCTTGAAGGTGCCGAGGAAGATCTTCTTTACATTGTGGCATCAGATTTACAAATATGGACTGGCAAGAAGATTAGATTTGACCTCTAAGGGTACAAAATAGCGTGGTTTTAAGGCTTTAACAATTTGTGAAAAGTAACCTCTGGCATATCAGGAAGCCCCTAATGAATTTTTATATAAATGTTGTGGCATCTACAATAACAGTCTGCATTTCTCCTGGTGAAAAGTTTATGTTTTTTTTTTTTTTAAAAAATGTAGTTTTAAAACATTTTATGTGTTCCAATCACACGCCTTTCTCTACTTCTCTGCAACAAAGAATTGTTAAAGAGCTTATGCTTCTATTTACTTCATGCTAATCGAGAAGAAAATTAGCAGAAATAGTCTTATTACTTCCTTCCTTGTAAATACAACAGAAAAGGGGAGTACTACTTGCCGATTTCACTGCATAGGTACTCTTTAGGAGCAGCATATTCAACGAAAAATTTAAAAAAAGGAGGAGTTGCATATTTGTAAGACACGATGTACCCTATAAAGTCATTAATCTAAACAAGTTTGGCTTTGAGCTAGACTAAAACGAGAAATGATAATTTGTGGTGACATAAATATTGATTATCTTATACCTAGTCTCCGAAAGGACCAACTCAACTCTATATTTTTTACATATAACATGTCACACACAGTACATTTTCCTACAAGAATTCAGGGTAGCTCCTCTTCAGCAATAGATAACATATTCATGAATATAGATAGAATTAAAACTTAAATAACCTTACCATTTGCAAATGGCCTTTCAGATCATGAGGCACAAATACTTCTCATTAAAGAGATAAACTTAAAGTTAAAACCAATCTATAAATATTGTAGAACACGAAAAGTAGATAGAAGCTCCCTCACATTGTTTAAGTATGCCCTTCAACAAGAATCATGGACTGAAATCTATGAAATAAATGGAATAAATGACAAGTTCAATCATTTGCTACAACATTTCAACTCTCATTTTGTAGCATGCTTTCCAGTCAAATATTGTAAAATATATAATCAGAAGGAAAATAGCACCTGGATTACAACAGGCATTAAAACTTCTTGCAAACATAAGCGAAAATTATACCAAGAATTGAAACATAATAAGACCCCATACTTAGAATGTCACTACAAAAAGTACTGTAAAATTCTAAAAGAAACAATAAAATCTGCTAAAATATTGCATTTTAATAAAGAGATATACAATTCTAATAATAAAATAAAAAATATCTGGAATATAATAAAAAGGGAAACAGGTAAGAGCTCTCAAGAAAGCCCCTCAATTGATTTGAATTCCGGTAATCAAAAAATTGATGATCCTCAAAATGTCGCACATATTTTCAACAATTTCTTTTTGAATGTAACAGACAAATTAAAAATAAACTATGCATGTAAAGAACCAGCAATAAATTTTTTGAAAACTTCTTTTATCAACAAAGTCACTGAATTTAAAGTAAAAATGACTACTCCATTTGAAATAAAAAATATAATAAATTTTCTCAAGACCAAAACTTCCTCTGCATATGATGAAATATCAAGTTAAATCCTAAAAGCATGTTCTGACCTAATATGCATTCCCCTTAGCTGTTTATGTAACGAATCGCTAAAGAGTGGAATATTTCCTGACAGAATGAAGTACTCTATTGTTAAACCACTTTTTAAAAAAGGAAAACAAGATAATATATTAAATTATAGCCCTATATCTCTCTTGTCTGCTTTCTCAAACTTATTTGAGAAAGTAATGTTCAATAGGCACTATAATTACTTGGAAAAGAACAACTTATTTGCCAAAGAACAGTTTGGCTTTAGAAAAGGAGTAACGACAGATAATGCAACCTACAAGCTCACATATAAAGTGTTAACAGCGTTAAATTTAAATGAAAAAGAACATGTCGGTGGAATCTTTTTTGACCTAGCGAAGGCGTTTGACTGTGTGAATCATGAGATTCTGATAGCTAAACTACATTTCTATGGAATAAAGTATAACATACTAGATTGGTTCATTTCATACCTAGAGAAGAGAAAACAAAGGGTCGAAATCAATAACTCCAATGGGTATCAAAATCGTGCCTCAGAATGGAAATCAGTAAAACATGGTGTTCCCCAGGGATCAATCTTAGGACCTTTTTTGTTCTCGGTTTACATAAATGACCTCTCATTATACATTAACAGTTTTGCAAGTATTTGTTTATTCGCAGATGACACTAGTGTTCTAGTAACAAGTAAAGATTTCAATGAATGTGTAGCTAAATTAAACTATGTTCTAAATTGTATGTGAAATTGGTTCAAAGGAAACAAACTCTCAGTAAACCTTGAAAAAACAAAAACAATTAAATTTATAACTACTCGCTCACCACAAACACACATAGAAATAGGAATTAATGATACATTGTTAGAACAGCTAAATGAAGTCAAATTTCTTGGCCTTCAGGTAGATAAGCATTTGTACTGGAAGTCACATATTAGCTACATCACACCTAAACTTAGCTCAGCATGTTATGCTCTCCGTGCACTGGTTAAATTTCACTCAATCGATACCCTTAAATTGGTGTATTTTGCCTACTTTAACTCCATCATCGAGTATGGAATAATATTCTGGGATAATTCAGTAGATAGTAAATGCATATTCCGGATACAGAAGAAAACTATACGAATAATCTGTAATGCTTATAGCAGATAGTCATGCAAAGAACTATTTCAAAAATTGGACATCCTCACCTTACCTTGTGTTTATATATTATCCATTTTAAAATTCTATGCAGTTAATCGACATAGTTTTATAACAAACATGGAAATTCATAACATTAATACTAGACAAAAGGGATTGATTCATCGTCCCAATGCCAATCTTCGTTGCTTTCAGAAAGGTGTATATTATGAAACAATCAAGATATTTAATGCTCTCCCCAGTAATCTCAAAGAAAATGTTGGGAATTTCAGGGCTTTTAAGGCCTCTCTTAAGGAGTACCTTTGCAATAAATCATTTTACTCTGTAGATGAATATTTAAAGGACAAATCTGTCTGACAATACCGTTAGTAATCATTGTATTTATAAATATTAGAATGTATTGCATTTTGTGTATATTAGTGTGTGTGTTTCATATTAAAGTTAAATTGATTTATACTTTGACTTGCACGAATGTGTCAAATGATTTTTTTTAGTATTTAGCAATGACACAAGGTCTGAAAGCCTGATATTTTGATATTTTACACTCTAGTACATAATTGTAAATCTTTGCATTGGAAATTCTATAACATATTTGTATATATGTATTATAATTTGTTGACATTTATGAAGAGTACATAATACAATAATCATATTTTGGTTTATATAATTGCTACTAGTAACTATTATGTCGATAATTTGAAAACTATCATCTGACATAACATTAGTTTTACATATAGTGAAATTATATTTATTCATACATTTTAACACTATATTTTGATACTCTTTGTTTTTATGTGCATGCAAAAAAAAAAAAAAAAAAAAAAAGTATTCTGTTGTTTTTGTAACCTATGCTTTTAGCACTAGAGCTCTATACATTTTTTTTCATAGTATATAGTATATAACATATGTATACATGTATATGCCTTGACAAGTTCTATGTTCAGTGGCTTTCTGGCGTAAACGAACCTACAGAATGCTTTCTAACCTAATCTAATCTAATTCAAAATCTTCTCGGGCTTCTAGCCAGGTGTTAACTTGGCTTGACACCAACGTTTCGAAGAAGTGCATCTTCCTCGTCTTCAGGGTGAACTGATCAGATGCACTTCTTCGAAACGTTGGTGTCAAGCCAAGTTAACACCTGGCTAGAAGCCCGAGAAGATTTTGAATTAACATGTCTCCAGGAAAGCTATAGTTCTTATTTTAATCTAATCTAATCTATAGGCTAACCTAATAATCAAAAGTTGGTTGCTATGTGACTGAAGTTTCTTTGTTCGTATGAACAGGAGTTGACAAATTCCTATATGAGAAAAGTTTAAGCTTTTGAAAGCTGAAACCAAAAACAAGGAATATCTCAAAAAGGATCAACTCCACGAAAAAAAATGTATATAACATAAATTGTGTGTTTTAAGCTGCTCCACATTTTTTGTATGGTAAGTTTTTGTCCATCTCTTACGGTTTAGCAGTTATGCAAAATTCCGTAAAATTCATCCAGAATAAAGTAGCCTTCAGAGGCTATTGCCAGAAAATTCAAGATATGTATTTTATTTGTCAGGTAAATATCTTTAATATTCTACATTTTAATCAAAATTGTTACAGCCATTTTTCAAAAAATCAATATTTTCGAAAAAAGTTTCACGTAAAGGGTAGTTGGGGTGGGGGAATTTTCTTGAAAATCTTCGTGTCGTATCCTTGGCGGATAGCAAACCTAAGTACCAAGTTAGTATTAAACGGTCGTTTCGTTTTTGAGCTATGCTGTCCAGAGTCTCACAGACAGACTGACACACATACGGACCTTTCTCCAAATTTTTTTTGGATTCATTGCAATGCCTTCCTTACACGCTATGTATATTGTACGTATAGAGAAAGCAAAAATGGACCATACTGAACCACTGAGTTGCCTTTAAGAGCTAGAATCTTCTTATACCCCCCAGTCATCACACGCTTGTGAGGTGACAATATACATTTAATTTGCCATGAAAACATATAAAACACAACTAAAATATACAAAACCGAAGAATCCATTTTTAGAAAACAAAAAAATTTCCAAAAAATGTTCCCTATACGAGGGCTGTCGCATCTTGGAAGGCGCTGAGCTTAAATGTCGAGACTGGTATTTAAGCACATGTATGAATTAAAGTTTGAAATGCCACATTCTTAGAAGTTGAAAAAACTCCCGCATGAGAAATGTTTTTAGAATATGTAATATATATCTAATATAGGTAATATCTCGAAAACGGTCAGCTCTACGAAAAAAATGTGTATGACATAAATTGCGTATTTTACCGAAATCTACCTTTTTCTGCTGCAATTTATTGTCTATCTCTTAAGGTTTACTAGATGTGCAAAATTCAGCAAAATTCATTCAGAACAAAGTCTTCAGTTGTTATTCCCATAACTTTTTATATATACATAAATATGTGGTGTTTTAATCAAAATCGTTGGAGCCATTTTTGAAAAAAAAAAACAACAACAAATTTTCGAAAATTTTCCATGTAAATGGTAGTTTAGAATGAGGGAGTGGGGATTTACTTGAAAATCTTCGCATCGCTTCCTTGGAAGATACGAAATTTAAATACCAAGTTTGGTATTTAATGGACTTTTCGTTTTTGAGCAGTGCTGATCACAGACACACACGCAAACACGCACGGACCTTTTTCTGAAAATGCATTAGTATATATATATATATATATATATATATATATATATATAGTATATCTATATTTGTGGTGAATCCCCGTATGAAATTTTTAGGTGGAATACAATACGTCCTCCATATAATGTGTACTTAGTACGTGTAGAGAAATAAACATTTGAATGTTGTTTTAGACCTCCGTTCCAAAAATGTAATTGGCGTGTTATTTATGGACGCTCTTTAACTACCGAGGTTCTTAGCGTCCCATTATAAATTGGGCGTGAAATACCACTTAATTTTGCTCAGGGGCCTCTCTATCAGACTTGAGTTCTTTTACGTGCTGTAAATCTACGACACGGGACCCACAGCTTTAGTTCCCTTCCGAAGGAAGCCATGCTAATGATCTTTACGCCCGAAAAAATTCGTCGTCCTCCGCCAGGTTTGAACCCAAACCTCTGTTCTCTTATATACCTTCTGTTCATAAGCAACCAAGTAAAAAGACACTTCTGGAAATGCTTATCTTGATTAAATGGAAGAATGACATTTTGTAACAGTAGTTTGTTTGCCGAACAGTTAGAGAAGGTAATGTGAATATTTTATATCAGGTTTGTAAAATTGTACAGAGCTTTTCGTTGTATATGCATACCATTAGCTTAGTTAGAAACTGAGTTTATTACAGAGATAACATTAATTATTTATGTTTCAAATAAAATCATATACAACGATTTACATTCCAGCTATTTATTGCACAAACAATTACACAGAATGACGGTGTAAGACTTTCTGACTGAGGGCCAGGTTTACAAGCCTGCTTCTCTTGCACAAATGTATCATTGTTCCATTTCCGTGACCTTCTCTACATCACTCTAACAAATTATTATTAAAAAGCATAATCATTTTACTGCAAGTACTACGAGCATAGTCCATAGAGAAGGTATTGTATGGTACCCAAAATATCGATACCGACATTTCACGGGAAATACATGTTTTGAGACCCCTGACTTAAAAAAATTAAAAAAAAAAATGCAGCGTGTGTGTCACTGGACAGCAAAGCTGAAAATACCGTTAGAAGTTATAGAAGGTGAGTATCGGCCCATATTTTCATAATAAGTTGATTTGCATAATTAATTCATTTCATATCAAAATATATGCATATAAAAAGACAATACTAATTGGAGTAATTTATTTGCATATCTGACAGCTATTCATTATTGCTGCATATTAATGAGCCCACCGACCACGCCCCGCGAAAAAACCGCAGATCGCCAAATATTGAGGTACATGAGACTTTGGGGGGTCATTTCCAATTGAAATTAAATGAGGATTCTAATTGTGCACTTCGATTTTATCTCTTTTTGCACAATAAAACTTTATACAGTACCCAAATGAATACTACTATAATTAATTTAATGGTGAATGAATAGTCAAGATATACGATCACAAGATGGCATTATACTTTACATATTTGGACATGAAAATGTTAAGAAATATTTAATACCAACACTTAGTAATACAAAAACCAAATTTCAGCGTTTTATTTAGTGAAATCAGCTTAAAAATGCAACGAAATCACAAAATGATGGGAATATAAGAAGAACAAATTTTCAAATATTTAGCCCTTAGGTGTATTAATGAAACTTATAACTAATAAAGGAATTACAAGAATCAGGAAAACATGAAATATTTATTAATTTTTTATTTCATTGCAGAGCAGTGTATGAGGACGGAAAATAGACTTGTTGGGAGGGGGTGGGGCATTCATCCAATACATAGAGCATAACATGTCGATGAATCGTCAGCCTGACAAATACAACTGAGCACTGGGATGAGCAAACATGACACCAGCGGGTATCGTACACACTCAGACACATATGTTCATAAATAGAATAAAAATCACGAATTTAAATGCAATGCAATAGCGCTACGATGAAAAAACATCACACCAGCGGGAATCGAACCCTGGTCAACAGAACATACATACACAGATATATCCACACACAGACACACATATACATTCACACACCCAATAAAATCATGAATTTAAATACAATGCAATAGCGCTACGATGAACAAACATGGTCCCCAGCGGGAATCAGACCCTGGAATCGGAACATATATACACAGATACGCACTAGGACCCCATACACACAGAAACACACACAAGCACGCACAATTCCACACACACAAATCAACACAGAGAAAATCTCACTCATACATATACATGCACACTTGCACGCACACATGCACACAAAATCTCATACATACTTGCACACATATACACAATAACAAAGTCACACATGCACGCACACACAGACACAATTTCACACATACACTTGCACGCACACACACAAACAAACACGGTCGAACCAACATTCCATATCAAGCTCAAATGTATTTTCTCCCATTGTAGGAAGAAATATAACTGACAGAAAACCGCCGACCGAGATAAAAGCGACAACTTTCAACTAAAAAAGCCTACATTCCTATAACATGGCACATGAATATCCCATAGATGCCTAAAAAATAAAATCATACCAATATTATTCAAACTCGAAATGTTCTGCTAATTTTAAATGGAGATCCCAAATACATACTCATATTTTACACTTAGTCATTTTCTGAAATATCTAGCACACCATAAGCTTTCAGGTACTTAAAATTAAAAGCACACCAATTTTACTCAAACTCAAAATGCGCCACTAATTTTCCATGTATATTCCAGCTACGTACTCATGTTATACATTTAAATCAGTTCAGAAACATCTATCGCTTTAGCCTGTCATTTTTTTATTTCTCCTCTACATACAAGGAGGAAGTAATAATACTTATGGTTATCTTGATTAGCTTGGTGTCGATAATAGGTTAATCTATCGAATACAAGGTTTGTTTGCGAAACAGCTAGAGCACATCATGTAAATGGTACATATAAAACTTTTTTTTTCCTTTCAACTTACAAGGCAGCAAGTAATAAGAAAATTTCTGATAATGTTCATCTTGATTAGCATAATGTGGATAGAAGATTAACTTTTTAATAACTATTTGTTACAGAGATGTAGAGAAATGCATGTGATTGTAAAACATAAGGTTTTTCTATTTACTTTACGATAATCGGGATAAACATTAGCAGAAACTGTGTTAATTACTTCCTTCTTTGAAAGTAGAAAGTAAATAACGGAATACACTAAGCTATAGAGATGGTATCAACATTTTAAAAACTGCTTGCCATGTTGCTGAAATCCGTTTTTATGAACGGTACAACTTTCCGTGTGAAAACATTTTCGGTATTTTAAATCTGAAACAAATAACAAGGAATATATAAGAAATGATCAATTCGAAGGGAAAAAAAAGCGTATATGTCGTGTGTTTTAACGTGGTCTACATTTTTGTAAAGTAAGCTTTTGTATCTTTCTTAGGGTTTCATAGTTACGCAAAATTCATGAAAGTTCGTTCAGAATAAAGAGATTTTAGAGGGTGTTCCCAGAAAGTTCAAGATATACATTTTTTTTGCAATATAAATATGTTTAAAGTACGATATTTTAATAAAAATCGTTACAGCCATTTTTGAGAAAAACAAAATTTTTTAAATGTTTTCCATGTAAAGGGTAGTTTACGATGGCGGGATTTTTCTCAAAATCGGCAAATTGCGTCCCTGGAAGATATTAGCACCAAGTTTGGTATTTTACCCATTTATTTTTCTCGAGCTATTGTGTTCCCAGACACACGGACACACACCCATGTTATAAAAATCTGTTGTGTTCCATTCACATGACTTTCTCTACATCTCTGTAACAAACTATTGTTAAAATGCTTATTCTTCTATATACTTCATGGTAGTGGAGATAAACATTGGCAGAAATAATATCTTGTAAGGAGAAGGGAATTATGGGATACACTAGGCTAAAACGATAGTATATCTTTTAAAAGCTGAATTCCATTTGGGTGAAAGCCGTTTGTTTCCATTGCCAGGGGTCAAAATTCCCGTATATGAAAATTTTAAGCATTTTAAAATTGAAACCAACAATAAGGAATGTCTGAAACCAATCGCCAACTACACGAAAAAATGTTTATTTCATAAATGGTGTGTTTCAATGAAATATGCAGTAAGCTTTTCTCCGTCTCTAACGGTTTACTAGTTCTGCAAAATTCACCAAAATTCATTCAAAAATAAAGACATCTTTACAGGTTGTTTGCAGAAATTTCAAGATACGCATTCTGTTTGCAATGTAAATATCTTTAATATACAGTATTTTTATTCAAAATCGTTACGGAAACTTTTACTAAAATAAAGATTTTCGATTTTTTTTAATTTAAAGGCTAGTTTTGTATGGGGAAATACTTCTAAAAATCTTTGTGTCGCATTCCTGGAAGAAACTATAGTGAAATACTAAGTTTGTATACTACCGACTTTTCGTTCTTGACGTGTTCACAGAGGTACACACACATATCTGTTTCTAAAAATGCTTTCTTTTGGATATAGGGGACCATAAAACGTGCATTTACGTTGACATTTCGGTATCGAATTTTTGGGTACAACCGTTTCTATACACTATATACATAGCACGTGCAGAGAAAGTAGAAAAATAAGGTGTAAGAGTTTTCAAATTAAGGATACAGCTAGCTTTGTATTGAAATAAATGCATTTTTACTTAAAGTTTACTTACTAATAAAGCATTTATTCACTGCTAAAAGCGTTGGGTCATCCTCCGTGGTGTACATAGTGTGAGACGGTACATGTGGTACGGGGTAAACATTATCTAACAGAGATACATAAATTATAGTCAATATGATATAAATTGTACTAAGAAGGGACAAATGTACATTGAAAATTGCTAGGCATGAAGGCAAGGACAGACAGTTCTCACGAGCCGACAAGCGACCCAGGTAGGATAGTACCGTTAAGGGAAGGGCATTGAACTGAAGGGATGAGGTTACACTGCCCGAGGGTGGACATAACAAAACAAGACAAACGGTTCTCTTGCTGGTCGAGTGAAACTTTTGGCACTAGGCACGGAACATCCGCGGAGCTAAGATGTGATATTTGGGTCCATGGTGAGCCACAAGGGCTACCATTGGGCCCAAACAGATATGGTGTCACTAGGCCAGGTAGATATCAGCATCATATACTCTAACTCTAGACTAGCTTGGATCCATAGTTACAGGTTAATAGCTTGTTTAGTTTATGAATGACACCATTTTAAACAAGAACAATTTTAGATTTTTCACGGAAATGAGGATTTGGAAAAACGAGCAGTGGTTAAATACTTCCATTTGAAAGGCTTAACGCCTGAAGAAATCAAGCAGGAAATAGACATTACATTGAAAGACTCTGCCCCTTCATATTCCATTATTAAAAGGCGGGTTGCAGAGTTTAAAATGGGACGTACGAGCACTAGTGATGAGCCTCGCTCTGGACGCCCTGTAGAAGTGACAACTCCTTGAAAATGTTATTGTTTAGTACTCGAAGACCGTAGAATAAATTTGTTTGAGGTAGCAGAGGCAGTAAACATACCAAAAGAAATATTTTAAGTAATGTTTTGGGCTTTCACAAGGTCTGTACAAGTGGTGCCGCATTTGTTCACACCTGTTCAAAAGTTGCAAAGAAAAACTGTTTCTGTTAAGAATGTGGAGCTCTACCGTAAAATTCCCAGTGAATCTTTGAGACTGCTTATTACCATGGGCGAAACTTAGATTCATCACTACACTCTAGAAAGCAAATCACACTCAAAATAGTAGATTGCGTCAGATGAACCTTGTCCAAAACAGACAAAGTCAATTTTGTCAGATAACAAGGTTATGGCGAGGGTTTTCTGGGTTACACAGGGAATTATTTTAATTGATTACTTGGAAAAGGGTAAAAGTACAACTGGTGAATATTTGACAAGCTTACTGCAAGGTTTGAGTGATGAGGTGAAAAGGAAAATACTTCATTGGACAAAAAAAAAAAAAAATCTTGTTTAATGACGACAGCTCCGGCCCATCGTTCAGTCATTGCAATGTGAAAAATTGAAATTGCTTGAACGTGCACCTAATTTGCCAGATCTAGTGACTACCACCTGTTCCCGAACCTCAAACAATTTATTGGGAGGAAGAGTTTGCAGCAACAATTGTTGCGGTAAACATCTGTTTTGAGGACCTTGATAAATCGCACTACAGAGATAATTTAATTAAATTAGAACACCGATATGACAAATGGATTAGCCTTTCTGGAGATTATGTTGAGAAATAAAGCAAAAAAAAAAAAAAAATGCTGTTTTCATTGAGAGGCCCGGTACTTATCGGCCGACCCTAGAACTTCCGTAGAGTACCGTTTCAAAAGTTTCAGACTCAGGCACTTCTGCTAGTATTAGTTGGACATATATCGTGGAACCTAATGGGAATAGACTTTCCGGTACTGGAGAATATTATGAACAATGTGCTGAATGGTTCCAAAAGAAATTCCCAGTTGTACCCCGACCGACTATAGGTGGCGTGATGTATGTAAACACAGCACGGACATATCTCAGGGCCGTTCAAATCATATTAGGCCCTGATGTTTGTGATTTATTTATGGCAATGCTAATATTAGACAAAGAAACTGTTCTTTTCTAAATATCACATTTCTCCAACAGAACTAGCTCCTTGAAAAATTCACTCACAAGGTTTCGTGGTGTTTGGCCACCCCTGTTTTATTTGCAGAGCTCGATCGTAAAAGCTTTGTGTGGGTTTTACTGTGATATGTAAACAAATATTATTGGTATTGTAAAAACTGTTGTTATTATACTAGTTAATTACCTACTTATTTTACGACCACGCGTGCCTTATCAGCATATGTCTTTATAAAGCTGAAGGAATTTTTCAATCAAGGCAGAAGAGCTGAAAACTTCCATTGGTGCATATCAAGTTAAAATCCTCGTTACTCACTATATAGTTTCAATTTTTGCAGTTACAGTAAATAACTATGAGTGTCAGCTTTGTATTCTTGTTTCTTTCTTGCTTTCACTGCTACTCATATGCTGGTAAGTAAAACTTTAAACTCCTTCCACAAACACTATTATTACATTTAGCCTGTAAGTTGCACCGTATGAAACTCAGTAAATACCTTGTCTATAATAGTTTCTTACATTGTATTTGCTTTCTCTAGCACGTATGTTCACTGCATATAATAGGTAGAGAAAGAACTGGGTCCCATCTGAAACTTTGATACCCAGATTGGACCGAAAATACAAATGTTGATGATACCTGAATCCAAGACAATCTGATGTGTTCCATTCACAAAGATAGTGTTGTTAAAAAGCTTATTCTTCTATCTACTTCATGATAATCGAGCAGATATTGTCTTATTACTTGGTACCTTTTAAGTAAAACAAGCTTTTGTAATACACATTACAAGCAATATTAAAACAACAACAAAGAATTAAAAGAGTAAACACGAAAATAAAGAGACAAAGGAAATACACAGTCCAAAGCAGTATTAAACAACAATAAAGAATTAAGATGAATCCGAAAATATATATATACAAAGATATTCAAATATAGCAATTTAAATTTACAGCACAGAGTACACCTTCATAAATGCACCCTCTTAAAATAGAAAATTACACTTAAAAGACATATATACACATAATATATACAACATATATAAAACCATAGCACAACAGTGACCTAAGTATGACATAATATATATGTATGTAGAACAATGTAGTCTCTTTTGTTTAGTTGATCTTATCCCCCCCCTTCTCTATTGGCAGCCTCCTCAGATCTCAGCTGTCTTGCCTTAGGTATAAATTTACCTGCCCGTCCATGTTTTCCGTGCCTGCCAGTAGCGTCCAACATGCTTCTAGCCCTACATTCGCAGTGGTAAAAAATCGCGGCAAATATTTTTCCCGCCATTCCTCCGTACCCCTACATCTTGCCAAGATGTGAGTCCACGACTCTAAGATATATATAAGAAGAATTATCTTATTACTAACTTCCTTGTAAGTAGAATAGAAATAAGGGAATGCACAGTCTAAAGCGATAGTCTCGTTCATTAAAAGCCGATCACTGTGTGAAAGAATTGAAATCCAATTCTCGTTCTTGCCATGAGTAAACAAACGAGAAGAAAGATGAATCTTTAGTGGCCTAAACTTGAAACCAATGATCTTGAATATTTCGAAAACGGTTAGCTCTTAAAACAATTGCATATCTCCCAATCTCTAGCCGGCTACTCTGCTACTGAACCACCATGGCAACATACCGGCATAACATTTTCCGGAAAACATACCAGTAAGTTGACAAATTCAATGCTATCCCGGCATGTTGCCATTGTAGCTCAGTGGCAGAGCAACCGGCTAGAGATCCGTGGTTCAAATCCCGGTTATGGCATTGAATTTTTCAGTCTGCCTCTACCTATCGAAATATTAAGTAGTTTTTCTGGAAAGGTAAATATTGGAAGCTGCCGTTGAGGACGCTTTTTAAAAATATACCGCAATATATTCAAAACAGGGTAAAATATCCATATCCATAAACCTCTAAGTATTAAAAATCCTTAAATATACCCAAAAGTATATCGAAAAATTCAATAAAATTAATACGATAATATAACAAAATTACCAGCTCTATGGGATTAATTTTGTGTTATTTCTCGTCATCGTATAAAAATAATTCTGAAATTAGCCATTTTATACAAAAATCCTTAAAAAAAACCTGATACGTTCCATTCACATGCCTTTCTCTACATCTGTGCAACAAATTATTGTTAAAAAGCTAAAGTTTTTATTTACTAAAAGCTAATCGAGAAAAAATTAGCTAAAATAGTCTTATTAATTGCTTCGTTGTAAGTAGAAGCGAAATAAGGGAGTAGTACCATAAGTGATAGTCAAAAGCTGAATACTTTGAGACTGAAATTGCTGTGTTTGTTTCGGCCCATAACATGTATTTTCGGTGAAATACATCCGTATCATAATGTTCGTGTTTTTGGGTGCAGTACAATACCGTCTCTGTACCTATGTACATAGCACACATAGAGAAATTAAAAATCTGTTGTGTTACATTCACATTACTTTCACTATATCTCTGCAACAAAGTATTGCTAAAAAGCTTATGCTTCTCTTTACTTCATGGTAGTCGAGAAAAAATTTACAAAATTAGTTTATTACTTGCTTCCTTCTATGTAGAATCGAAATAAGGGAGTACCATAGGTTAAAGTGATAGCAAAAGCTGGTTGCTATGTGACTGAAGTTCCTTTGTTTGTATGGACAGGAGTTGACAAATTCCTGTATGAGAAAAGTACAAGTTTTTTAAAGCAGAGACCAAAAACAAGGAATACCTCAAAAACGATCAACTCCACGAAATAACTGTATGTAAAACAAGAAATATCTAAAAAAACGATCAATTCCAGGAAAAATATGTATGCAACATAAATTGTGTGCTTTAACGTGCTATACATTTTTTTGTTTTGTAAGCTTTTGTCCATTTATAATAGTTTAGCAGTTAGGTAAAATTCCGTAAAATTCAGTAAAATTCCCAGAAAGGTCAAAATATACATTTTATGTCAGATAAATATCTTTAATATACGACATTTTATTCAAAATCGTTACAGCCATTTTTAAGAAAATAAAAATTTTCGAAAAAAAATTACATGTAAAGGGTAGTAGGGGGTGGGGGGATTCTTCTCAAAATCTTCGTGACGTTTCCCTGTAAGCTATCGAACCTAATTACTAAGTTTGGTATTTTACCGACTTTTCGTTTTTGAGCTATCGTGTTAACAGACACACGCACACACTGACACACGGACACATACACACACGGACCTTTTTTTGAAAATGCTTTTTTTTAATACAGGGGACCCTAAAATATATATTGCCGGTGAAATCTCGGTATTGATTTTTTGTGTGGAGTGCAATACCTTCTCTATACATTATTTACATAATACGTAATGGTGTAATGGTTACCATGTTAACTTCATATACCCAAGTTCGAGGGTTCCGCCCTCCGTGGTGTAATGGTTACCATGTTAACTTCATACACCCAAGGTCGCGGGTTCCGCCCTCCGTGGTGTAATGGTTACCATGTTAACTTCATATACCCAAGGTCGCGGGTTCCGCCCTCCGTGGTGTAATGGTTACCATGTTAACTTCATACACCCAAGGTCGCGGGTTCCGCCCTCCGTGGTGTAATGGTTACCATGTTAACTTCATATACCCAAGGTCGCGGGTTCCGCCCTCCGTGGTGTAATGGTTACCATGTTAACTTCATACACCCAAGGTCGCGGGTTCCGCCCTCCGTGGTGTAATGGTTACCATGTTAACTTCATATACCCAAGGTCGCGGGTTCAAACCCGGCGGAGGACGATGGATTTTTTCGGGCGTAAAAATCCTTAGCATGGCTTCCTTCGGAAGGGAAGTAAAGCCGTGGGTCCCGTGTCGTAGATTTACGGCACGTAAAAGAACCTCAAGCCTGATAAGAGAGGCCTCTGAGCAAAATTAAGCGATCTTTCACGCCCAATATAGAATGGGACGCTGAGAACCAAGGCAGTTAAAGAGCGTCCATAAATAACACGCCATTTCATTTTTACGTATAGAGAAAGTAAAAATGTCCTATTGTGCAATACTTCCACCAGCAAGCTAAGAGTACATTGGTTATTACTGCTATAATAGTACAAATATGATCTATTTTAAAAGGTTGAATGCTTTTAGGAACTGAAATATGTCCAGTAAATATATATGCATACAATTACAATGCTGTTGCCTATATTTGGTAACAATGTCTATATGCAGACTTATATTTATTTTTCTTTACAGAATCATCCAGCGGTTCTCAGAGGCCTGTTAGAATTATGAGAGGAGAGCTTGCTGATATAAAAGATTTTCCATATATGGTTGGTACAGACATATCCCATTTAAAATGTTCAGTCTACATTATAATTTACATGCAAGATATAGTGTTTTTAAACTCTGGCGTGTTATATTCACATGCTTGTGTGAATGTCTATGTAATATTTTTTTTTGTTTTGTTTGGTAGCTTAACGTCCTTTAACCTAGTTGGTCATGTCGGACGATGAATGAAATTTGTGAAATGATCCTCAAATGATCTCGGGGTCCATGGAGCTTAAAGTTGCTCGACATTCGTCTTCTCAGGATAAGGGAAAACCCCGAAAAAAACCTACCCGGGTAACTCACCCTAAGCGAGATTCGAACTCACGACCTGTTGAATGTGAGGCACACACGCTACCACCACACTACCTAGACGTGCGTAACATTATTATTAATAAGCTTTTTTATCCCACCTACTTTTTGATAATCAAGATAAACAATAGCAGATATGTTCCTATTACAGTTCCTTATAAATAAGAGGGAAATAAGGGAATACACTGGGTTAAATTGACACTCAAATGCTTTAAAATGTGTCGTCATGGGATTGAAATCCTTTCATTTGCGTAACTAAGAATTAACAAATATATCAGGAGTTAACAAACATAACAGGAGTTAACAAACATAACAGGAGCTAACAAACATATAAGGAGTTAACAAACATAACAGGAGTTACAAACATAACAGGAGTTAACAAGCATATCAGTAGCTAACAAGCATATCAGGAATTAACAGACATAACAGGAATTAACAAAAATATCATTTTAACCTATGGTACTCGCTTATTTCGCTTCTACTAACAAGGAAGCAAGTAATAAGACTATTTCTGCTAATTTTTGCACGATTACAAGAAGTAAATAGAATAATTTGTTGCAGAGATGTAGAGAAAGTCATATGCATGGAACACATAAGATTTTTTAATTTAGGGCTTGCAAAATATATATTTCCGGTGAAATCTCGTTATTGCATTTTTGGCGCAATACAACACCTTCTTTGTACACTATGTACATAATACCCATAGAGAAATTAAAAATCTGATGTGTACCATTCACGCTTTTTCTACATGTCTGCAACAAATTATTGTTAAAAAGCTTGTACTTCTATTTGCTTCATGCTAATCAGCTAAAATTAGCAGAAATAGTCTTATTACTTGCTTCCTTGTAAGTAGAAGCGAAATCAGGGTGTACCATAAGTTAAAGTGATAGTCAAAAGCTGGTTGCTATGTAAATGAAGTTCTTTGTTCGTATGGACAGCAGTTGAAAAATTCCTGTATGATAAAGATATGTTTTTCAAAGCAGAAACAAAAAATAAGGAATGTCTGAAAAACGATGAACTCCACTAACAAAATGTATACAACATAAATTGTGTGTCTTAACGTGCTCTACATTTTTCGTGGAGTAAGTTTTTGTCCATGTCTTACGGTTTAGCAGTTATTCAAAAGTCCGTAAAATTCATCCAGAACAAAGTACTCTTCAGATGCTATTCCCAGAAAATTCAAGATATACATTTTATTTGTCAGGTAAGTTGCTTAAATATGCGTTATTTTAATCAAAAATTTTAGAGTCATTTTTGAGAAAATCATAATTTTCAAAAAAAATTTCCATGTAAATGATAGTTGGGGTTGGGGGGATTTTTTCCAAAATCTTCGTGTCGCATCCCTGGAAGATACTAAACTTAAATGCCAGATTTGGTATTTTACCTATTTTTCGTTTTTGAGTTATCGTGTTCACAGACACATGGACACACACACGGAACTTTTTCCGAAAATGCTTTTTTTTTTTAGATAAAGGGGACCCTAAAACATATATTTTCGGTGAAATCTCGGTATCAAATTTTTGGTTGGAGTGTAATACCTTCTCTATACACTATGTACATGGTGCGTATAGATAAAGTAAAAGTGACCAAAGTCAGCAATCAGAAAATTAAAAGTTTTACGCCATTGTTAGACTTATCCCGAATTTGCAAGGTAAGACAAGATACATTTATTACTCAATAAAGAGAAATAAATATTGCAGCCGCTAGGTAGCTTCACCACCCAGACGACTTTGTGTCCGCCCCTCACTGCTCCGAGCTGTCGCCCTGATGGATAAAATGGTAGAGCAAATAACCGCTTCTAGCTTATCTAGGATACATGTCATGTTTCTTGCCAACTCGGTACAAAGTATTCTTGTATCTTATTGTTCACAATACAATCATGATAATATTTATAAAATCGTTTTATTATACAAATAAATCTGATGTGTTCTATTCACACGACTTTCTCTAAATCTCTGTAACAAATTATTGTTAAAATGCTTCTATTTACTTTATGCAAACCGAAAAAGAATTAGAAGAAATAGTTTTAGTACTTGTTACCTTGTAAGTAGAAGCAAAATAAGGGAGTACCATAGGTTAAAGTGATAGTCAAAAGCTGGTTGCTATGTGACTGAAGTTCCTTTGTTTGTATGGACACGAGTTGACAAAATTCTGTATGAAAGAAGTATGTTTTCAAAGTTGAAACCAAAAACAAGGAATATCTCAAAAACGAACAACTCTAAGAAAATAGTTTATATAACATAAATTATGTGTCTTAAAGTGCTCTATATTTTTTCTGCTTTAAGTTTCCGTCCATCTCCGTAAAATTGAGACAGAATAAAGTAATAATCAGAGGCTATTGCCAGAAAATTCAACATATACATTTTATTTGTCAGGTAAATATTTGTAATATACGAAATTTTAATCAAAATAGTTAGTCATTTTTTAGAAAATCAAAATTTACGAAAAAGGTCCACGTAAAAAGTAGTTGGGGTGGGGAATTTGTTGAAAATCTTCCTGTCACATCCTTGGAAGTTGCCAAACCTAAATACCAAATTTGGTCCTTAATGGACTTTTCGTTTTTGAGCTGTGCTGAACACAGACACACAGACACACACGGACCTTTTTGTAAAAATGATTTTTGTTTTTTGATTCAGGGGGACCCAAAACACGTATTTCCGGTGCAATATCGCTATCGAATTTTTGGGTGGAATACAATACTTCCTCTATACACTATGTATATAATACGTGTAGAGAAAGTAATATAGTTTCAATAAATGTTCTTACTTAATTTATATTATTTCTTGACGCATTTCAGTTGGCTTTGGAAAAGAAAGAACCCGAACGCTTCCAATGTGGTGCAGCAATAATTCATTCTTCATGGGCCATCACTGCAGCTCATTGTGTTTCAAAGTAAGTTTAAATTGTTTCCCTATGGAGACATCATTTAGCGTAGTTTTGCAATTATTTATTCCTAATGTTAAGAATGCAGTATTTGCATCGATTTATCCAGGAATTACTAGGGACGTTCAGTAAGTACTTAGAAAATCCGAACGTTTGCACTCGTACCAGTGAAAAAATGGTGTATTTGGAAACCATGGTCTCTTACTGGATGCCAGTTGAAGTTGCAGTTACCATTGAAATGGTGTATTTGGAAACCATGGTCTCTTACTGGATGCCAGTTGAAGTTGCAGTTACCATTGAAATGGTGTATTTGGAAACCATGGTCTCTTACTGGATGCCAGTTGAAGTTGCAGTTACCATTGAAATGGTGTATTTGGAAACCATGGTCTCTTACTGGATGCCAGTTGAAGTTGCAGTTACCATTGAAATGGTGTATTTGGAAACCATGGTCTCTTACTGGATGCCAGTTGAAGTTGCAGTTACCATTGAAATGGTGTATTTGGAAACCATGGTCTCTTACTGGATGCCAGTTGAAGTTGCAGTTACCATTGAAATGGTGTATTTGGAAACCATGGTCTCTTACTGGATGCCAGTTGAAGTTGCAGTTACCATTGAAATGGTGTATTTGGAAACCATGGTCTCTTACTGGATGCCAGTTGAAGTTGCAGTTACCATTGAAATGGTGTATTTGGAAACCATGGTCTCTTACTGGATGCCAGTTGAAGTTGCAGTTACCATTGAAATGGTGTATTTGGAAACCATGGTCTCTTACTGGATGCCAGTTGAAGTTGCAGTTACCATTGAAATGGTGTATTTGGAAACCATGGTCTCTTACTGGATGCCAGTTGAAGTTGCAGTTATCTGCTTTCGTTGCATTTACGATTGAATAAAAAAGGATGTGCTTCTTTAGAAAGATGAAAAATCTGATGTGTTCTATTCACATGACTTTCTGATCATCTGTGCAACAATTTATTGTTAAAAAAGCTTATACTTCTATATATTTCATGCTAATCAGAAAAAAGTAGCACAAATAGTCGTATTACCTGCTTCCTTGTGAGTAGAAGCGAAATAAGGTTAA
This sequence comes from Hymenopus coronatus, assembly GCA_030762935.1. Taxonomy (NCBI): domain Eukaryota; kingdom Metazoa; phylum Arthropoda; class Insecta; order Mantodea; family Hymenopodidae; genus Hymenopus; species Hymenopus coronatus. The sequence continues at coordinate 81,321,053 of CM060885.1, forward strand.
AGTGATAGTCAAAAGCTGGTTGCCATTTCACTGAAGTTCCTTTGTTTGTATGGACAGAAGTTGACAATTTCCTGTATATGAAAGTATGTTCTTCAAAGCAGAAATCAAAAACAGGGAATGTCTCAAAAACGAAGAACTCCACGAAAAAATTATATAACATAAATTGTGTGTTTTAACGTGTTCTACATTTTTCATTCACTAAGCTTTTTTCCATCTCTTACGGTATAGCAGTTATGTAAAAGTCATCTAGAATTAAGTACTCTTAAGCGGTTATTTCCAGAAAAGTCAAGATATACATTTTATTTGTCAGGTAAATGTCCTTGATATACTAAATTTTAATCAAAATCGTTACAGCCATTTTTGAGAAAATCAAAATTTACGAAAAAATTTCAAGTAAAGGGTAGTTGGGGTGGGCAGATTTTTCTCAAAATCTTCATGTCGCATCCCTAGAAGATGCTAAACTTAAATATCAAGTTTGGTATTCTACCGACTTTTCGTTTTTGAGTTATCGTGTTCACAGACGCACGGACCCACAGACACACACACACACACACACACACGGACCTTTTTGTGAGAATGCTTTTTTTAGATAAAGGGGACCCTAAAACATATATTTCCGGTGAAATCTCTGTGTCGAATTTCTGGGTGGAGTGCAATACCTTCTCTATACACTATATGCACAGTACGTGTAGAGAAAGTAAAGAACTTTTGGAGTGATATATGCATGCAATACTTCAGCAAACTTTCAAAGCAATATGTCTGTATTTTATAATATTTAATGACTCGCCTACTCGTTTTACTGTCTTTTATTTATTATACAGTTAATAGAGCTAACCATTACCTGTGAGCAGGGAAGGCAGGTAGCTGTTTCTTTTCCTGACAAACGTAGGTACGCGGTTTTGAAGTTGTATGGCTGAGGAATGAGCTTAGCACCACGTTGTGAGCACGTGCGTTCGCGGAAGAATACATTCTGATTTGCTTACAGTGCCGGTGAAAAAAGGATGTACAGATAATAAGGCTTTTAAGATAGAAGCTTATGAAATTGGTGTCGCTCAAGAGACAAAGTTTAATGTGTTGCTGCATAAGTATTATTTGTTTCAGTGTTTCAGAGGACTTATTTCGTTTGCGTTCAGGATCCAGCCACCAATTTACTGGCGGAACTCTGCATGATGTAGAGAAGATTATCATTCATCCCAACAACACTGACGCAGAACTTTCTGACTTGGCTATCCTGAAGGTATGTACATTCTGTCAAGATAGTAATGGCAATTGATCATTTAAAAATCCTGTTTAAAAGGGGATCCGAAATTATTGCTGTCGCTAAGTTGGTACAACTTTCCACATGGAGTTTGATCGTCATCTGTCATCTAGTTTGTTTACAGTACGTTGTTAGTTCATCTCAAAGGTGATTTGCGATTTTACGATGGATACAAATATTGAACCAAGAATCTGTCTCAAATTTTGCATTGCAAATGGTATTTCGTGTGCCGAATCGCTGAAAATGTTACAGAGGGCTTACGGTGAATCGACTTTATCAAAAACACGTGCATATGGGTGGTACAGTGCATTCAAAAGTGCTCGAGATGTAGTGGAAGATTTGCCTCGCTCTGGTCGGCCATCAACGGTTTCAACTGTACTGAACATCGCTAAAGTGAAGAAAATGGTGTCTGAAAATCGTCATGAACTTTCTGTGTCTCACGAATCGATTCGTACCATTTTAAACGATTATTTGGGCATGACACGCGTTGCAGCTCGGTTAGTTCCGAAAGTCTTGAATTTTCTACAAAACCTCAATCGCGTAAGGATAGCTGAAGACATGCTAGAACGAGCCAGTTCCAATACCACATTCATGAAACGCATTGTAACTGGTAATGAGACGTGGGTTTACGAGTTTGACACGCAAACCAGTCAATAAGCTTCCGAATGGAGCCTTTCAACTAAACTGAAACCTAAAAGGGCACGTCAAACTCGATCAAAACTGAAAGTCATGTTGACAGTTCTTTTTTTTTTTCGATTATCGCGGAGTCGTGCACTCAGAGTTCTTGCCAGAAGGTCAGATGGTAAATAAAGACTATTATCTGAGCGTTATGCGGCGTTTGAGAGAACAAATATGGCGAAAAAGGCCAGATTTGTGGAACGACAACTCATGGATTCTGCACCACGATAACGCTCCAGCTCACAAGGCTATTATTGTGAACGAATTTCTAGCCAAAATTCAACAAATTTCATCAAACATCCACCGTATTCACCTGATCTGGCTCCTGCTTATTTCTTTCTCTTACCAAAACTGAAGTTACCACTTCGAGTCACTCGTTTTCAGTAGATAGAAGACATAAAGGAATATTCGCGGCGACAATTGACATAAATTCCTAAAAGTGCCTACAAAAAATGTGTTGATGATTGGATTATTCGTTCGCATAAATGTATAATTTCAGAATGGGACTATTTTGAAAGCGATAAAATAAAATTGAATGAATATTTCATTTTTTGTGTTTTATTTAGCAATTCTCGGAACTTTCTTGACACAATAGTAATTTCAATCAGGTTTTGAATAACATATCTACAGGTTGTCCCAGAATTCAATAGCATAAATTGGCTGGATATCGGTGGGTACCAAAATAAACAGTTTGAGGTAGAGAACCTACGCACTCTGGTTGTAAATTTTTACCTATAGTATAATATGTGTTAAGGGTTAGAACACCACTGATCAAACCGCAATAGACAGTGACTTGAGTACTTGTGTTTCAGAGAACGTATATACTGCGGCATTATTTAACGTGTGGTGCGGCGTTTTAAGTTGACTTAAAACGCCAAAGCAGAAACCAAAAACAAGGAATGTTTCAAAGCGATGAACTCCACGAAAAAAATGTACATAATATAAATTGTGTGGTTAAACGTGCTCTACATTCTTCATGTAGTAAGTTTTTGTCTCTAACGGTTTAACAGTTATTCGAAATTGCGTAAAGTTCATCCAGAATAAAGTACTCTTCAGAGGCTATTCCCAGAAAATTCAAGATATACATTTTATTTGTCAGATCTATATCTATAATATACGACATTTTAATCAAAATCGTTACAGCCATTTTTGAGAAAATCAAAATTTTCGAAAAAAGTTCCATATAAAGGGTAGTTGGGATGGGAGATGTTTCTCAAAGCTTTGAAAATAGAAGCAAAATGAGGGATTATCATAGGTTAAAGTGATAGTCAAAAGCTAGTTGCTATGTGACTGAAATTCCTTTGTTTGTGTGGACAGGAGTTGAGAAATTCCAGTATGAGAAAAGTAAAGATTTGTATAGCTGAAATCAAAATCAAGGAATATCTCAAAAACAATCAACTCCACGATATACATATATATAACATAAATTGTGTGTTTTAAAGTGCTCTACATTTGTTGTGTGGTAAGTTTTTGTCCATCTCTTATGGTTTTGCAGCTACGCAAAACTCCGTAAAATTCACAGAAAATAAATAATTCTTCAAGGCTATTCCCAGAAAATTCAAACCATACATTTTTTATGTCAGGTAAACATCTTTAATATAGGATGTTTTAATCATAACCGTTAGAGCCATTTTTTAAAAAATCATAATTTTTGAAAAAAGTTCCATGTAAAAGGTAGTTTGGGTTGGGGGGGATTTTTCTCTAAATCTAAGTGTCACATCCCTGGAAGATACTCAACTTAAATACCAAGTACTGGCTTTTCGTTTTTGAGTTATGATGTTCACAGACACACGGACACACTCTGACACACTGACAAACGTACACACGGACATTTTTCTGAAAATATTTTTTTTGGATACAGGGGACCCTAAAACATATATTTCCGGTGAAATCTCGGTATCGAATTTTTGGGTGGAGAACAATATTCTGATTTACTATGTACATATTACGTGCTACACTCACATGACTTTCTCTAACTGCTCTGAAAACTTGCTATAAAAGATTATTCTTCTCTCTACACAATGCTAAACATTAGCAGAATGGTCTTATTGCTTAGTGCCTTATAAGTAAAAGGGAACTAAGGAAATGCACTAAGTTAAAGTGATAGTCAAATGTTTTAAAAGCTCTCGGTATGCGATTGTCATTGCAAATCGCTTCTTTGCTTGGTCAGGAAAACGGGCACTTCCTGTCTGAGAAAAGATTAGATACTTCAAAACTGAAACCTATAACAAGGAATATCTCGGAAACGGTTACCTCCACGACAAATACGAGAAGGACATGAATGTTGTATTTTTGTGTAGTGAGATTTTGTCTCTGTCTTACGGTTTAGCAGTTAAACAAAATTCATGCAGAATAAAGACATCTTTAGAGGCTATTCCCAGAAAAGTTGAGATATTTATTTTATTTCGGATGTAAATAGCTTTAATATACGGGATTTTAATCAAAATCTTTAGAGCCATTTTTCAGAAAATCAAAGTTTTAGAAAAAATCTCCATGTAAAGGGTATTTTGAGGTGTTCTTTTTTTTCTCAAAATCTTCGTGTCGCATCCCTGGAAGATACTAAACTTAAATACCAAGTTTGGTATTTTGCCGCTTTTCATTTTTGAGTTATCGTGTTCATAGGCACACGGACACACGGACTCACGCACACAGACCTTTATCTGAAAATACTTTTTTTTAGTTACAAAGGGCCCTAAAACATAAATTTCCGGTGAAATCTCGGTATCGAATTTTTGGGTGGAGTGCAATACCTTCTCTATACGCTATGTACATAGTACGTGCAGGGAAAGTAAAAAGGTATTGACCAAAAAGTAATAAGTATTCTATACCTTTACAAAATGGTCTATCTTGTTGCACCTATCTCTTCACGCTTTACAATACACCTTCATGGCTAGCTATCGACATTCCCCAAGCGACCTTGATCTCAACAAACACAAGCTTGTCTATTCTGCAGCGTGGCAATCCCAAAACTACTGTCCAAAACCTTTCCTTCTCCACAACTGTCATTGTGTTATAATAATGCATTCCTCATTATTATTGTTACTTTCTCTACAACTAATATGTACACAATGTATAGAGAAGGTATTGCACTCCACCAAAAAATTCGATACCGAGATTTCATCGAAAATGTATGCTTTAGGGTCACCTGTATAAAAAAGAAGTATTTTCAGAAAAAGATCCGTGTGTGCGTGTCCGTGTGTCAATGTGTCCGTGTGTCTGTGAACACGATAACTCAAAAATGAAAAGTGGGTAAAATACCAAACTTGGTATTTAAGTTTAGTATCTTCCAGAGATGCGACAGGAGGATTTTGAGAAACATTCCCCCACTCCCAACTACTCTTTACATGGAAATTTTTTCCAAAATGTTGATTTTCTAAAAATGGCTGTAACGATTTTGATTAAAAAATTGTACATTAAAGATATTTAACTGACAAATAAAGTGTTCATTTTGAATTTTTTTGGAGTAACCTCTAAAGACTACATTATTCTGTGTGAATTTTTACGAAATGTTACATAACTACTAAACCGTAAGAGATGGACAAAAACTTACCACACAACTAATGTAGAGCACTTTAAAACACACAATTTATGTCATATACATTTTGTTCGTGGAGTTCATTGTTTTTAGGAATTCCTTGTTTTTTATTTCAGCTATGAAAAATTTAACTTTTCTCATGCAGGAATTCATGAATTCCTGTCCATATAAACAAAAGAGCTTCAGTCATATAGCAACCAGCTTTTGACTATCACTTTAAGCTATGATAATCTCTCATTTCGTAAGTAATAAGACTATATGTGCTAATTTTTCCTCGATCAGCATTAAGTAAATGGAAGCATAAGCTTTTTAATAATATATTTTTTCAATGTGAACGGAACACATCAGATTTTTAGTATTTAATTTGATTTATAGAATCTGCACATTTTGTAGCGGATTGATATTGTTACATCTTCTCTTAGTAGTTTGCAGGAAAGGGTTGGTTCACCACTTGCTATGACATTCCCGTGAATCTCATTATGACACCAGCTTCTTCTGGTGTACGTGCACAACTGTAGCAGGAAAGGGTTGGTTCACCACTTGCTATGAGAATCCCGTGGATCTCACCAGGACACCAGCTTTCTCTGGTGTACGTGCACAACTGTAGCAGGAAAGGGTTGGTTCACCACTTGCTATGAGAATCCCGTGGATCTCATTATGACACCAGCTTCCTCTGGTGTACGTGCACAACTGCAGCAGGAAAGGGTTGGTTCACCACTTGCTACGAGAATCCCGTGGATCTCATTATGACACCAGCTTCCTCTGGTGTACGTGCACAACTGTAGCAGGAAAGGGTTGGTTCACCACTTGCTATGAGAATCCCGTGGATCTCATTATGACACCAGCTTCCTCTGGTGTACGTGCACAACTGCAGCAGGAAAGGGTTGGTTCACCACTTGCTATGAGAGTCCCGTGGATCTCACCATTTCACCAGCTTCCTCTGGTGTACGTGCACAACTGCAGCAGGAAAGGGTTGGTTCACCACTTGCTATGAGAATCCCGTGGATCTCATTATGACACCAGCTTCCTCTGGTGTACGAGCACAACTGTAGCAGGAAAGGGTTGGTTCACCACTTGCTATGACATTCCCGTGGATCTCACCATGACACCAGCTTCCTCTGGTGTACGTGCACAACTGTAGCAGGAAAGGGTTGGTTCACCACTTGCTATGAGAGTCCCGTGGATCTCACCATTTCACCAGCTTCCTCTGGTGTACGTGCACAACTGCAGCAGGAAAGGGTTGGTTCATCACTTGCTACGAGAATCCCGTGGATCTCACCATTACACCAGCTTCCTCTGGTGTACGTGCACAACTGCAGCAGGAAAGGGTTGGTTCACCACTTGCTATGAGAACCCCGTGGATCTCACCATTACACCAGCTTCCTCTGGTGCACGTGCACAACTGTAGCAGGAAAGGGTTGGTTCACCACTTCCTATGACATTCCCGTGGATCTCATTATGACACCAGCTTCCTCTGGTGTACGTGCACAACTGTAGCAGGAAAGGGTTGGTTCACCACTTCCTATGACATTCCCGTGGATCTCATTATGACACCAGCTTCCTCTGGTGTACGTGCACAACTGCAGCAGGAAAGGGTTGGTTCACCACTTCCTATGACATTCCCGTGGATCTCATTATGACACCAGCTTCCTCTGGTGTACGTGCACAACTGTAGCAGGAAAGGGTTGGTTCACCACTTCCTATGACATTCCCGTGGATCTCATTATGACACCAGCTTCCTCTGGTGTACGTGCACAACTGTAGCAGGAAAGGGTTGGTTCACCACTTGCTATGAGAATCCCGTGGATCTCGTTATGACACCAGATTCCTCTGGTGTACGTGCACAACTGTAGCAGGAAAGGGTTGGTTCACCACTTCCTACGAGAATCCCGTGGATCTCATTATGACACCAGCTCCCTCTGGTGTACGTGCCCAACTGTAGCAGGAAAGGGTTGGTTCACCACTTGCTATGAGATTCCCGTGGATCTCATTATGACACCAGCTTCTTCTGGTGTACGTGCACAACTGTAGCAGGAAAGGGTTGGTTCACCACTTGCTATGAGAATTCCGTGGATCTCACCATTACACCAGCTTCCTCTGGTGTACGTGCACAACTGTAGCAGGAAAGGGTTGGTTCACCACTTGCTACGAGAATTCCGTGGATCTCATTATGACACCAGCTTCCTCTGGTGTACGTGCACAACTGCAGCAGGAAAGGGTTGGTTCACCACTTGCTATGACATTCCCGTGGATCTCATTATGACACCAGCTTCCTCTGGTGTACGTGCACAACTGTAGCAGGAAAGGGTTGGTTCACCACTTGCTATGAGAATCCCGTGGATCTCATTATGACACCAGCTTCCTCTGGTGTACGTGCACAACTGTAGCAGGAAAGGGTTGGTTCACCACTTGCTACGAGAATCCCGTGGATCTCATTATGACACCAGCTTCCTCTGGTGTACGTGCACAACTGTAGCAGGAAAGGGTTGGTTCACCACTTGCTATGAGAATCCCGTGGATCTCACCAGGACACCAGCTTTCTCTGGTGTACGTGCACAACTGTAGCAGGAAAGGGTTGGTTCACCACTTGCTATGAGAATCCCGTGGATCTCATTATGACACCAGCTTCCTCTGGTGTACGTGCACAACTGTAGCAGGAAAGGGTTGGTTCATCACTTGCTATGAGAATCCCGTGGATCTCACCAGGACACCAGCTTTCTCTGGTGTAAGTGCACAGCTGTAGCAGGAAAGGGTTGGTTCACCACTTGCTATGAGAATCCCGTGGATCTCACCATTACACCAGCTTCCTCTGGTGTACGTGCAGAACTGTAGCAGGAAAGGGTTGGTTCACCACTTGCTATGACATTCCCGTGGATCTCATTATGACACCAGCTTCCTCTGTTGTACGTGCACAACTGTAGCAGGAAAAGGTTGGTTCACCACTTCCTATGACATTCCCGTGGAACTCATTATGACACCAGCTTCCTCTGGCGTACGTGCACAACTGTAGCAGGAAAGGGTTGGTTCACCACTTGCTATGACATTCCCGTGGAACTCATTATGACACCAGCTTCCTCTGGTGTACGTGCACAACTGTAGCAGGAAAGGGTTGGTTCACCACTTCCTATGACATTCCCGTGGAACTCATTATGACACCAGCTTCCTCTGGTGTACGTGCACAACTGCAGCAGGAAAGGGTTGGACATCACTTGCTACGAGAATCCCGTGGATCTCACCATTACACCAGCTTCCTCAGGTGTACGTGCACAGCTGTAGCAGGAAAGGGTTGGTTCACCACTTGCTATGAGAATCCCGTGGATCTCACCATTACAGCAGCTTCCTCTGGTGTACGTGCACAGCTGTAGCAGGAAAGGGTTGGTTCACCACTTGCTATGACATTCCCGTGGATCTCGTTATGACACCAGCTTCCTCTGGTGTATGTGCACAACTGTAGCAGGAAAGGGTTGGTTCACCACTTGCTATGACATTCCCGTGGGTCTCATTATGACACCAGCTCCTCTGGTGCACGTGCACAACTGTAGCAGGAAAGGGTTGGTTCACCACTTGCTATGACATTCCCGTGGAACTCATTATGACACCAGCTTCCTCTGGTGTACGTGCACAACTGTAGCAGGAAAGGGTTGGTTCACCACTTGCTATGACATTCCCGTGGATCTCATTATGACACCAGCTCCCTCTGGTGCACGTTCACAATTGTAGCAGGAAAGGGTTGGTTCACCACTTGCTATGAGAACGACGAGGACCGGTCCACGACGTCCTGCATACCGCCGCTCGGCATACTGTGTGACGCAGGTCCTCTTGAGAGAGGTTTGTCAAATAAACCCTTGGAGCAATAGGACAATCTATCACCTACGTCCCCACAACCTCAGATGTGACAATACTACTGTCCAAAAACTGTTCCTTCTCCACAACTTGTGTTATAATAATGTGTTCCTCATTATCATTATTATTATTATTATTATTATATTATTATTATTATTATTTTCATCACGAATGAGCCCATGAGGGACTACGCAAAGTACTTCGAAACGCCTCTTTGTTTTCCTTTGAACCCATATTTCTCTCATTCTTTGGCTGTGGGCTTCTTTCCTCTATCTGACCACATTGTAACAGTTTTTTTCTTCGGTCTGTCCTCATGGTCAACTTGCCATTTATGATCTTTGTTTCTGAAGAGCTCCCTGTTTAATATATCTTCTTGTGTAATTCCTGCTAATTTTAAATCATTTTTTACTTCCCCAATCCATTTCATAGTATCTACATGTGATTTGCTTCTACTTTCATAAAATTCAAGGACTTGTTTTGTGAGCCTGTCAGAATTTATTCGTTTGATATGTTCTTAAAATTTAACCATAGTTTTCTAATATCACTATGAATATCTGTATATAATTATATTTAATTCTTGCTTCTGAGTCTGTGCTGTTCACCTACGAATTGTGGGTCTAAAATTTTCCTTACAATTTTGCATTCTTTTTTCACCATGTCTTCTAAATCTGCCTTTCGGTTCAAAATTAATGTTTCTGCTCCATATAGACATTCTGGTTTAATGACAGTGTTATAATTATTATTATTATTATTATCAAAATACTAATGGTTATTTGTTTCAGGTTCGAAACCCATTCGAATTTAGTGATGTGGCTCAGCCAATCAAATTGGCGAGCACAACACCTTTGGCTGGAACTGAAGCAGTGGTCACTGGCTGGGGCTCAGACGGCCCGCGCACTCATCAGTTGAACAAACTTGCTCTACATATAACCGATCTTGAAGCATGCATAAAACAATACATTGAAGACGGCTTTGGTGAAATTGTGACTCATGACATGGTGTGTGCTAACGTGCCTAACAATGACAAACATGTTTGTTTTGGTGACTCAGGAAGTCCACTGGTGGCTGACAAGGAACTAGTGGGGGTTTTAACCATGGCAGGCGTATGCGGCAAAGATGATGTGGATGGGGTCTATATGGATATTGCCAAAGCGTATACATGGATAAACTCCCATATTTCAAACACATAGACATATCAATGATTAATGTGCCTAAACTATATGCTGACAGAATGTACTAAAACTATAGTGCAATAAATTTATTCTCGTGTTTCTTTGCGACTTATGGTACCTCGAGATCATTTGAGTATTATTTCACCAATTTCATTTATCGTCCGATATGACCAACCAGGTTAAAGAATGTTAAACTACCAAGAAAAAAAATTAGACACTCCATACATTAGAAACATCTAATGTGTTACACTCACTTTCTCTAGCTGCTCTACAAACAAACTTCTTACAAAAGATAATTCTTCTTCCAACACCATGCTTATCTAGATAAACATTAGCAGAATTGTATTACTTGAATCCTTATAAGTACAATGGAACTAAGAGAATGCAAAAAACTACAGTGATGGTCAAATGTTTTAAAATCTATCGTTATGCGATTGTCATTGCATATCATTTCTTTGCTTCACAGTTGAAACTAATAAGAAGGAATAATCCGAAAACGCGAAGCTCCATGAAAAAAATGTATATGACATAACTTGTGTATTTTAACTAGATATACTTTTTTGTGCAGTAAGTTTATGTCTATCTCTTACGGTTTTCAAATTATGACTAGTTAAGCAAAATTCATCCAGAATAAGCAGGTCTTTAGAAGCTATTCCCAGAAAATTTGAGATATACATTTTATTTGCCATACAAATGGCTTTAATATGTGGTACTTTGATCAAAATTGCTACAGCCGTTTTTTAGAAAATAAAAATTTTCGAAAAAAGTTCCATGTGAAGGGTAGTTTGGGGTGGGGGATTTTCTTGAAAATCTTCGAGTCGCATCCCTGGAAGATACCAAATTTAAATATCAAGTTTGGTATTTAACGGTATTTTTGTATTTGAGCCAGACACACAAACACACAGACAGAGAGATACTCACACGGACATGTTTCTAAAATTGTTTTTTTTTTTTTTTTTTGGATTCGGGGGACCCAAAACATATATTTCCGGTGAAATCTAGGTATCGAATTTTGGGTGCAATACAATACCTTCTCTATACACGATGTACATAGTACGTGTAGAGAAAGTAAAAAGTGACACCCCCACCAGCGATGATACTCCATCTGGCTGCCCTGAGAGCGGGTTAAGGGGTATGCAGCGCAGTTTTCCAATGTAGCACATCATTACAAAGTAGGGGAAGGAGGGGGGGTAATGGCGCTCACCTAAGTAAAACTCAATAGCAACTTCCTAAAATAAACCTAAACATATGGCTTATTAGTATAACACAAATTAAATATTATTTTCTCTACACGTACTTTGTACATAGTGTATAGAGAAGGTATTGTAATGTACCCAAAAATTCCATACCGAGATTTCACCGGAAGTACATGTTTTGGGTCCCCCTGAATCCAAAAATAGCATTTCTAGAAACAGGTTCGTGTGTATGTGTGCGTGTATGTGTGTGTGTGTGTGTTTGTGTGTGTCTGTGGACAGCATAGCTCAAAAACGAAAAGACCATTAAATACTAAACTTGGTATTTACGTTTGGTATCTTCCAGGGATGCGGCACGAAGATTTTAAAGAAAATCCCCCACCCCCAACTACCCTTTACATCTAACATTTTTCCAACATTTTAATTTTTTTAAAAATGATTCTAACGATTTTTATTAAAATATCGTATATTAAGGATATTTACCTGACAAATAAAATTTACATCTTGAATTTTCTGGGAATAGTCTCTGAATACTGCTTTATTCTTGAGGAATTTTGCATAATTGCTAAACCATTGCACCATATGTGCAAGTTGGACTATAAACATCGCAGTGGAGTTGATAAACCACAAAATTATAAGTGTCATGACCAGACTGAGCGCCATTACCCTCAAACAACAGGCAATCCCTCTCATTGCATAGTTTTATAATTTAGTTTTTAATTCCTATAATATTTTTTTTTCAAATAAAATATATTCATTTGTGAAGAAAAAAATCTAATGTGTTTCATTCACATGATTTTTCTCTGCAACAAATTATTGTTAAAAAGCTTATTTTAATATTTACTTCTTCAACTGAGTCTTATTACTTGCTTCCTTGTAAGTAGAAGCGAAATAAGGGAGTACCATAGGTTTAAGTCATAGTCAAAAGCTGGTTGCTATGTGACTGAAATTCCTTTATTAGTATGGACAGGAGTTGACAAATGTCTGTATGAGAAAAGTTAAGTTTTTCAAAGCTGAAACCAAAATCAAGGAATATCTCCAAAACAATGAACTCCAGGAAAAAATGTATATAACATAAATTGCAAGATCAGGGCTACAAGGTGGATGTGGTACACAGGTAATGTTGAATCGAGTCAGAAACTGCATGACTTGATTTGCGACGTGAGACCATGTCGCCACTCAGTCCGAGAAAGCTCTGGTCGTTTCTTTGCAATGTGCTTTCTCAGTGTAGCCAATACTGACGTGTAGTATGCTGCTGTAACAGTAGTGTGAGTGGGAACTGCATACTGGTAAATCATTCCATGTGATCATCACTTTCCCTGCAGATGGAACAACTTTTGCCTTTTTTGGTGTTGGAGAACCTGGCGATTTCCACACTGTGCTGGCTTGTTTTCCTTCAGGATCATAATGATGCAGCCATGACTCATCACCGGTGATAATCGATTTAAAAAATGCATCCCCTCCATCAGCAGTCTGATTTACGAAATGCACGTAGGGTCTACAAAATAGAGCATTACTACCAACCTACTGATACGAGAGTGCTGCCTTCTACCGGCAATATACATAAAAACCCGCTCTTTTCAAATATTTATGTTACGGATACGAAACTACCACGGACGCTACAGAAAAAAAATCTGATGTGTCCATTCACATGACTTTCTCTATATCTGTATAACAAATTATTGTTAGTAAGTTTATCTTTTGTTTATTTCATGCTATTCGAGAAAAATTAGCAGAAATAGTCTTATTTCTCCCTTTATTGTAAGTAGAAGCGAAATAAGGGAGTACCATAGGTTAAATTGAAAGCCAAAAGCTGGTTGCTATGTGACTGATGTTCCTTTGTTTGTATGGACAGGAGTTGACCAATTCCTGTTTTGAGAAAAGCTATACATTTTTCAAAGCTGAAACCAAGAAAAAGGAATATGTCAAAAATGATCAACTCCACGAAAAAAATGTATATAACATAAATTGTGTGTTTTAACGTGCTCTACATTTTTAGTGTGTTAAGCTTTTGTCCATCTTACGGTTTAGTGGTTATGCAAAATGCATCCAAAATAAAGTAGTCTTCAGAGGCTATTCCCAGAAAATTCAATATATAGATTTTATTTGTTTTTTTTTAATATATGATATTTTAATCAAAATCGTAAGAGCCAATTTTTAGAAAATCAAAATTTTCGAAAAAAGTTCCATGTAAAGGGTAGTTTGGGGTGGGGGATTTTTCTCAAAATCTTCGTGTCGCATCCCTGGAAGACACTAGATTTAAATACCAAGTTTGGTATTTTACCGACTTTTCGTTTTTGAGTTATCGTGTTCACAGACACACGGACACACTGACACATGGACACACGGACAGACACACAAATGTACCTTTTTCTGAAAATACTTTTTTTTGATACAGGGGACCCTAAAACATATATTTCCGGTGAAATCTCGGTATTGAAATTTTTGGTGGAGTGCAATACCTTCTTTATACACTATGTACACAGTTCGTATAGAGAAAGTAAAAATCAATCTCAGTCTTTGTTGATCAGCCCTCGTACTTCATTTCTTGTGCAGAAACCAGTCAATTTCTGGCCGCCAAAGAAACGGATTACAATGCCATAGCAACCACATTTTAAAATATTTGACTGTCGGTTTAACTTAGTGTATTCCCTTATTTCCGTTCCACTTATAAGGAACTAAGTACTAAGAACGATTCTGATAATCTTTATCTTGATTAGCATGAAGAGTGAGTCCGTTAGCTTCTCTATAATAACCATTGTCATTTTATTAATTGTTTATTAGTTTATATTCAAAGAGTGCCAATACTCGATTATTTCATGTATTAAGAGCGTAAATCTCCGTTTTTAGCAAGAACCAAAATTAGAAAGTGGAGTGAGAGACTTTCTTTGTTAGCAGATACTCTTTTGTCCGAGCACGTACGAGCAACGTGTGAAGGTAAAGACCCTTTTGGTTTAGAGAAGAGTTTTTCTCCATTGTGTAACGCTTGTCACGTGGGTGCTATGATGTATCCTGGGAAGAAAATTATGTATTTTGGGTGATATAAACTACAGTTTCGCTGTCTTTCCTACCAATTAGAGAGAAGCCGCCATGACAGTAATTTTGCTATACAAGGAGAAGATTACAGCACATCAAGACTGTGTGTTATTTAGTTACATCGGAGCTCTCTCGGGGCCCATTCTTAAATACATGGCCGTCTCTTAGTCACATCGAGACTGCGTGTTATTTAGTTACATCGGAGCTCTCTCGGGGCCCATTCTTAAATACATGGCCGTCTCTTAGTCAGATCGAGACCGTGTGTTATTTAGTTACATCGGAGCTCTCTCGGGGCCCATTCTTAAATACATGGCCGTCTCTTAGTCAGATCGAGACCGTGTGTTATTTAGTTACATCGGAGCTCTCTCGGGGCCCATTCTTAAATACATGCCCGTCTCTTAGTCAGATCGAGACTGCGTGTTATTTAGTTACATCGGAGCTCTCTCGGGGCCCATTCTTAAATACATGCCCTTCTCTTAGTCACATCGAGACTGCGTGTTATTTAGTTACATCGGAGCTCTCTCGGGGCCCATTCTTAAATACATGGCCGTCTCTTAGTTACAGCGCAGTAATACTGAGTCACATCGGCATTCCAGTTAAACATCGCAACGCTCAGGAATACTTAGGCCCTCAGTAATGAACAGCTAAAGGCAGTGACGCGCATCTAGACTTAACTATATAAAGCTAAGCCAAAGAAACAAGGTTATAAGTAAAATACGTGTAAATCGTCGAGTAAGGAACGCTCCTGGTGAATATGTGATTTAGCAGATTGTAAAGTAAAGTGCTTGTCTCGTTTCTTCTACTTGACAATAAATTGAAGGAAAGTATGTCTACGTAATTTTATAAGATCACTCCCCAAATTACCCTCATTAGCTACCACCCCGAGTGAGTCAAACCAGCATACAGGCTGAGTTTAGCTGTAGTAGATCTTCAACCACAAGGTATGTAGATCTACTCATCTGGTAGTGGAGTGAATCTTGAAGCACCGCCAACATCACGGGGCTAAGAATATTCTTCATTCTGAGATCTGTAACGTGGTGCACAATCAACGCTGCATACATCACGTGGCGCTACAATAAGCCCTTGCAAGAGATAGAAGAATAAGCTTACCAACAGTAATTCGTTACAAAGGTGTAGAGAAAACCATGTAAATGTAACCACACAGAATATGTTTTTGGTGAAACCTCGATATCAAAGTTTCGGTAAAACACACCACGTAAAGTGTTTATAGCAGACAAAGAGAGAGATGTATGGACATTGCTGTTTTTGTTGAAAGAACAATAGACAACTTATTGTTTTTCTTTCTTTTTATTCATTCAAAAATGTCAGTTATCGGACAAAATGTTTCATTTTTACTTTCTCTACGCGTACTATGTACAAAATCGATACCGAGGTTTCACCGGAAATATATGTTTTAAGGTCCCCTGTATCCAAAAAATCATTTTCAGAAAAAGAACCAACGAAATGTCGGTAAAATGCCAGACTTGGTATTTAAGTTTAGTATTTTTCAGGGACGCGACACGAAGATTTTTTGAGAAAAATCCCACCACCGCAACTACCCTTTACATGGAACTTATTTCGAAAATTTGATTTTTTTCAAAGATGGCTCTAACGATTTTGATTAAAATGTGGTACATTACAGATATTTACCTGACAAGTAAAATGTATATCTTGAATTTTCTGGGAATAGCCTCTGAAGACTACTTTATTCTGGATGAATTTTACGGAATTTTGAATAACTGCTGAACCATAAGAGATGGACAAAAACTTACTGAATGAAAAATGTAGAGCACGTTTAACCACACAGTTAATGTTATATATATTTTTTTCGTGGAGTTCATCGTTTTTGAGACATTCCTTGTTTTTGGTTTCAGCTTTGAAAAACTTATACCTTTCTCCTACAGGAACTTGTCAACACGTGTCCGTACAAACAAAGGTACTTCAGTCACATATCAATCAGTTTTTGACTATCATTTTAGCCTTTTGTACTCCCTTATTTCACTTCTACTTACAAGGAAGCAAGTAATAAGACTACTACTGATATTTTTTGCTTTCTCTACACGTACTATGACCATAGTGAATTCAAAAGGTATTATAATTCACCCAAAAAAGCACATAGATGTGACAAATAAAGAGGAGCGAGAAGGTATTGCATGGCTGAAAGCAGGAGTATGGAGATTAAAATGTTTAAGGAAAGGTATTCCACAAAATCAATGTCCTGTATGTGGCGGAAATGAAGACATGGAACATGTTCTATTTAAATGTAAAGGGTCTGAAGTTTGCAGAAAAGAGTATATTAATAAGAAATGGTTTAAAAATAGGTAGAAATGTGGCGCTATTTGAAATGTTTCTAAAAGACAGTAAGAAGATTGGATAAAAGTAGATGAGTATGGACAGTAAATAGACAGAATGATGTAATAAAGTGTGGTAAAATATGAGTGTGACCGGTAGAGAGCGAAGGGCTGAACGCCGGTCAAATTCACCTGTATAAAGAAATAAAAAATAAAATACATAAAAAAATAAGAGTATTTCTGCTAATTTTTCTCAATTTCTATGAAGTAAATATAAGCATTGACTTTTTTAAAAATACTTTATTGCAGAGATGTCGAGAAATTCATGTGAATGGACATCAGATCTTTTTGGATTTAGGGGGACCCGATTTCCAGTGAAATCTCGGTATGGAATTTTTTGGTGCAATACAATAGCTTCTCTATACACTAGGTATATAGGGAAAGTAAAATACAACAAGATTATAAATACTTTGTTTTATAAGGAGATTTTAACTATTGTGTAATATGGGAAGTTATCCATGTACACACTTTGGCAACATCTGTATACAATCCAGGGTAATCCTTTTCACCGCAGTTCATTCCCAAAGACACAACACCCACAAGTTTTCCCTTAGCCACCAGAGGTCCTCCTGAGTCTTCTTTACAAGCATCCTTGTCTCCCTCGGGAACTCCTGCGCACAACATGTGAGGAGTCACAGCACCCGGGGGGTAATTTTGTTTACAAATGTCATAATCCTGTATATATACAGTAACTTGCTGGAGCTGATCAGGATATGAACCTTCAAACTTCAAGGCGCCCCATCCCGAGATAACTGCTGGAGTCAAAACTAAAGGTGTTTCAGTCGCCAATAAGATTTTCTGAGCCACGTCGCTGAACACGAATGGGATAGACACCTGAAACAGTTAAGTATACACATTTTTACTTTCTCTAAACGTACTGTGCGTATAGAGAATGTACTGTATTGTGCCCAAAAATTAGATACCGGGATTTCACCGGAAATACGTGCTTTAGGTTCCCCTGAATCCAAAAGAAAAAACCATTTTTGGAAAAATATCCGTATGTGTGTGCACATGTGTGTTTGCACTATATAGCTCAAAAACGAAAAGACAGTTAAATACCAAACTTTGTATTTAAGTTTGGTATCTGCCAAAGATGCGACATGAAGGTTTTCAAGAAAATCCCCCTACCCCAGACTACCCTTTAAATGGAAAAAGTTCTGAAAGTTTTGATTTTCTCAAAAATGGTCCTAACGATTTTGATTGGAATATCTTATTTTTAAGACATTTACATGCCAAATAAAATGTATATCTTGAATTTTCTGGGCGTAGTCTCTAAAGACCTCTTTGTTGTGGATGATTTTTGTTGCTTTTTGCATAACTGGTAAACCGTAAGAAATAGACAAAACCTTACTCCACAAAAAATGTGGATCACAATAAAACTCACGATCTATGTCATATACATTTTTTTCGTGGTGTTGGCCGTTTTCGAGATATACCTTGTTATTTATTTTAGTACTAAAATACTTAAAACTTTTCTCAAAGGAAACTTGTCCGCGCTTGGTCAGGCAAGGAAACGGATTTCAATCCCATAGCAACCACATTTTTAAACATTTGACTGTCGGGTTAGCCTAGTGTATTCACTTATTTCCGTTCAACTTATAAAGGAACCAAGTAGGTTGCTGTTAATGTTTTGCCAATAAATAGATGAATAAGCTTATTAACAATAATTTGTTTAGTGTGTCTGACTAACATTCAAAAGGTCGTGAGTTCCAATCTCCCTTAGGGTGAGTTACCTGGATAAGGTTTTTAAGGGGTTTTCTCTTATCCTGAGAAGACGAATGTCGAGCAACTTTAAACTCCATGGGCCCCGAGGTCATTTGAGCATCGTTTCACCAATTTCATCGTCCGACATAATCAACCAGGTTAAAGGACCTTAAACTACAAATAATAATAATAATAATAATAATAATAACAGTAAAAATAATAATAGTTTCTTTACGGAGATGGAGAGAAAGCCATATGAATGGAGCTCATCAAACTTTTTTACATAGATACGTTTATCACAGAAGATTACGTTAGTTTCTACAGGGTATGTTTGACTGAATTTTCATGAAAAATCGCAAAAAAGAAACTACGTTTTTGTTGTAATTCCATAAAATAATTTAAAAATTTCTGAATACAGAAAGGTTATAACTGTGACCTTAAGTTACTCGCGCCACAGCAAAGCATTAGATTTGATACTGTACTGGACTTGATAAGAAAAACTTCAGTTCGACTAGATCTCACTCGCAAAATAAAAAAAACTAAATTGTGCAGAAGAAAAGGACAGAAAGGTGAGTAGTTTAGGTGAGAAAAAGGAAACCCGCCTACCTGGTGGATTTTAATTGAGCCATAAATTGTAGTCCTTTATTTTCTCACTATTGATATTTTCAGCATTTTTCTTCCTGTAAAATGCTCTTTGTAGGGCAATTTTCTGTTATACAAATAAAATTTGCTGTATGTTCTCAGAGGTACAGTGGAGAAGAATTGACCTAGTTTTTAGTAAGATTGCCACTTACTCTATTATCTTTTACTTTTTTGATTGGAAGATATTCCTTACTAATTTTTTTTTATTATCAGTTGGGGATTTCATGTCTATTTCTATGTTTAATTTTATGTAATATTTGATTTGTTTCTTGTCTTGCTGAAACGACTAATGTCTTTGGCGTGGTAGCCATTTTTTTACAGTACCTCCTTCAGATGTTTCAATTCAGAGTCTAGTCGTTGAGGCTCGGACACGATTTTTGCTCGGTGTACTAACATTTTAATCATTGCCCGTTTTGGGGCGGGAAGGCGATTTGATGCTGCGTTCAGATATTGGGCTTCCTGTAGAACCTGTGTGATAGCTACAGATCTATATGCTCATCACATTAGTACACTCAAGGGCATTAAAAATATACCTCGCGCTGTGATATTGCTGAAATTGTAAACATTAGACGAGTACTCAAGTCTTAAGAAGATTTTCATTGGTGCCATACTGACATATGCGTCGTTTCGTATTATACGTTGTTTTTAAAAGGGTTGCGGGGTTAAACCCCACGTGATTGCTTAAGAAATTAAGCAATGGTGTTAAAGTGTGAACGCCCTAGTTCAGAATATGTCAGCAGGGAGTCTTTCTCAGGGGCGGTGTTAAGACACAAGTGTTTTCCTTTAAGTTCATAATTATTGTTGAGCTCACTTCCTTTTCCTTCATATTGCCTGTCGTTGAACACACACGTTCCTCCTAAATCCCCCCCCCTTTCATCTACTCTATGCGTGATCACGCCTATCATTCCTTATTAGTTGTGAAAGTTATTGTGGTGTATTAATTAACACTGTTTCTGTAACGGCCTGTTCGTTTCCACCGCTGAATCAGTTGCATTGCACTGCGCAGCGTTTCTATGTGAATACTTAGATTAAATAACATGAGTGGAAAGTCTGCGCTTGCACCTCATTGTGAATATAGCATTACTTTCATTCAAGGTTTTACGCACCTTAAGGACAGACACGTCATAATCCTTAGTTTCGCTATTGTACTCAGGATGATCGACAATCTTCTCTATGCTATGTAGCGTTCCACCTCTCAGTCTGTAGCTGGACCCGGAACGCAAAACAAGTGTATCTTCAGGGTGCCTTAAACAAATATAATAGTACAGGTAAAGAATTGCCTTATACGAAGACTCTCGAAAGAACAGACATTTCACAAACATTTACCACACAATTCCTAGTTATTATTGTTGTGGGTGCCAGGTATGTGACGGTAATTCTCACACATAATTATTTCACCACGTGTATTAAGTGTATCTGGACGAACTCCCCTACCATTATAGCAGATCTCTCCATGTGCCTGGTTTTGAAGTCCGCTGTGACTGCTGCCTCGGCGACACTCAGCCTGACTCTCTCGGGTGGAACAGAATAGGGTTGTCCTTTGAAATGGTTTAACACACCTTCACTCCCATGTATGAGTTATTCTTGAGTAGATGTTGTTACTTATTTAGACAAGCACTTTGCTTTAAATGCTACTTTGTTTTCTATAACTTCCTAGAACTTTCAATCTTCGGCGATTTAACTTTACTTGTCTCTTAGAACTAATTACGTTATCACATTGCTCGTCTGTAACATTTATAACAATTAACCTTCACATTATATAGCACCTTGGCCACGAATATGCGCTCCTTAGACTTACCTGTGAGCGTTCCCAACTTGACAGCAATTACGCGTGTGTGACCCCAAACTTAATATTGACTGCCTCAACAGCCTGCAATCTGTTGTAGTAAAATCAGCTGTCATGGCTGCTTGGTTTTCGTTGGTCAGAAGGACCGCGAACTTGGCGTCTATGTGTCCCATAATGCATTTCTCTTTATACAAAATGCATCGTAAACACATCGATACAATGGAGAAAAGCTCACTTCTCAATTATTCAGGACTCCCCCGAAATCACTTTTCGCTTATTTCTCTGTTGCACGCACATACACAAGATTACGTGACTTACAATAGCATTCTCCCTCACAAAGAACTTTCCCTTATACAGCGGCCGAGTTTGGTAAATAGCTTTTAGCTGTGCTTGCCATAAGCTAGCTGCATACACTTTCAAATACATTAAATAATCAATAATTACTAGGAATAATAGTAATAATTGTAGCAAGGCCGACTAACGGTATCAATTGGAATCAGTTTAGAGGGTAGAGTCAGACTGAAAATTGAATGCCATAGCCAGGATTTGTCTAGCCAGCTGCTGCTCTACCTTGGCACCATGCCGGCATACCATTAAATTCCCCAACTGACTCGTATCTTTCCCAGTAAACCACAAGGTGATCTCAAGTTATTTTGAGTTGACATACGCCAACGACCACACACTATGACTTAAGTATTTTAAGTCCCGAGCTTCATAGTTTAGTCAAATATTATGGTCAATTAGTGTTGAATAATTGTTTTTTACATTCTTTACACCTTTATTCTGAATGAATTTTGCTGAAGTTTGCTTAACTACTAAAGGGTAAGAGATAGACAAAAGCTTACTAAACAGAAAATGTAGAGTACGTTAAAGCATACAATTTATGTTGTACAATTTTTTTTTCGTGCAGTTGATCGTTTTTTAGTTATTCTTGTTTTCGATTCCACCTTTTGTCAACTCCTATCCATGCAAACAAAGGAAATTCCGTCACATAGCAACCAGCATTTGACTATGACTTTAACCTATGGTACTCCCTTATTTTGCTCCTACTTACAAGGAAGCAATTAATAAGAATATTTCTGAATTTTGTTTTTCTCGATTAGCGTTAAGTAAATAGAAGCATAAGCTTTGTAACAATAATTTGTTGCAGAGGTAAAAAGAAGGTCATGGGAATGGAATATTTCCGATTTTTTTTAATCAGTGGGTCTCAAAACTTGTATTTCCGGTGAAATTTCGGTATCAAATTTTTGGGTACAATACAATACCTACCTTGTCTATGCACTATGTATATAGTACGTGTAGAGAAAGTAAACATATATAGACGGCTAAATATTAAGATGCAAATGTCAATCGTAAAGTGTTTGTCGTGGAGGTTCAGGAGGCGGAGAAGAGGTGTGTGTTGGCGATTAGGATAGTAGCAGTATTTATTATTAACTTTTCAATAATAATACTTGCGTCGCAAGGATCTGGCGACCGTACATCCTGTCTAAAAATATCCGATGTGTTCCATTCACATGACCTTCTCTAATCTCTGCAACAAATTATTGTTAAAAAGCTTATGCTTATGTTTACTTCATGCTAATCGAGAAAAAAAATAGCGGGAATAGCCTTATTACTTGCTTCCTTGCAAGTAAAAGCAAAATAATTGAGTACCATAGGTTAAAATGATAGTCAAAATCTGGTTGGTATGTGACTGAAGTTTATTTGTATGGACAGGTGTTGACAAATTTATGTATGAGAAAAGTACAAGTTTTCTAAAGCTGAAACCAACAGCAAGGAATATCTCAAAGACGATTAACTCCACGAAAAAGATTAAATAACACAAATTATGTGTTTGAACGTGCTCAATATCTTTTGTTGATAAGCTGTGTCCATCTCTTACGGTTTAGCAGTTATTCAAAATTCTGTAAAATTCATCCAGGATATAGTAGTCTTCAGAGGCTCTTCCAAGAAAATTCAAAATATACATATTATTTGTCAGGTAAATATGTTTAATATTTTAATTAAAATCGTTAGAGCCATTTTTGAGAAAATCAAAATTTTCGAAAAAGCTTCCACGTAAACGGTAGTTTTGGTAGGGGGATTTTTCTCAAAATCTTCGTGTCGCATCGCTGGAAGATACTAAACTTAAATACCAAGTTTCGTATTTTACGAATTTTCGTTTTTGAGTTATCTATTGTGTTCACAGACACACGGACGTTTATGTGAAAAAGCCCAAGACATTCTTAAAAATTAACTGCACGTTCTTTTGATGTGCTTGCAACCTCTGCTATTTCAAATATCTCTAATTTGCGGTTTTCCAGTACTAAACGATGAATTTTTTCAATGATCTCTGGAGTTGTCACTTCTACAGGGCGTCCAGAGCGAGCCTCATCACTAGTGCTCGTACGTCCCATTTTAAACTCTGCAACCCACGTTTTAATCATTGAATATGAAGGGGCAGAGTCTTTCAGTGTACTGTCTATTTCCTGTTTGATTTCTTTAGTTGTTAAGCCCTTCAAATGGAAGTATTTAATCACTGCTCGTTTTTCCAAATCCCCCATTTTTGTGAAAACTCTAAAGTTGTCTTGTTTAAAATGCTGCTATTCGAAAACTAAACAAGGTATGGACATGTAACTATGGATACAAGCTAGTCTAGAGCTAAACTAAACAATGCTACCGTCTAACTGACCTAGTGACGTCATATCTGTGTGAAGCCCGGGACTTATCAGCCGACCCTTGTAGAGCAACAACATTGACATCTTCGTAATTTACCACGTTTGCGGAGAGCAAGAGGAATGCTGACTTCAGGAATTGTGTTGATCCATGACAACGCTCGTCCACACACTGATGGCGCAACCCATTGGCTCCTTGAACAATTTCAATGGGATATTTTCGATCATCCGCCGTACAGTCCTCCAGTGACTTTCACCTTTTCCCTGAACTGAAGATTCGGCTAGTAGGGCAGCACTTTCAAACCAACGAAGATCTTCAAAACAACGTCAGTGGCATTTGAAATCATTGGCGGCAACATTTTTTGTAGCGGGTATTGCAAAGCTTTTGCACAGGTACGATAAATGTCTCAATATTTTCGGTGATTATGTTGAAAAGTAATAATTATTTTTGATAATAAAATAATTGCTTTTTATGAACTTGTCTTTTATTTATAGCCTATCGAAGGTTAAAAAAACGTTCCATGTAATTGTGTGTGCTTACCTTTCAGTACAGTGAGCTGCAGTGACAGCCCATAAAGAATGAATTATCGATGCACCACAGTGAAACACTCCCCCATTGAATTCTAATGCTAACTGAAAACAGCAAACAGCAGAATATCAATTAAAATCTGATGTGTTGCATTCACATGACTTTCTCTAAATCTATGCAACAAATTACTGTTGCAATGCTTATGCTTCCATTTATTTCATTCTAATCGACAAAAAATTATTAGAATTATTCTTGTTATTTGCTTCCTTGTAAAAAGAAGCGAAATAAAGGAGTACCATATGTTAAAATGATAGTCAAAAGCTGGTTGCTATGTGACTGAAGTTCCTTTGTTTGTATGGACAGGAGTTGACAAACTCCTGTATGAGAAACGTATGCTACTTAAAGGTGAAACGAAAAAAAAAACAAGGAATATCTAAAAAAAAACATTATCTACAAAAAATGTGTATAACATAAATTCTGTGTCTTGACGTGCTCTACATTTTTTGTGTGATATATCTTTGTCCATTTTTTACGGTTTAGCAGTTATGCAAAATTCTGTAAAATTCATCCAGAATAAAGTAGTCTTCAGAGGCTATTCCCAGAAAAATTAAAATATACATTTTATTTTTCAGGTAAATATCTTTAATATACGATATTTTAATAAAAATCGTTAGAGCCATTTCTAAGAAAATTAAAATTTTCGAAAAAAGTTCCATGTAAAGGGTAGTTTGGGGTGGAGGAGTTTTTCTCAAAATCTTCATGTCCCAACCCTGGAAGATACTAAACTTAACTACCAAGTTTGGTATTTAACGGTCTTTTCATTTTTGAGCTATGCTGTCCACAGACAGTCAGGCACACGTAGGAAATTTTTTACAAAAATTATTTTTTTGGAATCAGGGGGACCCAAAACATGTTTTTCCGGTGAAATCTTGGTATCGAATTTTTGGGTGCATTACAATATCTTCTCTACGCACTATTTACATAGTACGTGTATAGAAAGTAAAAAAGAATATTTAATTCAACTCTATTTTGTTTTACAATAAACCCACGTTACAAAGGCTACTGTAAGTATGCCAACAAGAGGTGAATACAAAATTGCTTCTGCTTTGTTTTTCTACAGCAATTGAATTCCGCAAAATGGAGTAAAAAATTGCAATGCAAGTTATATTTATAGTAAATGCTGAAAATAATTATGGGTTTCATCCACTTGACTTTCCCTAGCTGCTTCGCTGATGCTTTTTTCTTGCAAAAGATGTCTTTATCTACATCTTGCTTATCGAGATAAGCATTAGTAGAAATAGTCGTATTAGTTGCTTCCTTGTAAGCAGAATGGAAAAAAGGGAGTACACCAGGATAAAACGATAGAAAAATCTTCTAAAATACATTGCTATGTGAAACAATTGAAAATCGCTAGTATTTGCTTGCTAGAAGTAAGCAAAACAGGACGAAAGATGGAAGCTCACCTGAGAAATGTTTATGTAGCTTAAAATTTAAAATAACAACAAGGACTAGCTCGGAAACAGTTAACTTTACAACAGAAATATATATGACAAACTAAATATAGGTATATGTTGAATTTTCTGGAAGTAGCCTCTAAAAACCTCTTCAGTTTTGATAACCTCTGTTTTAGTGTAATTAAACTTTACTCAAACGGGAGGTATTATTCTTTTCGTCTCCCTTATTTAACGTCTAGCAAGCTAAGAGAAATGAATTGCAATTGTTTCACACAGCCGTTGACTTTTTAAAAGATTTGACTAACGCTTTAGCCTATGTATCCTCACATTTCCCTTCCACATAAAAAGAGGGAAAAAATAAGACAATGCTGTCAATAATGAACATGATGTACATGGGCACCGTGGGTGAGTGGTTAGACCACTCGACTCCCATCTAGGCGATCCGGAATCGATCCCAAGCGCCCATATGGTGGACGAAGCGGCGTCTGGGCGGAATTTCTCCGGCTCCTCCGGTTTCTCCCGCCACTAACTCCACCAATTACTCCATCATCACCTTTGTAATCATTAATTTCGTTTGTATTTCGTATAATCCACTTCCTCCTGTCTGGCTATGGACCGACCTCTCGTAACAGGTTCTTCATTCTCTGGTTTCGTGCCGGAGACTCCCCGACAAGCTTCTGACCCCTGAACTGGTAACTCCTGGTCAGCCATGTAAATATGCGCAGGGTAAGGCAATTACGAAATATAAAACAGTACTCTTTTGTAACAAAAAATTGTTCGCTGAACAGCTAACGAAAGTAATGTAATAGGATCACAATAGACTTTTAGAAAAAGGTCCGTGTATGTATCCGTATAGTGTGTATCTACATGAAAAATCCCCTTTTTGTGATAGTGCTAATGCCCGCTTTTTTACTTTCTCTGAACATACTATGTACATAGTGTATAGAGAAGGTATTGTATTGCACCCAAAAATTCAATACCAAGATTTCACAGGAAATACATCCTTGGGTCTCTCTTAGCCCAAAAAAAGCATAGCTCAAAAACGAAAAGACCGTTAAATAACAAACTTGGTATTTAAGTTTGGTGTCTTCCAAGGATACGACACGAAGATTTTCAAGAAAATCCCCCACCCCCAACTACCCTATACATGGAACTTTATTCGAAAATTTTTATTTTCTCAAAAATGGCTGTAACGATTTTGATTAAAATATCGTATATTAAACATATTTTCCTGACAAATAAAATATATATCTTGAATTTTCTGGGAATAGCATCTGAAGACTACTTTATTCTGAAGAAATTTTGCATAACTGCTAAACCGTAAGAAATGGACAAAAACTTACCACACAAAAAATGTAGAGCACAATGTACACAATTTATGTTATATAAAAATTTTTCGAGGAGTTGATCGTTTTTGAGATATTCCTTGTTTTTGGTTTCAGCTCTGAAGAACTTGTACTTTTCTCATACAGTTATTTGTCAACTCGTGTCCACACAAACAAAGGAACTTCAGTCACTTAGCAACCAGCTTTGACTTCACTTTAACCTATGGTACTCCCATACTTCGCTTCTACTTACAAGGAAGTAAGTAATAAGACTATTTCTGCTAATTTTTTCTCGATCAGCTTGAAATAAATAGAAGAATAAGCTTACTAACAATAATTTGTTACACAGAAGCAGAGAAAGTCATGTGAATAGAACACATCAGATTTTTTTAAAACATTATACAATGAATGTGAATATTATATACATTTTCCGTTAACAGTTATCCAGGATTTACCTCCACTGACCTGATATGGAAAATCTTTTATATCAGCAGTTTCTCCTCCAAGAATAGGGGCAAATCTGGGAAAATCAGATGATTCTGTAATTATAAAGTAATATTAGTTTGTTTATCACGTCATGATACCAAATATAAGAAACAGTTGTGCCATTCGCCCAACTAGACGCAAAAATATCATGGAGCTTTTCATGAAGGACTCTGTTTGAAGGAACATGCGCGAAACAAGCTGCGCAAACGGAAGCCGTCTCCCGGAAGGATGAAGAGGCAGACTTTGGAGGGCACGAGTTATGCTAAATTCACAATGAGATGCAAGCGCAAACGTAACGTAACATAAGCGTAGACGCAAGAAAACACCATTCACATGTAGACGACAGATCACAATGTATAAAACATTGACCTTCAACTATTGTATATATGTGAAACATTTTAATAAGCTTCTGGGACGCAGTCAATGAGAGAGACGCCAGGGATGAGGAAGTAAAGAGTTAATCTCGCCAATCGAGACCTCCTGTGTGACGATTAAGTGAACATTATATAACAAGAAGAGATTGATTGTAGGTACACATTATACTGTATATATGTGACACAGTTGTCTGAAAAGAGGATTCTCTTAAAATAGCGTGCCTTAACGCATCACATTGTTAATAAATAACAGTTCAAATATATCAGTAAGTATTTTAAATTTAATTTCATTTAATATCACATACTACCGTCCAAGCATGGATGTTAAGAAGTTCGTACTCACCGGCTGAAGCTAGCTGGAAAATACAGAAAACGTGGCAAAGCAATACACAATACGTAATCCGCTGCCGATAAATAAACTTAACGGCTCTAACAATTAAGTCTGGCGCGACTAGCCAATTACAGTTTTGTCAACAGTAAGAGCTACCAACCCCTTATACAGCGGCAAATTCAAACCAGTTAAAAACAGTTTTACAACACCAATCCACAGCTTACGTCACCACCGAGGACCCTGCTCACTTCATATCCGCCCCAAGTGCAAAGTTTGGTGTTTAACTGTCCACAGAAATACCACAAAAACAGATTTAAGGTCGTTTTCTAAAACTGATTTTTACTTTCTCTACACATACTATGTACATAGTGGATAGAGAAGGTATTGCATTTCACCCAAAAATTTGGTACTGAAATTTCACCGGAAATACACATTTTAGAATCCCCGGTATAAAAAGAACATTTGCAGAAAAAGGTCCATAGTTTGTAAACACGATAACTCAAAAAGGAACAGTCGGTAAAGTACCAAACTTAGTATTTAAGTATCTAACAGGGATGCGACACGAAGATCTTCAGAAGCATTCCTTTACACCAAACTACTCTTTACGTGGAAAAAAATTCGAAAACTTTGATTTTCTCAAAAATGGCTTTATCGATTTTGGTTAAAATACCATACACTAAAGATATTTTACGAATAAAACAAATATTCTGAATTTTCTGGAAATAGTCTCTAAATACCTATTTGTTATATATGAATTTCGCTGAATTTTGTGTAAATGGTAAACCGTAAGTTGATCGACAAAACCTTATTATACAAAACATGTAGACCACGTTAAAACACATAATTTAAATCAGGCGTGTTTTTATCGTGGAACTGACCATTTCAAATATATTCCCTGTTATTTGTTTCAGATTTAAAATACTTTAACTTTTCTCACACAAAAAGTTGCATAGAAACGGATTTTAACCAAAGGACAGCCAGGTTTTAAAAGATTTGACTATCGGTTTAGCCTAGTGTTTTACCTTCTAATTAGGGTAACTTAGTGTAAATCGGGTCAACAGATTAATCGGGTCAGTTTTAAAACTTTGCTGTTTACACCAAGGTCAAGTGACATATACAACATGCTTCCATCTACCGAAGAAAACTCTAACTTCTTGCTCACAGTGAACGTTAAAGTTTATGGAAATTGTGTTTTTTGTAGCTGTGGTATAACAAAGAAACAAGTCTTGTTATAGGTAAAGGCTGTATTGTTTAGATATTTAAAATGAAACGTTGACTGTTTTCTTTATTTTGCAACATAAACAACAATGAATTTTGCTGAGCTAAAGTTTATAAACCAGCATAGTTCTTGTATTTTAGGTTAAGACACTCCAACGCTCATTAATCGTATTCAAGTACTACCAACTTATGATTATAAATGTTCCTACATTTTGGGTTAATAGGGCCAGTAAATTAAGGGCTAAAGGGGTCAATGCTGCTATAAGTGATTTTAAGATCGTTATTGTGTTATTACAGATGCCTAGTAATGCTTATAAAACGCTGATGACATTAGGAACGGCAGAGGGTGTTTCTCCTGCTCGTTGTGATGGTCTCAACAGAAAGGATGTAGTTGACTACTTCAAACTCTTGGAGGAGACTTTACAGGCTTGTGATTTACTTAATAAGCCTCAACTGATACATAATGCCGATAAATCTGGTTTCTAGATGAACAATAAACCTACAAGAAAACATTTTGCTCAGAAGGGTGCTAAGGCAGTGTACTCTCAAACTTGTGTTGAGAGAGGGGAGCTTGTCACGATATTAGCTTGCACAAATGCAACTGGGAACTTTATTCCTCCATTGGATATTTTAAAGGGAAAGAAATATCTCAAGAATTTTCGGATGGCTTCCCAAATGGATCTCTTGTGGCCATGTCAGATTCTGGATGGATCAATGAGGACTTTTTTTTGCAGTGGCTGCATCACTTCCAGGCCCATCGAGTGCCTGGAACATGTTTGCTGCTAATTGATGGTCATGGATCTCACAAGAGTTTGTCTGCACTGCAGTTTTGTGAAGAACACGACATTCATATGGTATGTCTACCAAGTCACACTGCTCATTGACTCAAACCATTAGATAGATCATTCTTAAAGGCCCTCAAAGCATATTATGACAATGAATGCAATAACTTTGTGCGTAACACACAGGGGGGGGGGGCAAAAGATTACAAAAATAACGTTTGGAAGAATTTTCAAAGAAGCTTTGCGCCAATCACCAACACCAGCTGAGTCAGGATTTTTGTCAACAGGTCTGTTTCCCCTAAACGAAAATGTGGTGTCTGATCATGAATATTTACCAGGAGAATGTATGATCACACCAGAACGGCATACTTCAGTACTTGAGAGTGCAACTTTACAGCTTGAGGATACTATTCCTAATTTCAGTCCAGAACACGCATCAACATCCACGATGACCTTCCGTGATCTGCCTCCGTCTCCAATAAAAAGACCGCAACGTAAAGAGTCAGCAAGGAAACAGAAAGTGGCTCTTTTAACTTCTCCAAAAAATATAGAAGTAAGATAAAGCCTGCAACTGAGACGTAAGTCTAGAAAAGAAACCATTGTCCTGCCTCAGTCAAACAAGTATGGAACAAAAAGTGGAAGAAAACGACTGTTGCCGCCATCTTCTGAAGACGACGATCAGTACGAGGACATGTAGGAGCAAAATAAAAGCGCATAGGCATTCTGTTTTGTAAAATACGATGATCGACAGAAAAATTAGAGGACTGGATACAGTGTCAGGGAAGTGGTAAAGAATGGTAACATGAAGGCTGTGTTGGTGCCAAGGAAAGAAGAATTTCATTTCTGGCAAATGCAGGTTTTGTGACTAATGTTTTTCCATATTCAAGTGTGTGTTTTTCAAGAAGCAAACTATTTTACACTGACCCTATTTACCTTGATGATTGACCCGATTTAGACCTAATCCTTAGGGTAAACCGGTTCGTGTACAGAAGTGCTATTAACCTCAGTGTTTCGTGTATCCTTATTGTTAATAAAAATATGTCTATTGGGTTTTGTTGCTGAAGGACTTACGTAATCAAAAATAGCGCTATTATTATTATTTCTATAATTTTTGACCCGTTTTAGACTAAGTTACCCTACAAGGAAGCAAGTAATTAAGACAATTTCTATTAATATTTATCTCGATTAGTGTAAAGTAGACAGAAGAAAATTGTTTTTAACAATAATTTCTTACAGCGATGTAGAGAAAGGCATGTGAATGGAGCACATCAGATTTTTACTTTCTCTACACAAACTATGTGCATTGTGTATAGGTGGTACAAATACAAACACTAGAAATACATATTTCGAGACCTGAATCCGAAAAAAATGTGTTTTTGGAAAAATGACCTTGTGTGTTCCTATCTGTTAGTGTGTGAGTGTGAGTGCAGCATAGCTCAGTCCATTAAAGACCAAATTTGGTATTTAATTTTGATATATTCCAATGATGCAGCACGAATATTTTCAAGAACATCCCCCCACACCCAACTACCCTTTACATGGAAAAATTTTGATTTTCTCAAAAATGGCTCTAACGATTTTGATTAAAATATCGTATATTAAAGATATTAACTGCAAAATCGTAAGAGATGGACAAAAACTTACTACACAAAAAATGTAGAGTACATTAAAGCACACATTTAATGTCATGGTACTCCCTTTTTTCGCTTCTACTTACAAGGTAGTAAGGTAATAAGACTATTTTGCTATTTTTTTCTCGATCAGCATGGAGTAAATGTAGCCATAAGCATTTTAACAATAATTTGTTGCAGAGATGTAGAGAAAGTCATAGGAATGGAACACGTCAGATTTTTTTTTGTGGAGTTGGCCGTTTATGAGTTATTCTTTGTTATTGGTTTGTTTCAAAAAATATACTTTGCTTATATAGGAACTTGTCATCACCTGGCCTTGCACGGAACGGATTTCAATCCCATAGGAACCACATTTTAAAACATTTGACTGTAATAGGTAATAAGACCATTTCTGCTAATGTTTATCTCGATTAGCAGGAAGTAGATAGAAGAATAAGTTATCAACAATAATGTGTTAGACTGCCTCTGTGGTCAGCGTACTCCCTTCTCAACGGAGGTCCTGGATTCGATTCCCAACTGGGGCGGGGAATTTTTCTTTACCAGAATTATTTCCTATCTCCCACAGAGTCTGGAGGTATGTAAGTGCGTGTTTGAGAAAATGAAATGATTTAAAGCAAAAGTAAAAGAAGCTACAGAGAAAGAGTTGTTCCAATTGCAAAGCCCCCGATATGACCTTAGATATTAAATGGCGCTATATAAATGAAACAATAATAATTCTGCGTCACATAGCTGGAGTCACGCTAGTGGAGAACGTCAGGTTGTTTTATTTAGGCGTTCTCAAATCTTTGCGCCGAATTTTGGGCTTAGAATACAACATTTTATACATACGTACTAGAGAAATTAAATTCAGTGTAATTAATAAAGTAGGAGTAGTATTTTATAATGAAGTTCACAATACCACATGGGTCGGGTAACCGTACAGGATGTCGAGAAATACATGAACTTAAAATATTTGTTACGTATCTATTTTATATATCTTAACAACATTAAAAATCTGATGTTTTCCATTCACATGCCTTTCTCTATATCAATGCAACAAATTATTCTATTTATTTCATCTAATGGAACAAAAATTAGCAGAAATAGTTTTATTACTCGCTTCCTTGTTAGTAGAAGCGAAATAAGAGGGTACCATAGGTTAAAGTGATAGTCAAAAGCTGGTTGCTCTGCGACTGAAGTTCCTTTGTTTGTATGGACATGAGTACACAAAGTCCTGTATGAGAAAAATATGTTTTTACAGCTGAAACCAAAAGCAAGGAATATCTCAAAAACAATCAACTCCACGAAAAATAGGTATATAACATAAACTGTGTGATTTAAGGTGCTCTACATTTGTTGTGTGGTAAGATTTTGGCCATCCCTTACGGTTTAGCAGTTATGCAAAATTCCGTAAAATTGACCAAGAATAAAGTAGCCTTCAGAGGCTATTCCCAGAAAATTCAAAATATACATTTTATTTGTCATGTAAATAACTTTAATATACGATATTTTAATCAAAATCGTTAGAGCCATTTTTTAGAAAATCAAAATTTCCGAAAAAAGTTTCATGTAAAGGGTAGTTTGGGGTGGGGGGATTTTTCTCAAAATCTTCGTGTCGCATCCCTGGAACATACTAAACTTAAATACCAAGTTTGGTATTTTACCGACTTTTCGTTTTCGAGTTATCGTGTTCACAGGCACACACGGACCTTTTTCTGAAAATACTTTTTTTGGATACAGGGGACCCTAAAACATATACTTCCGGTGAAATCTCGGTATCGAATTTTTGGTGGAGTGCAATACCTTCTCTATACACTATATACATAGCACGTATAGAGAAAGTAAAAATACACAAACACACACACACACACACACACACATACATATGCTCGCGCGCTAGGACAACAGAACCATAGAAAATAAAGGAAAGAACATTCTGATATCACACACACACACACACACACACACACAAACACACACTCACAACTAAACCACGTATTCATACATATAGATTATTCAAACACCAAATAAGCCTATACAATATTTACACAAATATTTTATCTCTTAGAGCACGAACTTCCATTAAGCATGTGCCCAGACTTGGCCAGTTTTTTCTGTTTAGAATCAAATCCCAGAATGCTGTCCTTCGTCTGTTTGATGCTAAAAATACTTCAGTTAAATTTTCCTAATATCCCCCATTTGCCAAAATATGCGTCCAGTCTTCCTGATACCTGCACAATGGGCAAATCCACCTTCCAGCTTCAGCTACCTTACGGGTTAACAAAGTATGAACAAACGTTTATGTCAAATTTAACACACTGCAACTTGTTATATAATTTTAACAACGTTACTGAGGAATGATTTTAAATGATTACTTACCAACATAGGCGGAGAAACAAAGAAGAAACAAGACCCCAACCATTTCAGTCTCGTTCGTTTATTTCACAATAACTGTGGTACGTGTAGAAGCTCAGATGTACACTTATATATCCAATAATGCAACTTGATGTGCTTCTGTTGAAAGTGTCATATTGAGAAAACTTCTTCAGCTTATGGCTATTTATTTGGTCGTTATTTTGATGACGCAGTGAGAAGTAAACCATAAACTGAGATAATAGACAAGTTTATGATACAGATAACTTTATTTTATTAGCTTCTCAAAGGCACATAAATCTTTTGTAATAAACACTACACGCGATACAGCGTGACCAACCATTTAGTTATAGTGTGACATATTCTGGGTAAATGACACTTTCAAAGAGCTGTTTTCAGCCGGACAAATATGTTTTATGATAAGGAAACAATCTGATGTGTTCCATTCACATGACCTTCTCTACAACTCTGCAAAAAATGATTGTAAAAAAGCTTATGCTTCTACTTACTTCATGCTAATGAAAAAAATTATTAGAAATATTATTGTTACCTGCTTCCCTATAACTAGAAGCGAAATAAGAGAGTATCATAGGTTAAAGTGATTGTCAAAAGATGGTTGCTATGTGACTGAAGTCCCTTTGTTTCTATGGATAGGAGTTGGCAAATTCTTATAGGAGAAAAAATAAAAATTTTGAGAGCTAAAACCAATAACAAGGAATACTTCTGAAAGGATCAACTCCACAAAAAAGTATATGACATAAAATGTTTGTTTTAATGTGCTTTACATTTATTGTGTGGTAAGTTTTTGTCCATCTCTTACAGTTTAGCAGTTATGCAAAATTCCGTAAAATTCATCCCGAATGAAGTAGTCTTCAGAGGCTATTCCCAGGAAATTCAAGATATACATTGCATTTTCAGGTAAGTATATTTAATATACGATATTTTAACCGAAATCATTTGAACTATTTTTGAGAAAATCAAAATTTTCGAAAAAGAGTTACATGTCTTTGTATTGGGGGTTAGAGGGATATTAATTTTTGAGCTATGCTGTCCACAGTTACACACTCGCACGCACGCACGCACGCACGCACACGGACCTTTTAAAACATATGTATTTCTTTAGATTCAGGGAGATCCGGTGAAATCTCAAAATGTTGGATTCAATACAATACCTTCTCTATACACTCTGTACATAGTACCAGTAGAGAAAGTAAAAATAATTGTTTGCAAAAGGTCCGTGTGCAAGTGTGCGTGTGTGTGTGTGTGTGTGTGTGTGTGTGTGGGTGTCTGTGTCTGTGGACAGTAAAACGAAAAGACTTGGTATTTAAGTTTGGTAACTTTTAAGGATGCGGCACGAAGATTTTCAATAATATGCCCCCACCCCCAAGTGCACTTTAATGGAACTTTTTTTCGAAAATTATGATTTTCACAAAAATGGCTCAAACGATTCTAATTAAAATATATATTAAACGTATTTACCTGACAAATAAAATGTATATCTTGAAGTTTCTGGAAATAGCCTCTGAAGATTACTTTATTCTGGATGAATTTTACGGATTTGTTCGCAACTGAAAAACCGTACAAAGAATGTAGAGCACATTAAAGTAAACATTTATGTTATATTTTTACTTTCTCTATAGCACTATGTACATAGCGTATAGAGAAAGTATTGCACTCCACCAAATTTGATACCGAGATTTCACCGGAAATATATGTTTTAGTGTCCCTTTATCTAAAAAAAAACATTTTCGGAAAAAGGTCCGTGTGTGTGTGTGTGTGTCCGTGTGTCTGTGAACACAACTCAAAAACGAAAAGTAGGTAAAATACCAAACTTGGCATATAAGTTTAGTATCTTCCAGGGATGCAACACGAAGATTTTGAGAAAAATCCCCCCACCCCCAACTACCCTTTACATGGAACATTTTTCGAAAATTTTGATTTTCTCAAAAATGGCCCTAACGATTTTGATTAAAATTTCGTATGTTAAAGATATTTACCTGACAAATAATATGTATATCTTGAATTTTCTGGGAATAGCCTCTGAAGAGTCGTTCATTCTGGATTAATTTTACTAAATTTTGAATAACTGCTAAACCGTAAGATATGGACAAAAATTTACTACACAAAAAATGTAGAGCACGTTAGAACACACAATGTATGTTATATACATTTTTTTCTTGGAGTTCGTCGTTTTTGTGACATTCCTTATTTTTGGTTTCTGCTATGAAAAACTTATACATTTCTCATATAGGAATTTGTCAACTGTTGTCCATACAAACAAAGGAACTTCAGTGACATAGCAACCAGCTTTAGATTATCACTTTAACTTATGTTACTCCCTTATTTCACCTCTACTTACAAGGAAACAAGTAATATGGCCATTTCTGCTAATGTTTTACTGATTAGCATGAAGTTAATAGAAGTATAAGCTTTTTAAGAATAATTCGTTGCAGGGATATAGAGAAAGTCATGTGAATGGTACACATCAGATTTTTTTTTCTTGGAGTTGATCGTTTTTTAGATATTTCTTGTTTCTGGTTTCAGCTGTGAAAAACTATACTTTTCTCAGACAGGAATTTGTCAACTCGTGTCCATACAAACAAAGGAACTTCAGTCACATAGCAACCAGCTTTGGACAATCACTTTAACCTATGGTACTCCCTTATTTCGCTTCTACTTACAAGTAAAGAAGTAATAACACAATTTCTACTAATTTGTCCTCGATTAGCTTGAAGTAAATAAAATCATAAGCTTGTTAACAATAATTTGTTGCAGAGATGTAGAGAAAGTAAAGCTAATGGGACACATCAGATTGTAGTTTGGTTCTTCCTTTAGTAAATGCCGCTGTAGTGTTAGGTCAGTTTGCTGAGACATGTGGAAACGTGTTTGGGCCTTATGTATATACTCTCCGGTTAAGAAAGGCGTTTTGTCTAACATCAGCTCCATCACATATTCAGCAAAATCACAGAGCCAGGCATATTTTGTCATAAGGTGCCGGGCATGAGGTGTAGAAGACTACACTGCCGACCTTTAAGTGCACAGGGCCACGTGCCCTCCCCACAACAATAATTTCTTCATTATATTATTAGGTAAAATTCTGTAATCTATAACGAATTTTGTATACATTTAAATCTACTGTTGTAGTGAAGATGGCTGTCGGAAATAGAAACCGGCCGCGTTTTTCGGACACAAGCGACTTTGTGGCCATTCTATGCGCACGCGCAGAAGAATTCAGTGCTTTCAGATGCAGTTAATTTGTGGGTGCGGGTTTCAAGGGGCTGAGAGGGGAAGGTTGTCTTAGGAAACGAAAGCTTCTGTGGTCATTTGCTGCGCATGCGCAAAGAGAAAATGAGAACCGACAATAAGTAAAAGTTAAAGTTTGAGTCAAAACCCTGACAAAAATATTTTCACGTGTAAGAGTAAATAATAAGAAACATTTCTTAACTTTCAATGTCTTCTTCTTTGAAAAAAAAGTTGATCTATAAACCTCCCGAACGAAACATACAAAAAGAAGCTTATATCGTAAAAATGTATAATGTTGGTACTTGGTATTATCTGCTCCCTGCCAAGCAGTCGACAAGGTACGCTGGCGCGCGAACGCTCAATACGTACAAGCAGTGTGTTGTGTAATTACTGGGAAATAGATTCTCGATACAGTTGAAGCTTTACTTGAAAACTGGAAAAAGTCAAATAGTTATTCAAAAAATCTGATATAATCCATTCACATGACTTTCTCCATATTTCTGCAACAAATTTTTGTTAAAAAGCTTATACTTCTATTTACTTCATGCTAATCAGTAAACAATCAACATCAAACCCTGAAACTGGTTCAAACTGGTGAGAAAATTATTTAACTAATTCTTCATGCATATTAATTAATTAATTTACATAACATAAATTGATCCCAAGCGACCGCATGTGAGATTTTTGGTGGACAAGGCGGCGCTGGGGCGTGTTTTCTCTGGGTTCTCCCATTTCCCTCGCCATCACATTCCACCGGGGCTCCATCTTAATTTATCATCGGTGCCAGAGCAGTAAAAGCGGACGTTAAACACCACCAAAAAAAAAAAAGAAAAAAAAATGCTCTCTAATCTAAGCTTACACTTCTTTTATTATACAGTTATGTTGGCAGTATCGCCAAAATAAGAAAAACTAGCTCCTCCCAGTACTACCAGATCCTATCCACGCAGGCAGGATATGACAATATGTCAACACAGCAGCTCTGCGATAGGCTGCGCTTAAGGACAAAACTCATCCCATTGGAAAGTGACTATAGTCGTCACACACATGCGGCAGTTGCGGACGGGCAAGGCGCAGACGCGTAGTACAATATGTATGTAAGGATTAGCAGAAGAGCTATCAATACGCCATGTCGAGAGTGTTAAGGTAGCGCTAATGAAGTAAGGCCGTGTAATTGATAGCACACGAGGCTTCTATAACGGAATTATGATAATGTGTTTACTATCAGGAAGCCTCTAGAGATAATCAATACTTACCTCACGGCATCAACATTATCAATTTATTATGCTACGTTTCTCAACGAGCCATTGGCAAATTGATCCCTTAGCCCCATAGGAAGGTATTTATTTCCAAACCAATGGTGAACATTTTTGTTAATTAAGGTCACTTTGTAATCTTCCTCTATAACTTGCCAGTGCAACATTTAGGATCTGGACTTTTTAAAGAGGCTAAATATATGTATATTCTTGTAATCACACAGATTGAAGTCCCACCCAAATGTATCTAATTTTTATTTTCTCTACGCGTACTATGTACATAGTGCGTAGAAAAGGATCTGTAATGCCCCAAAATTTCACCAAAAATCGAGTTTTAGGGTTCCCTGTATTCAAAAAGAATATTTTTACTTTTTCAAGCCCGCAAGTACAATGTACATAGTGGATAGAGAAGGTGTAGTGTTCCACCAAAACTTCGATGTCGGAAATATATGTTTCAGGGCTCCCTAGTCTGAAAAAACATTTTTAGAAAACGGTCCATGTGTGTATCTGTCTGTATGTGGACAGCATAGCTCAAAAACGAAAATACCGTTAAAACCAATCTTGGTATTTACGTTAAAAACACTCCAGGATTTGACACGAAGATTTTCAAGAAAATATCCCCACCACAAAATAACCTTTATATGGAAAATTTTTCGAAAATTTGATTTCCTCAAAAATTACTAAATTACTAAATGTGATTAAAATACCGTATGGCAAATAAAAGTATTACTTGAATTATCTGGGACTAACATCTGAAGATCTCTTTATTCTAAATGAATTTTGCGTAACTCGTAAACCGCAAGATATAGACAAAAACTTACTACACAAAAAATGTAGATGACCTTAAAGCACACTATTTATATCATACACGGTTTTTCGTTGAATTGACCATTTCAGAGATATTGCTTTTTTTCAAATTTAAAATACCTCTACTTTTCTCAGCGGAAAGTTGTAAACTCCTGGACCTGCATAGAAACGGAATTCAACCACATAGCACCCGGTTTTTAAAACATGTGACTGTCGATTTAGCCTAGTGTATTCCCTGATTTCACTTATAAGGAACTAAGTAATAAGACTGCTTTTGCTAGTGTTTATTTCCATTGACGGTCTCGCCGTGGCCGAGTGGTTAGACCACATGCCTCTCACCTAGACGATCGGGGTTCGATCCCAAGCGACCGCATGTGAGATTTGTGGTGGACAAAGCGGCGCTGGGGCGGGTTTTCTCCGGTTTCCCCCGCCATCGCATTCCACCGGTGCTCCATCATCATTCATGTATCATCAGTATCACTGTCTGCGGTGCCATAAGTACTTAAAACGGGCGTTAAACACTGTCAAAAAAATTTCGATTAGTAAATAGAAGAATGAGCTAATTAACAGTAGTTTGTTACAGAGATGAAGAAAAGTCATGTGAATGGAACACATCAGAGTTTTAGATAAAGGTCCGTGTGTCTGTGAACACGATAACTTAACAAAAATTCGGTAAAATACCACACTTAATTTTGACGTCCATTATCTTTCAGGGATGCAAAGTTTCAAAACAGGACCTTAATCTATGTGTTTGAGGGACACCTATCAATAGTAACATGTTTCAAAGCTTAATTCTTTATAAACAAGACTGCATTGTTCAACCCAAGACAATTATGCGACATTTTAAACTAAGAATGAAGTTGTTCCGAGCTGTAACAAATTTCAGGTTTACAGGAATCATATTGGATTTAATTATGGACTTTCCTCACTTTTTCCGTGCAAAGAGTGCTGCAAAATGGTATTGCATTCATCTCTCAACAATTTTGTGACTAAAACTAATAATCTCAGCTTTCTTTATTATAAAGATTTTCAATATATGAAGTTTCGAATTATAAAAATCTGGCGCCTTCCACTCATGTGACTTTCTCTACATCTGTGTAACAATTTACTTTTACTAAGTTTATTCTTCTATTTTAATTGTGACGTGAATCGTTTTCCGCCAAGCTATTCTTTCAAGCTTAAAAAAGTCATTGGGGTCAAATCTGATGAAAACGGTGGATACTGTAGAGATTTCAACCTTAATTATTAATGTTTGCCAGTTGAGGGTTTTTTTTTTTTTTTTTTTTTTTTATTTCTCCGTTTCACCAGTGCAATATCAATGTTTAATACTCTGCATGTATAGTATTTTCTTTTGGCAAGTAAATAAGGTACATGCCTCCGCGTCCATGCCAAAAAGGAAACAAAACAAAAAAAAACAAAAAAAAAAAAGCCACAAAAAACCCGAGGTCATTACTTAGTCTGCAGATTTCACCATATCGCCTTCTTGAGAACCGATTGGTCTTTAAAAGGCGACTGTTTCGACTGTGTGTTTGTATCTGGAGTGTAGTAGTGTATCCATCTTTTATCAACAGTTATGAATCGACGCAGAAACTCATCAGGATTGCGACGGACGAGTGTCAAACCAGTTCCGAAACGATCACTCGCTTGCGTTTTTTCTCCATTGAGAGCAAACGCGGCACTCGTCTTGCCGATACCTGAGCAAGACCTAATTTTTGGTGCAAAATTGAAAACACTGCACCTCTTGATAAGCCTGTAGCCACTACTATTTCTCGATTTTTGATTTGTCGATCACTCAAAAGCATATCCTGGATTTTATCAATCATTACGGAGGAAGTCACTTATATTTTGTCATAAATATTAAGAATACTTTATTGGTAATGAGATGTTTATCGTTTTTAAGGATATCTACTGTATTAATAAATGAATTTAATTCAGGAAATATATATTGTTTTTTTAATTATAAAAATATTCAATACTTCTAATTTTAAATGGAATTTCCGGAACAATGTTGATTATGTGTAAATGTGTGGCCAGGTTTAAATGCATTTGTCCAATTGTAAATTGTTGCAAATGCAAGAGCTGATGTGCCGTAAACCTATCCAAGTCGGCTGTTATCTCTTGCTGTGTTAAATCTTTTAAATAGAAATGTTTAATCAACGCACAAAGCTTCTTTTTTCATCTTTCTCATAAAGCACAATACAGTTGATACGACGACAACAAAACCATGTGGTGGATATAGCTGAAATTGTAACTGTTATCAAGTAAGAGAGGATGGTTGATAATACACATTTTTTACGATGTTACGAGTGCAATTTCATCGAGCTTTTATATGCGGGTGATTTAGTATTGTGCTCTACTACAGTTAACGGATTGCAACGAGGACTGGACAAACTTAAAAATTATTGCGATGAATGGCTACTTACAGTTAATGTGAATAAGACTGAGGCAAAGAGTTTCAAAAAGGGTTGTGTTTAGAGCAGGGAGGAGACTTGGACATATGCAGGACAGATACTGGACAATGTTAAATCTTTTGTGTACTTAGGACTCACATTTACAATGAACGGAAAATGGACAAAACACATTGACATTACGAAACACAAGGCAAGGGTGAAAGCGGCGGAAGCTCTCCGGATACGCTACAGAATACCGAATATATCCATAACCTTAATGGAAACTGTATACGGAGCGACAGTTAGATCCACGATGACATACGGAGGAGAAATATGGGGGTGGGAGCAAACAGGAAATCTGGATCAAGTGAGGACCCAATATTTGAAAGGAATTCTCGGTTTCGGAAGGGGTACGCAAACTGCGGAATAATGAGGGAATGCGGGGCACAAAGTGAAACGATAGAGTGCAAATCAGAGCAGTTAAATACTGGATGAGAACCGTTCACGGAAACCAATCTCTAATTAGGGCAGTCTGCTACTGTGAACAGTTGCGAATGTACGGTAATTCGACGTGGTATCAGAATTAAAGCAAGGGTTGGAAACTATTAGGATGGGATACATTTGGATTGCGGGGCAGGCAAACAGGCGCCTCTGTGATATTGACAGACAGCAAATAATTGCGCAATGCACAGAGAAGGTGTCATTAGAAGTACAGTCTGGGCTAAAATCGGAGTGGGGTATGGAGCAATACATCAAAACAGGTACCAAAATCTTTAGAGAGGGGCTCGCGTGGATTAGACTAGGAGCATGGAGGAGCACAAAAATTGCTGACGAGAATGGTGTGAGAATCCGTCCCATTTGCGAGGAGGAAGAGTCGTGGAGTCAAGTCTTGGCAAGAAGTAGGGGTACGGAGGAATGGCGGGAAAAATATTTACCGCGATTCTTTGCCACCACGAATTTAGGGCTAGAAGCATGTTGGACGCTACTGGCAGGCAAGGAAAACATGGACAGCTAGGTAAATTTACACTTAAGGCAAGACAGCTGAGATCTGAGGAGGCTGCCAATAGAGAAGAGGAATAAGATCAACTAAACGAAAGTGACTACAATGTTCTACATATATATAATGTCATACTTAGGACACTGTTGTGTTATGCTTTTATATATTAGTGTATAATATATTACTTTTAAGTGTAATTATCTATTATAAGAGGGTGCATTTATGAAGGTGTACTCTTTGCTGTAAATTTAAGTTGCTATAATTGAATATATTTGTATTTTTAATTTCCTGTTTACTCTTAACTCTTTTTTGTTGTTTTAATATTGCTTTTGATTGTGTATTACCTTTGTCTTTTTATTTTCGTGTTTACTCTTTTAATTACTTGTTGTTTTAATATTGTTTTAGTGTGTATTACAAAAGCACGTACGGTCTGTGGACCCGTGCGAATGTTGAAATTCCAAGTACATATGATATTATGTCAATAAATACACTTATTCAATAGCTCACGGATCAGGTGTTGGGGTGGCTTGATTGGCCGGAGGAAGTAAGCTTTTTGAATGTTACTTTCTGACTGTTCATGGGCCTGTCTCAATTAGTTCACGGATTGGGTGTTGGGGTCGCTTGATTGGCCGGAGGAAGTAAGCTTTTTGAATGTTACTTTCTGACTGTTCATGGGCCTGTCTCAATTAGTTCACGGATCGGGTGTTGGGGTCGCTTGATTGGCCGGAGGAAGTAAGCTTTTTGAATGTTACTTTCTGACTGTTCATGGGCCTGTCTCAATTAGTTCACGGATTGGGTGTTGGGGTCGCTTGTTTGGCTGGAGGAAGTAAGCTTTTTGAATGTTACTTTCTGACTGTTCATGAGCCTGTCTCAATTAGTTCACGGATTGGGTGTTGGGGTCGCTTGATTGTCCGGAGGAAGTAAGCTTTTTGAATGTTACTTTCTGACTGTTCATGTGCCTGTCTCAATTAGTTCACGGATCGGGTGTTGGGGTCGCTTGATTGGCCGGAGGAAGTAAGCTTTTTGAATGTTACTTTCTGACTGTTCATGGGCCTGTCTCTATTAGTTCACGGATTGGATGTTGGGGTCGCTTGTTTGGCTGGAGGAAGTAAGCTTTTTGAATATTACTTTCTGACTGTTCATGAGCTGTCTCAATTAGTTCACGGATCAGGTGATGGGATTGTTGTTGTTGTCTGCTGGATGTACGTTTTATTAATGTTTCTCTGTGACTGATCAAAGACCTGGTTCCAGTAGTTCACGGACCAGATGTACGGGTCGTTTGATTGGCTGCTGGATGTACGCTTTTTGAATGTTTCTCTCTGACTGTTCATGGATCTGACTGCAGTAGTTCACGGATCACGTTTTGGGGTCGTTGATTGACTGCTGGATGTGCGCTTTTTGAATGTTACTTTCTGTCTGCTCATGAACCTGCCTCAATTAGCTCACGGATCAGGTGTTGGGGTTGTGTTGTGGTCTGCTGGATGTACGT
Source organism: Hymenopus coronatus (assembly GCA_030762935.1). Classification (NCBI taxonomy): domain Eukaryota; kingdom Metazoa; phylum Arthropoda; class Insecta; order Mantodea; family Hymenopodidae; genus Hymenopus; species Hymenopus coronatus. The sequence goes on from CM060885.1 coordinate 81,365,566, forward strand.
TTTTTTTTTTTTTTTTTATTGTTTTCTTTTTAATGCTTCTTTCCGACTGTTCGAAGACCTGACTGCAGCAGTTCACGGTCAGGTGTACGGGTCGTTTGATTGAGTGGTGGGTGTAGTCTTTTTTAATGTTTTTCTCTGCGACTGTTCATGGATCTGGCTCCAGCAGTTCACGGATCAGGTGTTGAGGTTGTGATTTGTTTTGCTTTTAATGTTTCTCTCTGACTGTTCAGGGACGTGGATCCAGCAATTCATGGATCAGGTGTTCGGGTCGTTTAATTGGCTGCTGGATGTACGTTTTATTGAATGTTTCTCTCTGACTGTTAGCCTGGTTAACAACCTTTGAGAGGAAATCAGCAACACAAACATTTCAGATAACGGTTCTGATCTGGAGGGAATAGAGCCGCTTCCGAAGAGCGAATTCATTTAAGTTATTGCATACATGCTATTTATTTTTTCGCTCCTGTTTATTGGAGTTACATATTACATATGTGCCTATTTATTTTGTTATGACTATCACCGCCATTATACCTAGCAGAATGTTTTAGTCATTGTTTCAGTTGTGGGAATAAGACTTCAGTCCGTTTTACATTACAATATGCAACGTGTACATGCCGAGTGGTCGAGAAAGTAAGACAGCATTTCTGGCACAAATGGCGGAAGGTTACATTATAACAGTGCACTGGTCGCCTGACTTTTTGCGAGGATGAACTTAAGCCTGAATAGGGTTTAGTAAGACACGACGGTCACTAAATAAAGACGCTTTTCGATAGTACGAGGCTAATTTCTTGGATTCCCTATGACTTATTCAATGTCCCTCGAATAGGGTGTTGCTAATAATGGCTTAGGAAATAATGTATTCAACAAACCAACTCTTACCCTAATTGCAGCTGCAACGGTATAAATAAGGCTCTCCTTTATAATAAGCTAATTGGTAGAAGAACTTAGAGACAAAACGCCTATATCAGGGAAACGAACTGTTACTCTAATTTGTAACTATAGTGGTATAAATAATATATAATAACAATTTAATTGATTACAGAAAAACAGCCTATATCTCTGAAAAAAAATTTATTCTAATTGTTACTACAAAGGTATTGTAACGGTAGCGCGCGAGGCCGAGCGACCGCTGCCTGACCTGCTCAAACAATATCTAGGGAAAACGAACACAACAATCCCGGCAAAGAAAAGTCTTTCTGTCGCCCTGCTAGACATTCTCGAGTGTCATTTCCTGTAATTTCTCTGACTGGTATTTTCGGAGCCCGACTGCAGACTATATGAGGGGCCGACAAGTGCCGAAGTATAACTGGCGCAACAGATCTGGACATGTGAAAATTTCAATGACAGCTAGGAAGCGAGCTGTGCTTTCACATAAGCAGTTCATCAGTCGATTCATATCTGTTACAGTCAATGCCAAATATCTGTCACCTCTTATGCACTGCACTGATAAACATGTGTTATATTCATATCTACAAAACATCTATACAAATGGCCTACAATGTCAATCGTCTGACTCCAATTCTTTCTTAACATGCCAACATACATTTTCCTATTCTGACCTGCCAATTTCTGCAATTCGCTGGCGACATAACTGTTCCACATATTTTAATTTAAAAGTGATATATTAAGTTGTTTTTTTTTTTCTTTCTTTCTTATCTTTGAGAAAACTGGAAACGGAACTCACAGAAATATCAATTGCTTTGGCTACTCTTTCATTCACTTTCTACAGGCTTTTAAAGAACTCAGGGAACATTCATTTTCTTCCTTCATCTCTGCCTCTTGTTTCATCAAGTCAAGGACATTTGCAATAATTTCTGTGCTCTGACTAAGTAATACCTTGCAACTTGAAAACTTAGGAGCGATGGTTAAAAAACTAAAATGAACACTATGTACTTACCACTTTGAATGCAAACATATACGGAACACTTTCGATGCAGACGTACAATGTATGCTCGCTGTAACTTTAAGTAAGCAAGATATCACATCAAAAACTCCGATAGCTGGGTTGGTGGTCAGGGTCACGATTCCAGAAGTTTTGCGCCGGCAATAAGTGTGTGTCTGTGTGGAGGGGGGGGGGGAGTTATTTCAAAGCGAATCTAGTGACTGAGGAATGCTAAGATAGCTGGGTTGGTGGTCAGGGTCACGATTCCAGAAGTTTTGCGCCGGCAATAAGTGTGTGTCTGTGTGGAGGGGGGGGGGAGTTATTTCAAAGCGAATCTAGTGACTGAGGAATGCTAAGATAGCTGGGTTGGTGGTCAGGGTCACGATTCCAGAAGTTTTGCGCCGGCAATAAGTGTGTGTCTGTGTGGAGGGGGGGGGGAGTTATTTCAAAGCGAATCTAGTGACTGAGGAATGCTAAGATAGCTGGGTTGGTGGTCAGGGTCACGATTCCAGAAGGTTTGCGCCGGCAATAAGTGTGTGTCTGTGTGGAGGGGGGGGGGGAGTTATTTCAAAGCGAACCTAGTGACTGAGGAATGCTAAGATAGTGAGCTGAACGCAGTGACTCATTATTATGTATACCAAGACTATAACTTTTTGTCTTACATTAAATGTGCTAGTGACGAATAAACTGACAGAAATTGGTGTGTTCATTTTGTTGCTGTATTAAGAAGGTTGTTCTTCATAGCAACATATTTTATTACCAAATAAGAGAAAAACAGGAATTGTTGTCAAGAACAAACGCACACATTCATTAGAACACATTGTACCGCTGCCTAGAGTGTTTTTGGCCAGATGTCTGGTTTCTAATTTCTCTAAACCTACTAAGTATATAATATATAAAGAAGCTATTATATTAGAACTAAAAACTCGATTCCAAGATTTCACCGGAGATGTTTTGAGCTCCCAATATCCAAAAACAATGTTTAGAAAAAGATTAGTTATGTGTGTCGGTCTGACTGACTGACCGACCGACAGTCTCTCTGTGTGTGAGTGTGTGTCTGAGAATAACATAGCTATAAATAAAATATCCGTTAAGTAATAAACTTGGTATTCAATTATAAAATACTTCAAGAATGCAATACGTAGATGTTCAGGAAAATCTAACTACCGTTTACATGGAAAAATGTTTGAAAATTTTCTCAAAAGGCTCTAACGATTTTGATTCAAATGCCGTATGATAAACATAAGTACATGTCTAATAAAACGTAGAAATCAACCTTTATTATAATTTAATTCTTTTTTGACACAAGCCGTTTGTAGGACAGGAATTGGAAAAATAGAGCCAGGCTGAAAATTCCAATACCATAGCCGGGATTTGAAGCACAGATCTCCAGGTCTCTAACCGCTTGCTCTTCCACTGATCCACCATGGCATCATGCCGGCATAGCATTGAATTTCTCAACTGACTCGCATGTTTACCGCTAAACCACAAGGTGCTCTCAAATTATTTTGAGATGACAACCCCAATGGCGACTTACAATGTTGTAAGTTCTTTAAGACCCAGGATTCATAGCATAGCCAACTATTATGGTCAATGGATAATGGTTTGTTTTTTCACACAAGCCATGTGTAGGACAGGAGTTGGATAGGTAGAGTCAGACGGAAAAACTCAATGCCATGGCCGGAATTTGAACCAGGATCTCCCGGTCTCTATCCGGCTGCTCTTCAAATGAGCTATCATGGCAAATGCCGGCGTAGCATTGAGTTTCTCAACTGACTCGCATGAAACTTTAAGACCCAGGATTCATAGTCCAGCCAACTATTATGGTCAATGGATTATAGTTCAATTAATTATATGCGTAAGCTTTCCTGTGTCCATAGTTTTAAAACTTAAAATAGCCCGAAAATTTTAAGTTTTAAAACTATAGTTCAGTTGTTTATTCTAATTGTTACTACAAATACTAAGCTTTCTCATAATAGGAAATTAATTGCAACTATGCGTTAGAGATATTCACAGCTACAAAACCTTTGAAGGCTTCTACAAGAAAAACTTGGAACTATTCATAATTCAAAAACAGCATCAGTGTATTTAGTGATGAATACCTTCATTTTAGAAACGCTGGTGTATACACCAGGGCTGTTCTTGTTGCCACACCCGACTCCAGATGCCACGATGCCAGCCAGTATTCCTCCAGTGACCAGAGGACCACCAGAGTCTCTTGTACACGCATCCTTGCCACCTGTCTTATATCCAGCACATAGCATGTTATCATCGAGCTGACCATTATGTATTCTGTTGCATTCATCGCGATCAACAATGGGTACAGTCACCGACTGCAACTGTGTAGCTAGAGTGCGGTTCTTACAGTTGAAGAAGCCCCAGCCGCTCACAGAAGCGACATCTCCAGCTTTTGGTTCCACTGAAGAGAGCGTGATTGTTTTCACATTTTCGTTCATGATGAATGGCGGAGAGACCTGCAAAGACAATACTCATTTAAATTTTATTTACAAGATACTTCCTCTATGGTCGGGTGGTCGCGAGCTGGCTCCTCACCAGGAGGTCCCGGGTTCGATTCTCGGCTGGGACGGGAAATTCTTCTTTAACCAGAATTATTCCCTATCCTCATAGTCTGCAATGTGAGAGTTTTTTTTTTTTTACTTTCTCTATACGAACTATGTACATAGTGCATAGAGAGGGTATCGTATTCCAACCAAAAATTCGATACCGAGATTTCACCGAAAATACATGTTTTTGGGTCCCCCTGAATCAAAAAAAAAAAAAAACAGTTTTACAAAAAGGTCCGTGTGTGTGCGTGTGTGTGCCTGTGGACAGCATAGCCCAAAAACGAAAATTGCGTTAAAAACCAAACATGAAATTTAGGTTAGGTATCTTCCAAGAATGCGACACGAAGATTTCCAAGAAAATCCCCCCCAACTACCCTTTAGATGGAATTTGTTTGGAAAACCTTGATTTTGTAAAAAATGGTTGTAACAATTTTGATTAAAATGTCAAATATTAAATATATTTACCAGACAAATAACATATATATATATATATATATTGAATTTTCTGCGAATAGGTCTGAACACTACTTTATTGTGGATGAATTTTACGAAATCTCGGTATCAAATTTTTGGGTGCACTACAATACCTTCTCTATACACTATGTATATTGTACGTGTAGAGGAAGTAAAAAATATACTACAATCTCTTACTTTTTACAGGGTGGGTCATGGCAACCTGACAATTTTCAAGTTTGAATACGTTAGTAAATATGAACAATAAATAAATTTGGTATAATTGTTTTTTCACCCAAGCCGCGTGTAGGACAGGAGTGGGATGGTTAGAGTTAGATGCCTTAGCCTGAATTTTTCAGTCTGACTCTAAATATGCAATAGATGAATTTAGCAGATATCACGAGCAACACCAGTTGTGCACTGGAATGCCGAACATGGTGTTTTTCGGGTGGAAACTTTTTTTAACAATCTAAACTGTTACATTCACATTACTTTTTCTACATATCTCTAACAAATCTTTGTTAAAACGAGTATTCTTCTATCTACTTCATGCTAATCAAGATGAACCTTGGCAGAAATTGTCCTAATTACTTGCTTGGTTGTAAGTAGCAGCTGGTTGCCATGGTTGCCTATGCAGGGCCAGGAGTTTATAACTTTTTGTGCGGAAAAAGGTTTAAGTATTTTAAATCTTAAAAAAAATAACACGGAATATCTCAGAAATGGTAAATTCCACGAAAAAAACGTACGTGACATAAATTGTGTGTTTTAATGTGATCTATATTCCTTGTGTAGTTACTTTTTGTCTATCATTTACCCTTTACCAGTTACGCAAAATTAAGCAAAATTCATTCAGTAAATAGAGGTATTTAAAGACTATTTTCAGAAAATTTAAGATATACAGTTTATTGTTGTGCAAATATCTTTAATATACCTATTTTAATCATAATTGTTACAGCCATTTTTGAGAAAATCCAAACATCCCAAATCTGTTTCCATATAAAGGGTAGTTTGGGGTGCGAAACTTTTCCCAAAATGATCCTGTTGTATCGCTGGAATGAAATAAATTTAAATACCAAGTTTGGTATTTTGCTGACTTTTCGTTTTTGGTTTATCGTCTTCACAGACTCACGGAGACACACACGACCCTTTTTCTCAAAAGGCTTTTTTGGATATAGATTATTCTAAAACGTCTATTTCCGGTGAAATCTCAATATCAAATTTTTGGTGGATTGCAATACCTTCTCTATAGAGTAGGTAACTAGGTTGTCATTACTCAAGTCAGAGAGGCTGCCCACGTCCCTAACCCGTACCTCTAGTTCCACATCCGCTGTGGTAGCAAGACGGTCTAGACTGTGTCTCGGCTACCCTGACCACTATTCCCGGTCCAGACAGTTTCATCTTTGAGTCTTCTTCTTCCTTCCAATACCGGAGCAGAGTGTTTGCCGCTCTCGAGCGGAGAGCCTCACATATTCTGTTGAGTGCATTAACGTATTTTCCTCCTCCACTTGAATAAAAAAAAATCTGACCCTCACATGACTTTCTCTACCTGATCTACAAAACTCCTACAAGTAGAAGGGAATAAGGGAATGCACTATGCCGAAAGTGATTGTCTAATGTTTTAAAAGCTACCGCTATGCGATTATCATTACAAATCTCTTCTTTGATTGGCCAGGAATACAATACAAAAGCAGACACTTCCTGTGTGAGAAAAGTTTAAGTACTTCACAATTGAAACCAATAGCAAGGAATATCTCGAAAACGGTCACCTCCACAACAAAAACATAAAGGACAAAAATCGCGTGTTTTGTCATGAGGTACATTTTTTGTGTAGTACGTTTTTTCTAGCTCTTACGGTTTAGCAGTTAAGCAATATTCATCAAGTATAAAGAGCTCTTTAGAGGCTATTCCCAAAAAATTGGAGATATACATTTTATTTCGGACATAAATAGTTTTAATATACGGGATTTTAATCAAAATTGTTAGAGCCAATTTTAAGAATATCAATATTTTCAAAACTTTTTCCATGTAAAGGGGAGTTTGTGGTGACTTTTTTTTGTTTTTTTTTTTGTTTTTGAAAATCTTCGTGTCGCATCCTTGGAAGATTCTAAACCTAAATACGAAGTTTAGTATTTAACGGACCTTTTTTAAAAATGCTTTTTTTCGGACTCAGGGGACCCCAAAACATATATTTCCGGTGAAATCTCGGTTTCGAATTGTCTTGGTGCATTACAATACCTTCTTTATCCCTATGTACATTGTACATATTGGGCTAGAGAAAGTAAAAAATATTGTATATAACTGACGAGTTAGATGCCTACCCGAGAAGCAGACCGTAAGTTACACCAGTGACAACCAATGAAATACTGGACTGAAATGCTGACCACCACTACGGCGACGATTATGCTCATGAACTTTAATGTTGCGGGCTTTATCATTGATATGGTGAACTCACCGACTTGTTAATTATCTAACACAGAGACAGTGCTCTAATCACCCTCCTCCACATGGTAAAACATACCCAGATACAAAATGTACCACATGGACAGAGACAAGCATTCCGGGGGTGTGGAGCTGATGTGTTCTATTCACATGACTCTGTAAATGATTATTGTTAATAAGCTTATCTTTTATTTATTTCATGCTAATCGAGAAAAATTAGCAGAAATAGTCTTAATTCTTGCTTTATTGTAAGTAGAAGCGAAATAAGGGAGTACCATAGGTTAAAGTGAAAGCCAAAAGCTGGTTGCTATGTGACTGATGTTCCTTTGTTTGTATGGACAGGAGTTGACAAATTCCTGTATGAGAAAAGTATAAGCTTTTCAAAGCTGAAACCAAGAAAAAGGAATATCTCAAAAACGATCCACTCCACGAAAAAAATGTTTATAACATAAATTGTGTGTTTTAACGTGCTCTACATTGTTTGTGGGTTAAGGTTTTGTCTATCTCTTACGGTTTAATAGTTATGAAAAATTCATCCAGAATAAAGTAGTCTTCAGAGGCTATTCCCAGAAAATTCAAAATATACATTTTATTTACCAGGTAAATACCTTTAAAATACGATATTTTAATCAAAATTGTCAGAGCCATGTTTTAGAAAATCAAAATTTTCGAAAAATGTTCTATGTAAAGGGTAGTTTGGGGTGGGGGGATTTTTCTCAAAATATTTGTGTCGCATCCCTGGAAGATACTAAACTTAAATACCAAGTTTGGTATTTCACCGACTTTTCGTTTTTGAGTTATCGTGTTCACAGACACACGGTCACACACACGGACCTTTTTCTAAAAATACTCTTTTTGGATACAGGGGACCCTAAAACATAATTTCCGGTGAAATCTCGGTATCGAATATTTTGGTGGAGTGCAACACATTCTCTATACACTATGTACATAGTGAGTATAGAGAAAGTAAACAGTCGCCCGTCACAAACTGGCCACTTTTCTGGCCTTGAAGCCAGCGCATCCTTCAGCAATATTGACAACATCCATACTCATCGTTGCGGCTTATAACCTTCCCAGTGACATTGACTCAAATATCCAGGATGCAATTTCCTTTTTCAACAATGATTACTTAATTGCGGGGATCTTAATGCCGTCAACCAAACTTGGAGCTGCCGCGCAACAAAACAAACCAACAAAAGTATTTAACAACGAGAATAACACAGACTACATCATCGTCACTTCCACCGAATACACCTTACTACTAACTCAATGAAATATATAATCTGACATTGCACTTATGCGCCGGATGAGCCTTCACACACAGTCAATGAGATATCTTCTGACCACCCAAAAAGAAACCTCTTTCTCCAGGTCACGGGTCAATTCACCTGCATTCCTGAGTATCAATAGCGTCTAAGTTTTAACAGACGTAGAGCACTTCTAGCCGAAGGTGGATATGCTACTGTGTCAAGAAAGTTCCGGTAATTGGTCAATAAAACGCAACGAAATTACTCATCCAATTTTATTTTATCGCCCTCAAAGTGGGCCCCTTCTGAAATTATACATTTATGTCAACGAATAATCCAATTATCAAAACATTTTTGTGGGCACTTTAGGAATCGATATCTATTGAAAACGGGTGCCTCGAAGTGGTAACTTGAATTTTGGAAAGAGAAAGAAATGAGTAGGAGCCAGATCAGGTGAATATGGTGGTTGTTTGATGAAATTTGTTGAGTTTTTGGCCATAAATTCGTTCACAATGATAGCCTTGTGAGCTTGGCGTTATTGTGGTGCAGAATCCATGAGTTGTCGTTTCACAAATCTGGCCTTTTTCGCCGTTTTTGTTCTCTCAAAAGCCGCATAGCTCTCAGACAATAGTCTTTATTTACCATGTGACCTTCTGGCAACAACTCTGAGTGCACGACACCACGATAATCGAAAAAAACTGTTAACATGACCTTCCTTTTTGATCGAGTTTGACGTGCCCTTTTAAGTTTCGGTTCAGTTGGAAGGTGCCATTCGGAAGCTCGTTGACTGGTTTGAGTTTCTAACTCGTAAACCCACGTCTCATCACCTGTTACAATGCGTTTCATGAATGTGGGGTCGGAACTGGCTCATTCTAGCATGTCTTCAACAATCCTTACGCGATTGAGTTTTTGTGGAAAAATCAAGTCTTTCGGAAGTAACCGAGCTGCAACGCGTGTCATGCCCAAACAATCGTTTAAAATGGTACGAATCGATTTGTGAGACGCACAAAGTTCAGCGGCAGACCTAAATGACGATTTTCAGACACCATTTTCTTCACTTTAGCGATGTTCAGTTCAGTTGAAACCGTTGATAGCCGACCAGAGCGAGGCAGATCTTGCACCACATCTCGACCACTTTTGAATGCACTGTACCACTCATATGCACGTGTTTTTGATAAAGTCGATTCACCGTAAACCCTGTGCAACATTTTCAGTGATTTGACACAGGAAATATCATTTGCAATGCAAAATTTGAGATAGATTCTTTGTTCAATATTTGTATCCATTCTAAAATCGCAAATCACCTTTGAGATGAACTAACAAAATGGCGTACTGTAAACAAACTAGATGAGAGATTACGCTCAAACTCCGCGTGAGTATAGAGGAAATTTGTACCAACTTAGCGACAACAATAATTTTGAATCCCCTTTTAAATAGGATTTTTAAATGATCAATTCCCGGTACTTTCTTGACAGAATGTACACCTGTTTCCTGCGCAAATTTGTTCAGCAATTTTTAAGGCTAGCGCTCAAAACACCGATTTCATCCAGTTTATTTTGTGTTAACACTGCTCTACTGTCGCGGGAAGTCGGTGTCTCGTTCCAGCTCCTTGCGTGAAGATTCCACTCCTAATTAAACTTATCTCAGGGGATTGTGGGCAAGGATAATATAGTAAAGGCATTAAATGTTCCCTTACGGCTTGAATTTATTGTCTCATGGATTTAAACGGGGGCGGCTACCTTGTTTCCTTTCAAAATGAGTTATAAATAAATACTTTCTCGCCACTTACATTATTAATCAGGAGCTTAATCTAATCTCCTGTCCCAGCACTCAAGCACGTGGCCGTGCGCAACACAGAATGACGTGAACACAAGCTTCACAGTAAGTGTAACCATTTAAGAGATCTGACTTGTCTTAAATACTCATGCTGGGTGACGTCAGCTTTCGCGCCATAAAATGTAACATTGGCTCTTAGTTAGCATTACCTCACGAGTTATGAGAATAAATTGTGCCAACTTTTGAGGTCATAGCGCGCACAAGACGCGTTTGGAAAAACCGAATGTTTCCTCTCATTTTAACTTTATGTTTGCTTTGTCTGTTTTTCCACTTCCCTGTTCTACTTGGAAGACAAGTCATTATTCCTGTCTCACGTTTTTATATGTCTGTTCTTTTCTATCTTACATTCTTAAGCCTAAACCTGCTCATTAGCAGGTGGTGGTGGTTGTGTGAACTGTTACCTGGAATTCCGCTAGCTCGCCTTGCCACAATTACCTAAGTTACAGGACTTGCATTCATGCATTTCTACCCAAGCTTTAAATTTATTGACGACCGCATGTACAGTTTTTCTTGTAGGTGGTATTGAGTTTGTAAACTTTTTAGCAAAATCCCTGCGCACACGGCGATAAGATTCATGCTTAAAGTAAACTTTACAAATAAACACGCATTCTTCCACAGTTAAGTGATGCACCATGTTTACTGCACCGACAAAAAATCTAACTAGCAATGATTAACTGCACATGCACCTGACTCAGCCACACAGAAACGACTCAAGCGGGAGTACTGGAGGAAAAGCCGCGAATAGGTTACCATGTAATACATGTTGGAAATTTCAAGGTTTTTAAGGCTTCTCTTAAGCAGTACCTTTGCAATAAATCATTTTACTCTATAGATGAATATTTAAGTGACAAATCTGTCTGACAATACCAGAATAATAATTATATTTATAAGTATTACAATGTATTGCATTTTGTGTAAATTAGTGTGTGAGTGTGTGTGTTTTTTATTGAAGTTAAACTGATGTATGCTTTGACTTGCACGAATGTGTCAAATTAAGTTTTTAGTATTTACTAATGCCACAAGGTCCGTAAAGCCCGATGCTGTGATATTTTACACTCTAGAACATAATTGTAAATTCTATAACCTATATGTAAGTATAGGTACAAAAGTACATCGTAATCATATTTCAGTTCTATATAATTACTAGTAGTAACTATTATGTCGATTATTAGAAAACTATCATCTGACATTACATCAGTGTTACATATAATGAGAGACCACTCGTCTCTCACCTAGACGACCCGGGTTCCATCCCAAGCGACCGCATGTTAGATTTGTGATGGACAAAGCGGTGCTGGGCCGGGTTTTCTCCGGTATCCCTCGCCATCGCATTCCACCAGTGCTCCATCTTCATTCATGTATCATCAGTGTCACCGCCTGCGGTGCCATAAGTACCTACTATGCAAAACAGAAGTAGTTCAAATGCTTTTATAGAGCACACTAAGTATAATGAAGTGGCGTACAGGTCTCAGAAGCAAATGGTGTAATTATATATTTATTCTCGTGTTTTCTGTAACCCGAGTTTTTAGCACTAAAGCTTTATACATTGTTTTTCTTTTTCATAGTATATAAACATTTGCATACATGTATATCCCTTGAGAAGCTCAATGTTCAGTGGCTTCCTGGCCTAAACGAACCTACAGAATGCTATATAATCTAATCAAATGACTCTATACTTTTCTAAAACAGGAAGGTGTCCGTGCATCGTTTATTTACTTCTGGTGCTCAGAGAAGCAAATTTTGATGACAGACACATAGCGACAGCCTTTAAAATGTTTGAATATTGCTTTATCTGGATTAGCATGTGTAGAAACAGAAACGGATTTTTTTTTTTTTTTTACGAAATTTGTTATAGGACAGGCACAGAAACCCATGTGAATGGCACACATTAGATTTTTTTCAGAAGAAACCCAAGGGTTCTAGTTAAGTAAAATAAAATGATATTTTAATGTGCAAATGTTGAGTATTTTTAAAAGGCTTTAGTTACCTGAATGACTGCCACGTCGAAGTTATCAGTGTTACTGTTGTATTGCGGATGGACGATCATTTTGATGGCGTCATGAAGGGAACCACCTGTGCCTCTTAAGCTGCTTCCCGCGCGGAAGCGGATGTTTTTTCCATAAGTACTGAAAATATAATTATAAATAAGGTAAACATAACTTTGTCTTTGGCATTACCTTTTAAATGAATAAATAACCCTGTGTAATGACTTTCAATTCCCGTGGGAAATGAGACTTCCTCGCAATTTAATATATTAATACAGTTTACATTTTTTTTAAATCAAAAGTGAGAACGTATAATGTGATTTATTTCACATGCGTGTTACATTTCGCCCAGCTAAACGCAAAGCCTCTACTTAATCTTCATGGAACTCTTCACATAAGACTCTGATTACTGCACTCTGGTGGTACCCGTTGGAATTACCATGCCCGAAACTGGATGTACAAGAGAGGTCGTCTTCATAAAGGTTGAAGCAGTTAAGAGTTCGATAAAGAACAGCTCGCCTGGGAAGGACTCTGATCCCGTTGAGGTGCTCAACTCCAGGACGTGGGGATCCAATTCTTTATCAACACTTATTTTGAAGTCAACCTTTTAATTCTTTGAGCACTCGGAATAGTTTCTCATGCGATTTCTCATGAAAGAGGAAAAAAAAAAGAAGAATTTCGAAATTATGGTATAATTTGAGCTATAGGAGCCATCTGGCTTTTAGAATTTGCAGTCTGAGCCATTTAGGTCTATTCTAAATTAATTTATCATCTTTTGGTAGGTGAATTATTTCTAAAATTCATATTTTTGTGCTCAGGTGATTTAGCGTAATTTATTTCGCTGTGCAAAGACGAAACGTCACTCGCAGTGTTGTGAACAAAAGTGAAAGCAAAGAGATAGAGACATGTTTCTGGAATTCTGTTCATACTACTTTTTGTGGAAAGAAAATCTACTTGTGTAAAAGGCTTTTTCATGTTGGAAATAAAAATTAAGCAATACCTTTTAATGACTCATTTGTTACAAGTGAGATAAAGGTTGTTTCCGTGTTGTAGTAAAATGTGGAAAAAGAGATTGTGGCAAGTCTACCCGACGGGGCCTGAGTCCTGTAGCTCACACGTTTCGTCTGGGGCTGACATTCGGGAGGTTGGTCAACCTCGCACTCTGGCCATGGTTTTCTTGGGCCACTAAGGTAAATGCTGGGGTGGTGAGCATATACCAGAATTCCCTTCATTCATTTTCCCTTCTTCGTATTTCAGTTAGGTGCGGGTGTGCCTTTGCAGGCCCAGTGACATTTTCTTTCCCTTGGTTTCACCGGTTGCCGTTAAAGCGGCCTCCCAGCGACTATATAACCTCCGTTATGCGCCAGGGCTGCCATATGTACATAATGAATACAAAAGGTATTCCACCCAAAAATTGGATACCGAGATTTCACCTAAAACACACGTTTTACGTTCTCTTGTATACCAAAAAGAGTATATAAAAAGGTTTGTGTGTCCGTGTGTCAGGTATCTCTTAGGAATACGACACAAAGATTTTGATAAAAAATACGCCCATCCCAAATACCCTTTATATGGAAAAAATGGCTGTAGCGGTTTTTATTTAAAGTCCATATATTAAAGATGCTTATATTCCAAATAAAATGTATATCCTAAACTTTCTGAAAATAGCCTTTTAAGAACTCTTTATTATGGATGAATTTCGCTGAATTTTGCAAAACTGATAAACCGTAAGAGAAAGACTGAAACTTACTACACAGAAAATGTTAAAAACATACAATTTATGCCATAAATGCTTTTTTCGTGGAGTTGAGATTCTGAGGTATTCCTTATTGCTCATACGAAAATTTGTAAACTCCTGGCCATACATAGAAACGGATTTCAACCACATGGCAACCAGCTTTTAAAAGATTTGACTATTGCTTTAGCCTAGTGTATTCCTTTATTTACCCTCTACTTACATGGAATCAAGTAATAAGGCCATTTTGGAAATATTTATCTAAATTAGCCTTACTTTGGTAAAAGGATGATATGTTTGTTGTAAGGAAAGTTTGTCTCTGGAACGCTAGAGAGAACTATGTGAATGAAGGACATAAGAGTTTTTAGCTCAGCCCATATTTGTTAGTTTGAAGTATTTTATTATTTGTATCTATTTTCAGAATTTCGCCATAAATGAATAACTTACTGATGGACACAGTGGGCAGCCGTCAATATCCAATCGGAGCTGATAATAGTTGCTCCACAAGTATGATCCCCTCCGTACTCGAGAGAGAGCTGAAACAAAAGAGATAATGTGACCTCAGCATAGCAAGCACAAGATTTGTTTGCTCTTCTGGCATTTGTATAAAGGTATTGAATATATTCCATATTGGGGCCCAAATAAATCCGACCCGTTGCGCGGTGTTCTTCCAATGCGCACACAAAAACACGATAATATGTCCGCAAGTTCACGGTGCTGACTTGTTTTTCTCTGCTCTGAAAGCGCGTTATTGAGCTCACGGTGACATTGTGTGGCTGAGTTATTATGAGTGTGCTTTTCTATTTGTCCTGTGCTTAGTCACAAAATATATTATGGCTCAGCATTTTTTGTGGATTTATTTATTGTGCCTATCATCGGGGTACTTATTGCTTGAAGTGATGTCTTTGGTGTCCGGTACCACTATAGAAATCCGAAGTTTTTTGGCATAGATTTGGGGGGCGGATCAGCTTGCGCTGGGAACCGCAGCAATAGATAGATAGAGATCATCGGCAATGAACCGCTGACAACGAACTTTTATTATTTAGGGGTAATTGGTCATTATAGTCGTATCTGGACGGCTGGATAAAGGGGAACGGGATAAGAGATGCCTGGGAAGGGAAGGTAGTTGAAGAGAATGTGGAGCCCTGTAAGTTCCCAGTTATTCTGCGTTCTTGGAGAATCGTATATAGGTAATTCTGAATTTTGTTGAGTCTCGTATCGTTTGCGTATGGAGTTTGTCTGTTCTGCAGTGCCTTGTGGTTGCGATGATGATGTTTGATTATCGTTGCTAAGTTCTTCACCCTGACTATTGTTTGCTGTAGAGTATCCTCTAAGTTGGAGACAGATGTCCTGCTGGGTGACCTTCAATACCTGAATTAATGTGGAGAGGTCCATGGTATAGGCTGCGCCATGTGGCTTTCAGGTGACACTATTGCGGTCTGACCTGCGTGTTGACAATTCCTACAGTGCGAGGTAGAACGGCTGATATGCCGGCGTGCCCTCTGTGAAAACCGGTGTCGTGCGCGGCCTATTGTGTGCCTGCTCTCTTTGGAAGCATCGAGCAACGCATTTGCCCGGGGTTTCGTCGCTTCTGTAGTATTTGGCACAGAAGCGACGTCAGCGCGTTACATCGAGCTACTCGAATCTTAGGTGAGCGTTGGTAAGCCATAGTGGCAGCGAGGTGGCACTGTGCATTCCTCTGTCTTATGGCCGTATAGACAGCAGTGATGGCAGGAAGGTGTTCATATTCTGAAGTATGGTTCCAGTTGGAGAACCTGATTTAAGAAATTCAGGTCGGTAGAGAGCACAGAGGTGTGGTCCTCTTCTCAAATAGGTATAATAAAGCGGTTTCGGAAGGCTGATAAGTTTTTCCTTGGGAAAATTGCTGAGAAAGAAGCTACATACAACATAGGAAGGGTATAAGGAAAAAATCCCGACCAACTGAACGTCCGAAATATACCACAGCAGAAGATGACCCCACTCCCACAACCGACACCGTAGCTACCGGCAACATAAGCCCGGCACCTGAGCCAACCTCTCTGCTGCCGATCACAGACGCGATCGCCGCCCTTTTGCTGGCAACGCAGCCGAAACCGCTGGATCACCTTCCGCTCACCGATACCGACGGCAGAGTCATGCCACTGCCACTCACCAGCAAAGGCCCACATGGAACTTTGTAGCAATTTTAGTACTGAAGTAATGAGCATGCACCACCAGCTTCCAGACTAACTCTATCTGGAACACGTTCATCAGCTCTGGCCAGAAATGTAAGGCCAATACAATCCGTACGCAATAGGAGCGAGTGAACTCGTTCGTCTTGTCTTCTGCTACAAGGAGTATTACACCGCCGCGATCTCGTCGAGCCTGAGCTTGGCTAGTCGTACAGCTTGGACACAACTGCTGCCCATACGGCCACACGACGAGAAGCTGCTCTTCAGCGTCCTGCTGTCATTACTTCGGATCTCCAGGATACTCTACCGAATGAAGGCAGTACGACATCATACGACGACGACACTTCTGCACCAGCTGTTGCAGAAATGATCACTATCCGGAAAAGGCGGGTTGCGTATTTCACCCGAGGAATCAATCGACCAGCACCACTTCACGACACGGGCGCAGCAGCTACAGATGTGGCACCCTGAGTAATGAGGTAAATCTGCTTTTCTGCCTTTGAAACGGGCTGCTATTAGTAACGTTATCACTTACACCACTACAGACCGACCCGAGAAATTAGTTCAACAAAAATCCTCTTCTTAAGAACTTTAATTAAAGGTATATTAATTTCACTGAGTGCGAATTTCTGAATACGAGGCATCAATTGGTTTAGACATTAATTTATTCTCCTGCATTCCATTGGTATCTTCCAATAAAACACACACACACACACTACTCCAACGATCTACAGGACATCAAGAACGCACTTCACCATATCATCAACCGACTTGATACACTTTAAACAGCCATCTTGGCAGCCACCTAAACATCAGAGTAACTACAAAAAGTTTTTGATTACATCAACAGCTACAAATTATTCGAAATTTGTAGGGACATAGAGCTGATTATATGTGACAAATTTATAACATCTGCTAACCTTAGGGAAACTGTGATCTCATATTATCCGTAATTACAAAATTATTTTATATTATTGATTTTTAGATACAATGTAAGTACTGTACTTATTTCGACAATTTAACCATTTTTGTTGCAAAATGTTGGTTTTATACAATTATAACATACATTTGCTTTACTTACTCTAATGCCTATCAATCAAAATATATAAGGCTAAATAATCTACTTATCTACTTATAATTACGCAGATTTCTTGTGGATTGCTTAATTGATATTTCTGGTTCGGCTCACTATCTCTCGAGAAGGTTTCTATCCCACTTCCCAACCTCAGTTCTTCCGTTTGACCCATGTTTATCTTCGTCCATTGATGAATGTTGTCAAATTCTTTTAGTGTGGAAATTCGTTCATTTTTGCGCTGATATCCATGACGAACCTTCGAAACTATTTGTTGCTGTATCCGTGTTGGTATGATGCCATTAACTTCTTGTTTGCTTATATTTTCATCACCTTCTTGGAGATTTCCCTGTTATAAAGGTGATTTGCGCTCTCTTGAGCGGTTTTCTCGCACTATATCGCAAATGTGTTTTACAACTAGTTTTCCCCGTTCTTCACCGACCAAATCCATAATATGTTCCGGAGTGTCTTGTGTACCACAGTTATTACATCAGTCATCATTCGTCGAGTTTATTTTCTTCAACTAGGTCGATACGAACCATGTCCTGTCCAATAAAGTATTAAGTCCTTTGACGAATATAAATGTTTCATTCTTAACCTCTCTTGGGCGCTCTGGAATATACTATAAGTTCGCTTACTTTGTTGAGCATCATTCCATCCCCACTGCCAGTCTTGTTGTAATGCTTGTGTAATTTCTCTTCTATTTAAGCTGTGTTTACCCATGATCTCTTGGATTTTCCTTGGTTCATTATTTTTACCAATAAATGACGCTTCTTCTTACTTGGTAGTCTATAGGCCATACTCCTGTAACTACAAAGCGGTCCAGTTGTGCTAAAGGTCCGGGTTAGATGTAGGAGAATTTTCCGTTGTTTGCTTCTTATCTTATATTGTATCCGCCTATCCGTTGCCTTATGTACCCATATTTCAGCCCCATAGCACACAATGACGCTAAAAATATCGGAATAGTATGTTCTGATACTGGTAGTTTGAATTTTGCTTGTCCAACTCTTGCAAATTTCAGCAAGAATTATTTTTAATGTACATTCTCGCAGTGATTTATGTTGTTTGGTTTTTCGTCTAGTTGCACTCCAGCATATCTCGTGTGATCAGACAGAATCGCTGTTCATCAGAATCAGACTGTTGCAGGATTAACTCTCAAAGCCGAAGGCACCAAAACTCAGGCAGCCTGTGCATTCAGTCATAAGTATCACCTGCCTTCGAGGGAGATAGAAATCGCTCTACTCTTTCACTATGCAAGCGAACACTGGCATATGCACTAGTAGCACTGACGGCAATCAATTCCAGGGCTCACCACTTCATCACCACCCACCGCAGAGCTTCGGTAATACATTCAACGGTCACCATGGACATCAGTAGTGTTCTCAGAGAGATTCCTCTGTACTACCGCAGCTTGTAGTGTGGTCATACGAGGGGTGCCCCGGATCATTTTCATCGCCATCTCGTCTTCGCAGGTCAACATTTATGGTCCTCAGCCGTGAAGATAACCTGGATAGAGACGTCCAGATGACAGTCTTCCCTCATCCGCTTGGAGCTCACAGAAGCTGACGCCTACGAGACCGCCTTGAGGGAAGGCAGCTGACCATAGAGGCAAGTCAAGTGGATCGCCAAACACCATGCCAGCATTGCTGTGTATTCCGCCACTCCGAGACTTTGTTTACAGAGGATCTTACTGTAGCACCCGATGTCTCATTGAAAAAATATCAGCGCACAATGTCCTCTACAGCCGCGCATCCGTCACCAGGAAACAGACTCCAGACCAAGGCCATCTCAAACTCCAGTGACCAAGGCCACATCATCACCAACTTCCACTGTCTTAGTACACTGATCTTTCCGAAACGTTGTCTTGGAGCTGCTCTCAGAGCATCCGGATGAACCAACTTGAAAAAACAATCACAGCCGTCTTAACTGTCAAACCAGAAGGATACTTCCGCATGAATGTTATCACATCACAGATCCAATAACTTCATGCCGCCTCCAGCTCATTTCAGTACAACTTCAACTTAACCTGCCTTCAGAACTACAGTACCACATCAACGACGTACATTCCACCCTCAAGAGGAACTGCAGCAACCTGAACACGTCATCAGCAACACAGCACAATAAGGAATCCGGAGTAGCATCAGCTTTTACTCCAAGACTAGGAATTGTTCATGAATAAATTACACCTTTGGGCCTTCTTACGGTAACAACTAGCAGAGTACATTCCATAGCAGCGCTGAAGATAAGTTCACCAAGAGGTAGAAACTACGAAACTTTTCTATAAGTAAGAAACGATGACATGACATGAACCAGTTGCAAGAAGTTTCCAGGAAACTTTTTAAATGACCCCCTGAGAAGCTGTTTTGGCTGTCGTTGCAATCTTTCACACGCAAATCTTTGATCACCAGTTGGCAGGCTGTTGGTCCATTAGGACTTTCTTGAACTCCGAAACGCATAGTGCCACATGAGTGCGGCAGATCTTTGATCACCAGGCTGTTGGTCCATTAGGACTTTCTTGAAATCTCAACTCCGAGACGCACATGAGTGCGGCAGATCTTTGATCACCTGGCTGTTGGTCCATTAGGACTTCCTTGAAATCTGAACTCCGAGACACATAGCGCCACATGAGTGCGGCAGATCTTTGATCACCAGTTGGCAGGCTGTTGGTCCATTAGGACTTCCTTGAAATCTGAACTCCGAGACACATAGCGCCACATGAGTGCGGCAGATCTTTGATCACCAGTTGGCAGGCTGTTGGTCCATTAGGACTTTCTTGAAATCTGAACTCCGAGACGCATAGCGCCACATGAGTGCGGCAGATCTTTGATCACCAGCTGGCAGGCTGTTAGTCCATTAGGACTTTCTTGAAATCTGAACTCCGAGACGCATAGCGCCACATGAGTGCGGCAGATCTTTGATCACCAGTTGGCAGGCTGTTAGTCCATTAGGACTTTCTTGAAATCTGAACTCCGAGACGCATAGCGCCACATGAGTGCGGCAGATCTTTGATCACCAGTTGGCAGGCTGTTGGTCCATTAGGACTTCCTTGAAATCTGAACTCCGAGACACATAGCGCCACATGAGTGCGGCAGATCTTTGATCACCAGTTGGCAGGCTGTTGGTCCATTAGGACTTTCTTGAAATCTGAACTCCGAGACACATAGCGCCACATGAGTGCGGCAGATCTTTGCTCACCAGTTGGCAGGCTGTTGGTCCATTAGGACTTCCTTGAAATCTGAACTCCGAGACACATAGCGCCACATGAGTGCGGCAGATCTTTGATCACCAGTTGGCAGGCTGTTGGTCCATTAGGACTTTCTTGAAATCTGAACTCCGAGACGCATAGCGCCACATGAGTGCGGCAGATCTTTGATCACCAGTTGGCAGGCTGTTGGTCCATTAGGACTTCCTTGAAATCTCAACTCCGAGACACATAGCGCCACATGAGTGCGGCAGATCTTTGATCACCAGGCTGTTGGTCCATTAGGACTTCCTTGAACTCCGAGACGCCTAGCGCCACATGAGTGCGGCAGATCTTTGATCACCAGGCTGTTGGTCCATTAGGACTTCCTTGAAATCTGAACTCCGAGACACATAGCGCCACATGAGTGCGGCAGATCTTTGATCACCAGTTGGCAGGCTGTTGGTCCATTAGGACTTCCTTGAAATCTGAACTCCGAGACACATAGCGCCACATGAGTGCGGCAGATCTTTGATCACCAGTTGGCAGGCTGTTAGTCCATTAGGACTTTCTTGAAATCTGAACTCCGAGACGCATAGCGCCACATGAGTGCGGCAGATCTTTGATCACCAGTTGGCAGGCTGTTGGTCCATTAGGACTTTCTTGAAATCTGAACTCCGAGACGCATAGCGCCACATGAGTGCGGCAGATCCTTGATCACCAGTTGGCAGGCTGTTGGTCCATTAGGACTTTCTTGAAATCTTAACTCCGAGACGCATAGCGCCACATGAGTGCGGCAGATCTTTGATCACCAGTTGGCAGGCTGTTGGTCCATTAGGACTTTCTTGAAATCTGAACTCCGAGACGCATAGCGCCACATGAGTGCGGCAGATCTTTGATCACCAGTTGGCAGGCTGTTGGTCCATTAGGACTTTCTTGAAATCTGAACTCCGAGACGCATAGCGCCACATGAGTGCGGCAGATCTTTGATCACCAGCTGGCAGGCTGTTGGTCCATTAGGACTTCCTTGAAATCTTAACTCCGAGACGCATAGCGCCACATGAGTGCGGCAGATCTTTGATCACCAGGCTGTTGGTCCATTAGGACTTCCTTGAAATCTGAACTCCGAGACGCCTAGCGCCACATGAGTGCGGCAGATCTTTGATCACCAGCTGGCAGGCTGTTGGTCCATTAGGACTTCCTTGAAATCTGAACTCCGAGACGCATAGCGCCACATGAGTGCGGCAGATCTTTGATCACCAGTTGGCAGGCTGTTGGTCCATTAGGACTTCCTTGAAATCTCAACTCCGAGACACATAGCGCCACATGAGTGCGGCAGATCTTTGATCACCAGGCTGTTGGTCCATTAGGACTTCCTTGAACTCCGAGACGCCTAGCGCCACATGAGTGCGGCAGATCTTTGATCACCAGTTGGCAGGCTGTTGGTCCATTAGGACTTCCTTGAAATCTGAACTCCGAGACACATAGCGCCACATGAGTGCGGCAGATCTTTGATCACCAGTTGGCAGGCTGTTGGTCCATTACGACTTCCTTGAAATCTGAACTCCGAGACACATAGCGCCACATGAGTGCGGCAGATCTTTGATCACCATTTGGCAGGCTGTTAGTCCATTAGGACTTTCTTGACATCTGAACTCCGAGACGCATAGCGCCACATGAGTGCAGCAGATCTTTGATCACCAGTTGGCAGCCTGTTGGTCCATTAGGACTTTCTTGAAATCTGAACTCCGAGACGCATAGCGCCACATGAGTGCGGCAGATCTTTGATCACCAGTTGGCAGGCTGTTAGTCCATTAGGACTTTCTTGAAATCTGAACTCCGAGACGCATAGCGCCACATGAGTGCGGCAGATCTTTGATCACCAGTTGGCAGGCTGTTGGTCCATTAGGACTTTCTTGAAATCTGAACTCCGAGACGCATAGCGCCACATGAGTGCGGCAGATCTTTGATCACCAGTTGGCAGGCTGTTGGTCCATTAGGACTTTCTTGAAATCTGAACTCCGAGACGCATAGCGCCACATGAGTGCGGCAGACCTTTGATCACCAGCTGGCAGGCTGTTGGTCCATTAGGACTTCCTTGAAATCTTAACTCCGAGACGCATAGCGGCACATGAGTGCGGCAGATCTTTGATCACCAGGCTGTTGGTCCATTAGGACTTCCTTGAAATCTGAACTCCGAGACGCCTAGCGCCACATGAGTGCGGCAGATCTTTGATCACCAGGCTGTTGGTCCATTAGGACTTCCTTGAAATCTGAACTCCGAGACGCATAGCGCCACATGAGTGCGGCAGATCTTTGATCACCAGGCTGTTGGTCCATTGGGACTTCCTTGAACTCCGAGACGCCTAGCGCCACATGAGTGCGGCAGATCTTTGATCACCAGGCTGTTGGTCCATTAGGACTTCCTTGAACTCCGAGACGCCTAGAACACATGAGTGCGGCAGATCTTTGATCACCAGGCTGTTGGTCCATTAGGACTTCCTTGAACTCCGAGACGCCTAGCGCCACATGAGTGCGGCAGATCTTTGATCACCAGGCTGTTGGTCCATTAGGACTTCCTTGAAATCAGAACTCCGAGACGCCTAGCGCCACATGAGTGCGGCAGGTCTTTGATCACCAGGCTGTTGGTCCATTATGACTTCCTTGAACTCCGAGACGCCTAGCGCCACATGAGTGCGGCAGATCTTTGATCACCAGGCTGTTGGTCCATTAGGACTTCCTTGAACTCCGAGACGCCTAGCGCCACATGAGTGCGGCAGATCTTTGATCACCAGGCTGTTGGTCCATTAGGACTTCCTTGAACTCCGAGACGCCTAGCGCCACATGAGTGCGGCAGATCTTTGATCACCAGTTGGCAGGCTGTTGGTCCATTAGGACTTCCTTGAAATCTGAACTCCGAGACGCCTAGCGCCACATGAGTGCGGCAGATCTTTGATCACCAGTTGGCAGGCTGTTAGTCCATTAGGACTTCCTTGAAATCTCAACTCCGAGACACATAGCGCCACATGAGTGCGGCAGATCTTTGATCACCAGGCTGTTGGTCCATTAGGACTTCCTTGAACTCCGAGACGCCTAGCGCCACATGAGTGCGGCAGATCTTTGATCACCAGGCTGTTGGTCCATTAGGACTTCCTTGAAATCTGAACTCCGAGACACATAGCGCCACATGAGTGCGGCAGATCTTTGATCACCAGTTGGCAGGCTGTTGGTCCATTAGGACTTCCTTGAAATCTGAACTCCGAGACACATAGCGCCACATGAGTGCGGCAGATCTTTGATCACCAGTTGGCAGGCTGTTAGTCCATTAGGACTTTCTTGAAATCTGAACTCCGAGACGCATAGCGCCACATGAGTGCGGCAGATCTTTGATCACAAGTTGGCAGGCTGTTGGTCCATTAGGACTTTCTTGAAATCTGAACTCCGAGACGCATAGCGCCACATGAGTGCGGCAGATCTTTGATCACCAGTTGGCAGGCTGTTAGTCCATTAGGACTTTCTTAAATCTGAACTCCGAGACGCATAGCGCCACATGAGTGCGGCAGATCTTTGATCACCAGTTGGCAGGCTGTTGGTCCATTAGGACTTTCTTGAAATCTGAACTCCGAGACGCATAGCGCCACATGAGTGCGGCAGATCTTTGATCACCAGTTGGCAGGCTGTTGGTCCATTAGGACTTTCTTGAAATCTGAACTCCGAGACGCATAGCGCCACATGAGTGCGGCAGATCTTTGATCACCAGCTGGCAGGCTGTTGGTCCATTAGGACTTCCTTGAAATCTTAACTCCGAGACGCATAGCGCCACATGAGTGCGGCAGATCTTTGATCACCAGGCTGTTGGTCCATTAGGACTTCCTTGAAATCTGAACTCCGAGACGCCTAGTGCCACATGAGTACGGCAGATCTTTGATCACCAGGCTGTTGGTCCATTAGGACTTCCTTGAAATCTGAACTCCGAGACGCATAGCGCCACATGAGTGCGGCAGATCTTTGATCACCAGGCTGTTGGTCCATTAGGACTTCCTTGAACTCCGAGACGCCTAGCGCCACATGAGTGCGGCAGATCTTTGATCACCAGGCTGTTGGTCCATTAGGACTTCCTTGAAATCTGAACTCCGAGACGCCTAGCGCCACATGAGTGCGGCTGATCTTTGATCACCAGGCTGTTGGTCCATTAGGACTTCCTTGAAATCTCAACTCCGAGACGCATAGCGCCACATGAGTGCGGCAGATCTTTGATCACCAGTTGGCAGGCTGTTGGTCCATTAGGACTTCCTTGAAATCTGAACTCCGAGACACATAGCGCCACATGAGTGCGGCAGATCTTTGATCACCAGGCTGTTGGTCCAATAGGACTTCCTTGAACTCCGAGACGCCTAGCGCCACATGAGTGCGGCAGATCTTTGATCACCAGGCTGTTGGTCCATTAGGACTTCCTTGAACTCCGAGACGCCTAGCGCCACATGAGTGCGGCAGATCTTTGATCACCAGGCTGTTGGTCCATTAGAACTTCCTTGAACTCCGAGACGCCTAGCGCCACATGAGTGCGGCAGATCTTTGATCACCAGGCTGTTGGTCCATTAGGACTTCCTTGAACTCCGAGACGCCTAGCGCCACATGAGTGCGGCAGATCTTTGATCACCAGGCTGTTGGTCCATTAGGACTTCCTTGAACTCCGAGACGCCTAGCGCCACATGAGTGCGGCAGATCTTTGATCACCAAGCTGTTGGTCCATTAGGACTTCCTTGAAATCAGAACTCCGAGACGCCTAGCGCCACATGAGTGCGGCAGGTCTTTGATCACCAGGCTGTTGGTCCATTATGACTTCCTTGAACTCCGAGACGCCTAGCGCCACATGAGTGCGGCAGATCTTTGATCACCAGGCTGTTGGTCCATTAGGACTTCCTTGAACTCCGAGACGCCTAGCGCCACATGAGTGCGGCAGATCTTTGATCACCAGTTGGCAGGCTGTTGGTCCATTAGGACTTCCTTGAAATCTGAACTCCGAGACGCCTAGCGCCACATGAGTGCGGCAGATCTTTGATCACCAGTTGGCAGGCTGTTGGTCCATTAGGACTTCCTTGAAATCTCAACTCCGAGACACATAGCGCCACATGAGTGCGGCAGATCTTTGATCACCAGGCTGTTGGTCCATTAGGACTTCCTTGAACTCCGAGACGCCTAGCGCCACATGAGTGCGGCAGATCTTTGATCACCAGGCTGTTGGTCCATTAGGACTTCCTTGAAATCTGAACTCCGAGACACATAGCGCCACATGAGTGCGGCAGATCTTTGATCACCAGTTGGCAGGCTGTTGGTCCATTAGGACTTCCTTGAAATCTGAACTCCGAGACACATAGCGCCACATGAGTGCGGCAGATCTTTGATCACCAGTTGGCAGGCTGTTAGTCCATTAGGACTTTCTTGAAATCTGAACTCCGAGACGCATAGCGCCACATGAGTGCGGCAGATCTTTGATCACCAGTTGGCAGGCTGTTGGTCCATTAGGACTTTCTTGAAATCTGAACTCCGAGACGCATAGCGCCACATGAGTGCGGCAGATCTTTGATCACCAGTTGGCAGGCTGTTAGTCCATTAGGACTTTCTTAAATCTGAACTCCGAGACGCATAGCGCCACATGAGTGCGGCAGATCTTTGATCACCAGTTGGCAGGCTGTTGGTCCATTAGGACTTTCTTGAAATCTGAACTCCGAGACGCATAGCGCCACATGAGTGCGGCAGATCTTTGATCACCAGTTGGCAGGCTGTTGGTCCATTAGGACTTTCTTGAAATCTGAACTCCGAGACGCATAGCGCCACATGAGTGCGGCAGATCTTTGATCACCAGCTGGCAGGCTGTTGGTCCATTAGGACTTCCTTGAAATCTTAACTCCGAGACGCATAGCGCCACATGAGTGCGGCAGATCTTTGATCACCAAGCTGTTGGTCCATTAGGACTTCCTTGAAATCTGAACTCCGAGACGCCTAGCGCCACATGAGTGCGGCAGATCTTTGATCACCAGGCTGTTGGTCCATTAGGACTTCCTTGAAATCTGAACTCCGAGACGCATAGCGCCACATGAGTGCGGCAGATCTTTGATCACCAGGCTGTTGGTCCATTAGAACTTCCTTGAACTCCGAGACGCCTAGCGCCACATGAGTGCGGCAGATCTTTGATCACCAGGCTGTTGGTCCATTAGGACTTCCTTGAAATCTGAACTCCGAGACGCCTAGCGCCACATGAGTGCGGCTGATCTTTGATCACCAGGCTGTTGGTCCATTAGGACTTCCTTGAAATCTCAACTCCGAGACGCATAGCGCCACATGAGTGCGGCAGATCTTTGATCACCAGTTGGCACACTGTTGGTCCATTAGGACTTCCTTGAAATCTGAACTCCGAGACACATAGCGCCACATGAGTGCGGCAGATCTTTGATCACCAGGCTGTTGGTCCATTAGGACTTCCTTGAACTCCGAGACGCCTAGCGCCACATGAGTGCGGCAGATCTTTGATCACCAGGCTGTTGGTCCATTAGGACTTCCTTGAAATCTGAACTCCGAGACGCATAGCGCCACATGAGTGCGGCAGATCTTTGATCACCAGGCTGTTGGACCATTGGGACTTCCTTGAACTCCGAGACGCCTAGCGCCACATGAGTGCGGCAGATCTTTGATCACCAGGCTGTTGGTCCATTAGGACTTCCTTGAAATCTGAACTCCGAGACGCCTAGCGCCACATGAGTGCGGCTGATCTTTGATCACCAGGCTGTTGGTCCATTAGGACTTCCTTGAAATCTCAACTCCGAGACGCATAGCGCCACATGAGTGCGGCAGATCTTTGATCACCAGTTGGCAGGCTGTTGGTCCATTAGGACTTCCTTGAAATCTGAACTCCGAGACACATAGCGCCACATGAGTGCGGCAGATCTATGATCACCAGGCTGTTGGTCCATTAGGACTTCCTTGAACTCCGAGACGCCTAGCGCCACATGAGTGCGGCAGATCTTTGATCACCAGGCTGTTGGTCCATTAGGACTTCCTTGAACTCCGAGACGCCTAGCGCCACATGAGTGCGGCAGATCTTTGATCACCAGGCTGTTGGTCCATTAGAACTTCCTTGAACTCCGAGACGCCTAGCGCCACATGAGTGCGGCAGATCTTTGATCACCAGGCTGTTGGTCCATTAGGACTTCCTTGAACTCCGAGACGCCTAGCGCCACATGAGTGCGGCAGATCTTTGATCACCAGGCTGTTGGTCCATTAGGACTTCCTTGAACTCCGAGACGCCTAGCGCCACATGAGTGCGGCAGATCTTTGATCACCAGGCTGTTGGTCCATTAGGACTTCCTTGAAATCAGAACTCCGAGACGCCTAGCGCCACATGAGTGCGAAGGTCTTTGATCACCAGGCTGTTGGTCCATTATGACTTCCTTGAACTCCGAGACGCCTAGCGCCACATGAGTGCGGCAGATCTTTGATCACCAGGCTGTTGGTCCATTAGGACTTCCTTGAACTCCGAGACGCCTAGCGCCACATGAGTGCGGCAGATCTTTGATCACCAGGCTGTTGGTCCATTAGGACTTCCTTGAACTCCGAGACGCCTAGCGCCACATGAGTGCGGCATATCTTTGATCACCAGTTGGCAGGCTGTTGGTCCATTAGGACTTCCTTGAAATCTGAACTCCGAGACGCCTAGCGCCACATGAGTGCGGCAGATCTTTGATCACCAGTTGGCAGGCTGTTGGTCCATTAGGACTTCCTTGAAATCTCAACTCCGAGACACATAGCGCCACATGAGTGCGGCAGATCTTTGATCACCAGGCTGTTGGTCCATTAGGACTTCCTTGAACTCCGAGACGCCTAGCGCCACATGAGTGCGGCAGATCTTTGATCACCAGGCTGTTGGTCCATTAGGACTTCCTTGAAATCTGAACTCCGAGACACATAGCGCCACATGAGTGCGGCAGATCTTTGATCACCAGTTGGCAGGCTGTTAGTCCATTAGGACTTTCTTGAAATCTGAACTCCGAGACGCATAGCGCCACATGAGTGCGGCAGATCTTTGATCACAAGTTGGCAGGCTGTTGGTCCATTAGGACTTTCTTGAAATCTGAACTCCGAGACGCATAGCGCCACATGAGTGCGGCAGATCTTTGATCACCAGTTGGCAGGCTTTTAGTCCATTAGGACTTTCTTAAATCTGAACTCCGAGACGCATAGCGCCACATGAGTGCGGCAGATCTTTGATCACCAGTTGGCAGGCTGTTGGTCCATTAGGACTTTCTTGAAATCTGAACTCCGAGACGCATAGCGCCACATGAGTGCGGCAGATCTTTGATCACCAGTTGGCAGGCTGTTGGTCCATTAGGACTTTCTTGAAATCTGAACTCCGAGACGCATAGCGCCACATGAGTGCGGCAGATCTTTGATCACCAGCTGGCAGGCTGTTGGTCCATTAGGACTTCCTTGAAATCTTAACTCCGAGACGCATAGCGCCACATGAGTGCGGCAGATCTTTGATCACCAGGCTGTTGGTCCATTAGGACTTCCTTGAAATCTGAACTCCGAGACGCCTAGCGCCACATGAGTGCGGCAGATCTTTGATCACCAGGCTGTTGGTCCATTAGGACTTCCTTGAAATCTGAACTCCGAGACGCATAGCGCCACATGAGTGCGGCAGATCTTTGATCACCAGGCTGTTGGTCCATTAGGACTTCCTTGAACTCCGAGACGCCTAGCGCCACATGTGTGCGGCAGATCTTTGATCACCAGGCTGTTGGTCCATTAGGACTTCCTTGAAATCTGAACTCCGAGACGCCTAGCGCCACATGAGTGCGGCTGATCTTTGATCACCAGGCTGTTGGTCCATTAGGACTTCCTTGAAATCTCAACTCCGAGACGCATAGCGCCACATGAGTGCGGCAGATCTTTGATCACCAGTTGGCAGGCTGTTGGTCCATTAGGACTTCCTTGAAATCTGAACTCCGAGACACATAGCGCCACATGAGTGCGGCAGATCTTTGATCACCAGGCTGTTGGTCCATTAGGACTTCCTTGAACTCCGAGACGCCTAGCGCCACATGAGTGCGGCAGATCTTTGATCACCAGGCTGTTGGTCCATTAGGACTTCCTTGAACTCCGAGACGCCTAGCGCCACATGAGTGCGGCAGATCTTTGATCACCAGGCTGTTGGTCCATTAGAACTTCCTTGAACTCCGAGAAGCCTAGCGCCACATGAGTGCGGCAGATCTTTGATCACCAGGCTGTTGGTCCATTAGGACTTCCTTGAACTCCGAGACGCCTAGCGCCACATGAGTGCGGCAGATCTTTGATCACCAGGCTGTTGGTCCATTAGGACTTCCTTGAACTCCGAGACGCCTAGCGCCACATGAGTGCGGCAGATCTTTGATCACCAAGCTGTTGGTCCACTAGGACTTCCTTGAAATCAGAACTCCGAGACGCCTAGCGCCACATGAGTGCGGCAGGTCTTTGATCACCAGGCTGTTGGTCCATTATGACTTCCTTGAACTCCGAGACGCCTAGCGCCACATGAGTGCGGCAGATCTTTGATCACCAGGCTGTTGGTCCATTAGGACTTCCTTGAACTCCGAGACGCCTAGCGCCACATGAGTGCGGCAGATCTTTGATCACCAGTTGGCAGGCTGTTGGTCCATTAGGACTTCCTTGAAATCTGAACTCCGAGACGCCTAGCGCCACATGAGTGCGGCAGATCTTTGATCACCAGTTGGCAGGCTGTTGGTCCATTAGGACTTCCTTGAAATCTCAACTCCGAGACACATAGCGCCACATGAGTGCGGCAGATCTTTGATCACCAGGCTGTTGGTCCATTAGGACTTCCTTGAACTCCGAGACGCCTAGCGCCACATGAGTGCGGCAGATCTTTGATCACCAGGCTGTTGGTCCATTAGGACTTCCTTGAAATCTGAACTCCGAGACACATAGCGCCACATGAGTGCGGCAGATCTTTGATCACCAGTTGGCAGGCTGTTGGTCCATTAGGACTTCCTTGAAATCTGAACTCCGAGACACATAGCGCCACATGAGTGCGGCAGATCTTTGATCACCAGTTGGCAGGCTGTTAGTCCATTAGGACTTTCTTGAAATCTGAACTCCGAGACGCATAGCGCCACATGAGTGCGGCAGATCTTTGATCACCAGTTGGCAGGCTGTTGGTCCATTAGGACTTTCTTGAAATCTTAACTCCGAGACGCATAGCGCCACATGAGTGCGGCAGATCTTTGATCACCAGTTGGCAGGCTGTTAGTCCATTAGGACTTTCTTAAATCTGAACTCCGAGACGCATAGCGCCACATGAGTGCGGCAGATCTTTGATCACCAGTTGGCAGGCTGTTGGTCCATTAGGACTTTCTTGAAATCTGAACTCCGAGACGCATAGCGCCACATGAGTGCGGCAGATCTTTGATCACCAGTTGGCAGGCTGTTGGTCCATTAGGACTTTCTTGAAATCTGAACTCCGAGACGCATAGCGCCACATGAGTGCGGCAGATCTTTGATCACCAGCTGGCAGGCTGTTGGTCCATTAGGACTTCCTTGAAATCTTAACTCCGAGACGCATAGCGCCACATGAGTGCGGCAGATCTTTGATCACCAAGCTGTTGGTCCATTAGGACTTCCTTGAAATCTGAACTCCGAGACGCCTAGCGCCACATGAGTGCGGCAGATCTTTGATCACCAGGCTGTTGGTCCATTAGGACTTCCTTGAAATCTGAACTCCGAGACGCATAGCGCCACATGAGTGCGGCAGATCTTTGATCACCAGGCTGTTGGTCCATTAGAACTTCCTTGAACTCCGAGACGCCTAGCGCCACATGAGTGCGGCAGATCTTTGATCACCAGGCTGTTGGTCCATTAGGACTTCCTTGAAATCTGAACTCCGAGACGCCTAGCGCCACATGAGTGCGGCTGATCTTTGATCACCAGGCTGTTGGTCCATTAGGACTTCCTTGAAATCTCAACTCCGAGACGCATAGCGCCACATGAGTGCGGCAGATCTTTGATCACCAGTTGGCAGGCTGTTGGTCCATTAGGACTTCCTTGAAATCTGAACTCCGAGACACATAGCGCCACATGAGTGCGGCAGATCTTTGATCACCAGGCTGTTGGTCCATTAGGACTTCCTTGAACTCCGAGACGCCTAGCGCCACATGAGTGCGGCAGATCTTTGATCACCAGGCTGTTGGTCCATTAGGACTTCCTTGAACTCCGAGACGCCTAGCGCCACATGAGTGCGGCAGATCTTTGATCACCAGGCTGTTGGTCCATTAGAACTTCCTTGAACTCCGAGACGCCTAGCGCCACATGAGTGCGGCAGATCTTTGATCACCAGGCTGTTGGTCCATTAGGACTTCCTTGAACTCCGAGACGCCTAGCGCCACATGAGTGCGGCAGATCTTTGATCACCAGGCTGTTGGTCCATTAGGACTTCCTTGAACTCCGAGACGCCTAGCGCCACATGAGTGCGGCAGATCTTTGATCACCAGGCTGTTGGTCCATTAGGACTTCCTTGAAATCAGAACTCCGAGACGCCTAGCGCCACATGAGTGCGGCAGATCTTTGATCACCAGGCTGTTGGTCCATTATGACTTCCTTGAACTCCGAGACGCCTAGCGCCACATGAGTGCGGCAGATCTTTGATTACCAGGCTGTTGGTCCATTAGGACTTCCTTGAACTCCGAGACGCCTAGCGCCACATGAGTGCGGCAGATCTTTGATCACCAGGCTGTTGGTCCATTAGGACTTCCTTGAACTCCGAGACGCCTAGCGCCACATGAGTGCGGCAGATCTTAGATCACCAGTTGGCAGGCTGTTGGTCCATTAGGACTTCCTTGAAATCTGAACTCCGAGACGCCTAGCGCCACATGAGTGCGGCAGATCTTTGATCACCAGGCTGTTGGTCCATTAGGACTTCCTTGAAATCTGAACTCCGAGACACATAGCGCCACATGAGTGCGGCAGATCTTTGATCACCAGGCTGTTGGTCCATTAGGACTTGCTTGAGATCTGAACTCCGAGACGCCTAGCGCCACATGAGTGCGGCAGTCCTTCCATTACAGTTTGTGCGCCAGCTTTTAATAGATGACATTTTTAAATTAGAAGTTAGATGCGAGTCACTTACTCTCCTTTATTTGTTGAGCATTGTCACACAGAACTAGGCATGATAATTAGATGTTTAATTATCCTCGCACTGCGGTAGTACGGTCACTAAAAAACAAACATCACATCGAGTGATGAGATGATGTATTCCCTCTCAATTTCGATTATTGCTTACACTGCGCTTTATACCTAATTTCCTTGTATTTCTTCTATTCCCGATATTTCTCCCTCATCACCACACCACCTTCTTCTTCATCGTCTTAATTTCTGTCGTTTTCCTTAATAACTAAACATATTTCATTATGAACTGCCGCAAATTCGCAATGGAAAACACTTTGCAGGCAAATTGTACGCTGTGTATTCTCGAAAAGTAATCATGAGGAAGCAGAGTTGTTTGCTATTGTAATATAAACTCTTTGTTTATCAAGAGCAGCCTAGCTCACATCTTCACTAAGGGTTTGCCTTCCAGAAGGAACGAGCAGTCTATACATGTGTAACTCATATTTGATTTTCAGGATTTCGTCGCTACCATTCATCAGGAATTAGTGATGTACCAAACATACCATTTTCTTTCAGAGATTCGCGCCGTCTTCAGACATCTAGTTTGAACATGAGCAAAACAAATAGAGGCAAATTTACCCTAAGCTTGCCACATTAACCTGTCAATAAAAAGGATCAGATCACCAGACCTAATTCTGGTCACAGCCGTTTTTACTGTCTGGTTGAAACACAATTGCGGATAGCAGCGTAAGTACAGCGCAGAGCCTTCGTTATTTTTCTCCTCTTATATCAAGGTAACGATAAAGGAAGTATACTTCAAAATAACACAGACGTACCATAAATTAATAATACAGAGCCTACTGTAAGTTTAATGGCATGCACAGGTCATTAAGTACGGTTCATTACTTGTGTGTGGTGTTCATTACATAAATGTAAATGGAAATGGCGTGTTATTTATGAACGTTCCTTACCTACTGGTTCTCAGCGTCCCATTCTCAATTTTGCTCAGAGGCCTCTCTATCAGACTTGAGGTTGTTTTACGTGCCGTAAATATACGACACGGGACCAACGGCTTTAGTTCCCTTCCAAAGGAAGCCATGCTAGGGATTTGTACAGCCGAAAAAATGCGTCGACCTCCGCCGGGTATATGAAGTTAGCATGGCAACCGTTACACCACGAAGGGCGGTCATCCATCCAAGTACTGACCAAGCTGCTTAACTTCGGTGGTCGGTTTCAGCCGTTGGCGTTCATCTCATGACACCAATATCTTAAACACCCTAAATTCAGATAAATAAAGGACAATTTAGTGAGATGTACTGCTTCAGAATCTGAGTTGGATTGGTATAGAGGGGTGTGCTAAGTAAATAAATCTAATGTGTTCAATTCACATGACTTTCTCTACACTCTGCTACAAATTATTGTTGAAAAGCTTATCCCCCTATTTACTTCATTCTAATGGAGAAAAAAAACTAACAGTAATGGTCTTATTGCTTGTTTCCTTGTAAGTAGAAGAAAAACATAGGAGTCCTATTGACTGAAGCGATAGTCGAATCTTTCAAAATCCGGTTGCTATGAGATTGAAGTTCCTTTGATGATATGGCAAGGAGTTAACAAATTTCCGAATGAGAAAAGTATACGTGCTTTAAAACTGAAAACAATAACAAGGAATATTTCAAAAGCGATCAACTCCGCGAAAAAATGTGTATAGCATAAATTATGT